>BPTQ01000001.1:19898181-20045858 GCA_019973895.1 Chrysanthemum seticuspe
CCAGGGTATCTAACTATGTGGTAGTATTCTGTGAACTATAAACTCAGTATTTTGTAGCCAAAATACCTTGTGAATAAACGTTTTCCATAAAAATATTCTTTTCACTTATCCTGGGAACTGTTATCGCAGAATATTGCAATTGGAAATATATTGCGAATAAGTATTACCAAACAAATACTATGTGGTGTTATACCGTGTAGAAAAATCTCAGCATTTTGTAGGCTAAAAATATTGCGAATAAGTCAAAATATCTTGCGAATTAACGTTTTCAAAATAAACTTGTGTTTAATTGTCCTGGGAACTGTTGACACATAAAATTGTAATTGGAAATATCATGCGAATAAACAACACCAAAATAATAGGATGCGGTATTATCTTGTGAGGAAATAAACTCAGTATTTTGTAGTCAAAAAATCTTTATGGTGTATCAAGTTTTGATACCCAAGTATCAAGTGTCATACTAACTAATGTTTAAATAAAACTTTTGTAAATAAGCGTTCTAAAAAACTGATGTTTTATGACTCAAATAAAGGAGTGTTCTATTATGGCGTAGGATAATAAAACCACAACAAATAAGCGTACTATAAAGGTTAATGTTAAAATACACAGTTGTCAAGGGTCCTGTTAATTTGTGTTCAAATAAAACTTTTGCAATTAAGCGTTCTATAAAACTGAATAAGCGTTATAAAAATCGGATGTTTTACGACTCTAAAAAGATGTGCCATATTGTGGTGTATCATAAACAAACCATTATGAATAAGCGTTATATAAAGGTTAACGTTATAAGACGCTATTGTCAAGGGTCCTATTCACTTTTCTTATAAAAATACCTTTTGCAAATAAGTGTTCCATAAAACCGATGTTTTATGACTCAAATATCAAGTGTCTTATGATGGTGTATCAATCTATGGGACCCAAGTGTCAACTGTCATATTAAGTTATGTTTTAATAATACGTTTGCGAATAAGCGTTTTAAATAATTAATGTTTTATGACTTATATATCAAGTGTCCTATTATAGTGTATTGTAATAAAACCATAATTAATATGCATCCTTTAAGGGTCCTATTAAGTTTTGTTATAATAAAACTTTTGCAAAATATCGTTTAAAAAAAATGATGTTATAAAACCATTGTACATAAGCGTCCTATAAAGGTTAACGTTATAATATCGACGTGTCAAAGGTCCTATTAAATTTTGCTAAATAAAACTTTTTGTGAATAAGCGTTTTAACTAACTGATGTCTTATGACTCAAAACTCACGTGTCCTATTATGGTTTATTATAATACAACCATAATGAATAAACGTCTTATAAAGGTAATTTATTAGGACCCATATTTTAAGTGTCATATTAACTTATATGATAATAGGACCCCAAATCATCGACCATCCTATTATATACCTTTTTAGGACATCGCCTAAGTAGCAAATATTTAAAAAGGACCCTAAACGCTCATATGTCCTATTAAACAGTTTTTTAGGACTCCATTATCATACCGTCCCACACAAAGGGTCCTAAAAAGCCACTTTTGTTGTAGTGATACCACTCAAAATTACATTATTTGTGATCATCAGTTAACATTCTAATAAAAATGTCACAATAATTGGCAATTATAACAACCCGTAATTTTCAAGGTCATTATTTAAACCAAAAAACTCAAAATAAATTATTTTTGAAGTTTACATATTTACTTTTGCATATAACTTTGAACGAAACTACACAAATGGAGGATATTGAGCCCGCACGCGTACCGATACCGCATTAGTATGTGTTATAATTCGACAATAATTCTCGGAGTTAATAATTTTGTTTTTATTGTTTTTATAAAAACGCTTAAAAAAACGTATTTTTCACACTTATAACGAATCGGGATACCGTGACTACATTTTTAGCTCCAATGGGACACGGAATACACGGATTTAACAAAAAAATAATACCCTCCTCTTATCTATACTACATAAAATGGAAAAACAGTCAAAGTGGAAAAGTGAAAAAGTGGAAAAGTGAAATGGTCAAATGAGAGAGAGAGACATATGTAAAGGCATATTTAATACTCTCTTATCAAAATTCACTCAAAAACACATACAAAATGCTCTCCTCTTCCACACATCTCATCAACCACCATCATCCTCACCACCACAAAACCCCTCCACCACCGGACCACTACACCACCGCACCGCTCTATCATCGCATATCATTAATTGTCTGCCGCTAGGAACCGCTGCCGCCAAGCGCGGGTACTCGCCTATTTTAGAAAAATACCGCCCCATTTGACTCGCCACCCTATCAAATTCTCACATGCCTACATTAAAACTATACAAAGAAAGTGACATTACATACTAAAGTTAGCATCTACTCAAAATGAGCGCACAACTTTAGACTATGTTTATTGGGTGGGTTGAGAACCCAACCTTATGGAAATACATACAAGTATATAATTTTTATAATGTTGTATACAACCAACTTGGCAACCCAAGATCACAACCCCAATCTGCCACGTGTTTTTATTTTAGTGGCTATTTTTTTTTTTTTTTCATTCTTTTTTTAATATTTATATTATTTTAGGTTGGGTTGTTGATAAATGGTATGAATTGGTTGTATGTATTTTGTGTAGGTGGAGAGAAGAGAAAATAATATTTTAATAAAAGATGAGGTTGAGTTGGGTTGTTGATAAAGATAGTCTTACATACATTGGAAAAGCTTAGTCAAACATGCTATTCCTTCTTTTCTTTTTTTCATATAGTTCGAACCACCAGGAGCAAACACACATGCAAACATTGATAATTAAATCTATAGATAGTGACTAGAGATGTAGCCTACTCAAAGTGAACACACCATTATGTCTCACTTGGAAAACATGGTCAAATCTTACTTCCTTTGCATCCTTATAACCTTTTAACCTTAAAACATTGTGTTTTTCTTGGTTTTATTTTTAATAAACTTGGTTACTTTGAGGTTTATGTGAATTTTTTTAAGGTTTGAAAAGTCACATAATCACTTCTTCACACATACACTGGTCGATCTATACATAGCATAAGTAAAGAAATTGTGTTGTTGCACTTGTGTGGTACCAATGGGCTATTAAAACATTAATAAGCACATACAAATAAGCTAGTGCTTATTTTGTAAACTATTCTACTCATAATTAATTTTGTAAGTTAATATACATTTTTAGACTCGAATAAACCAAGGAAATTATGTATCTATTAAAGACATTAATTATTGGCTCAATTGGGAAGGAAAAAAAAGTGCTTACTATACTTTAGCTTATTTATTAACTTAAGTTTGCTATTTTTGACATAAATTGTACTAAACGTGAATTGGTTGTGTTGGGAAAATTTTTTGTTGAGCCACTGTATGGGTCGAACCCAACAGTGGTATATTTTGATCTCATTCATTTTTCTCTCATATTGAAATCTCAAGAAAATTAGTAAAGGTAATATGTTATGGTGGTGTTGAAATTTGACTGTTCTTGTTTTGAGTCGGAGCCCATTGTGGTCAAACCACAGTGGCGTGCTTCTAGTTTGAAGCTTATTTTTTTGGACTATTTAGGCTTACTAACAATATTCACAAATAATCTTTGTCCAAAGCAACTAAAACCAACACATAAAACGTAATAACTCACTGAGAATTATTAGACATAACACCACAGTTAAGTACCCATGTAAATCGAGAGTCTTAAAAAAACATTCAACAAAAGACTCCCTAGTCCAGTGGTTGGGTTGTTCCATCCTTTCCCATTAGACCCGAGTTCGATTCCCGCTTTAGTTACTATTTTGTTATTAATATTATTTTTTGATTGTTTTGCTATTATTTTGTTGGGTGTGTTTATTATTTTAGTCAACCAAATAATCAAACTATCAAAGTATACACTCTAAATTTTATAACTCATTTTAAATTTCACATAACTCGACTTATGTATGACACACTCGTTTATTACATATTTGGACTTAACGAACTTAACTATTTGTAAATCACTTAAACTTGGATTGACATTTATTGTGTCTGCTTAAATAAGCTTAACGAGAACTTATTGGGCCTTACGGCTCAATAGCTTATCATTAGCTTATTTAGTCCCAAACCTATTTCGTTCGACTTATTTTGAATCTATTTAACTCGACCTATATATATAAAAGATAGATTTTTATAAAATTAATAATAATGAAAACGTCATAATGTTTATCATCCACTAAGGGCCCGTTTGGTTTCTTGTTAGGAATGACAATGGGTATCAGATTTGGAATGATAATGGGTATGAAAAAGTGTATCATTACGATTGTTTATGTTTGGTTGATAAAATATGGTATGAAAAAATGTATAGATATTTGAATTTTGTAGTGGAAAAAAGAAGGGCCCACGGGAATGAATTTCATAGACACCAAATTGGTGTGTAATGAATCTATGACTATGATATACACATTTCATTACCGGGCCCACAAAACAAAACAAAACAAACATAGACTATGACTTTGAAAGTCATAGTCTCATTCCCATTCAACCAAACCAAACGGGCCCTAACTTTTCATATGTAAATATACATTCTTACAAATTGGAAACTTTCATATTATATATGTACTAGCTGCAGGCCCGCCCGCTGGGCGGCTAGCTTCAAGAAATCTTCCAAAAAGTGTAACGTAGAATAGTTTGAAGTTATCATTCAACCTTAACGAAAAGACGCAATGTTCGGAGTTGTATGTAAAGAAAAAGCACATTTGGTATATTTACATACAAAAAAGGTTTTGAAATAAAATGATGTATATTAATGATATGATGGATATAAAGAACAGTTTTAATTAATGAATAAATACAAACCAATAACACTATAGATGGTGTAAAAAATGGCGCAACCTAAGAATTAGTGTACAATAAGAAAAACTTTGAAACTTAATAGTTCACAGAGGTTAAAAGAAATATATATAAAAAAACACGTAATAAAATTGAGAATGTTTATAACCTATGTAGAACCTCTCTATACACCACATTTGTTGTAGTATTTGTGTAGTTACCATCCTTGTCACAACACAATACTTTAAGACCTTTTTTGCTTTTAACTCTTGAAACGGCCACATAAAGTTGTCCGTGTGAGAATACCGGTCGTTCCAAATAAAGACCAACCTTTGCCAACGTTTGTCCTTGACTCTTGTTTATTGTCATGGCAAACGAAACAGAAATTGGGAACTGTTTTCTTTTTAGCTGAAACGGCATTTTTTTATCTGACGGAGATATTATCATCCGAGGTATAGCACAAACTTCTCCCATTTTACCTCCTGATATTACTTTAGCCTCGATGTTAGTATTTCCCATTCTCAAAATTTGCAACCTTGTTCCATTACACAACCCACCTCTTTAATCAATATTGCGCATGCACATTACCGGAGCACCAACCTTCAAAGTTAACTTATGGTTTGGAATTCCGGAACACTTGATTGAATTTAGAAATTCAGCTGAGTACAACGACTCGTTATAGTTAAAATCAACGTCGATATCAGAAACAGTATCCGAACTATAATAAACCTTCTCTGTTCCATGCAGTTTGGACATCATTGAAGTGTTTATTTTTTCTACCTCTTCATGAGTGGGTGCGAGGATTGCTCTATCTTGGAAATACGTCGGATCCCACAAGTGTTCCTGCCAATTTTCATAAGTTTCATTTATAATAGCTTCTACATGATCAGTTGTATTTGGTATGAGCATTTCTTCGGGAAATTGAATTTCAGCCTGACCATCATTCTTCCCACCAATTTTTCCATCACCTATACTCAAAATCCAATCTACAAACTCCTTAATTGTTTCTGCATCTGACGGATTGCAACCAACACGAAGCCTCATGTTTTCAGTAAGTTTAAGTACTTGACAATGATCCCATAAATAAGACTTGTTTAGAGACGCGTGTACAACATCTTGTCTACTGCCACATGGAATCACAGGTAAAATTTGACGAAAATCTCCACCAAAAACAACGACTTTGCCACCAAATACCTTATCAGAAATGTCTGTGTGCAATCGTGTCGCTATATCACGTAAACTCCTATCAAACGCTTCGAAACAATGTCTATGAACCATCGGTGCTTCGTCCCATATTATTAGCTTTGTTTTGCGAATCAAATCGACGAGCGGACTGTCTGCAGTAATTGTACACATTGAATCTTCGTCAATGTTTATTGGAACAGCAAACCGAGAATGGGCGGTCCTTCCCCCATCAAGCAAAAGAGCAGCAATACCGCTTAAAGCAACGTTTAAAACAATTTCACCTTTAGACCTTAATGAAGCAGTGAGGGTCTTGTACAAAAAAGTCTTGCCTGTCCCGCCATAGCCATATACAAAAAACATTCCACCTTTGTTGTTGTCACATGCATCAGTTATCGTTTCATATATTTTCTTTTGCTTAACCGTTAAACTCGCATACAACTGCTGATGCTTGGTGACCAATTCTGGAATGTTATAATCGAGCTCATCATATATCAACCTATTGTAGGATTCCATTGTAAACTCTGAATTGGGATAAGGCATGTTAACAATGTTTTTCAGGCTCTTTGAGTTGCTGAGTAGAGATTCCTCAATATATGTCAGGCATATATTGTATCTTTGATCATCTGAAAGTTGAAGTCCTGACACCAGAAAGAAAGTAGAATTATTTTAGAATAACATTTTTGATATAAAGTTCTATTATTAAGAACAAAAGATATGACAGGAGTTACTTTATTTTAGAACATGGTGTTAGAATAGATAATAAAAACATTAGTACAGGTGGTTATACTTGTAAACTAATCGCTGGTCCAACAAAGATAGTATATGATAGGTAGCGTAAAAAGTGCTAACGAATAAGAAGTCGTATGACTAATGTTTAAGGGATTAATCAATTATTATCTTGTAGAAAAGAACAAATATATGACGAAATGATTACGGCATTTAGATTTGTTAAATTTCTCACATAAAGAAACCAAAATTAATCGTTACAGTTAACATGTTGGAAACAAAAAAACAGTTTTCATACCTGGATGATTTCGTTTCCGCCTTTCTTTATCTAAGACGTCTTCTGCTAAAATTCTCCAAGACTTTTCCCAAACAAATTCAGGCCGAGACATACTATCTGAGAGTATTAATTTCACAAAATAAGCCCGCAAGTAATCTCCCATCCCCCACTGACTTGCTTCAATTATACCATCAATGTATTCCTTATCATCATCTAACAAACCACGTGCAAAGCAAGCTTCTTTGTAAGTACCATACACCACATTATCATACTTCTTAAAACTTTCCCAACCGGTTGCACCTCGGACATGGTTTAACAGCATGCGAAGATAAAAAAGCTCTCCCCAATTAGGCGGGACGTGATGAATTCTGCCTATGCTCTTACCTTGCTTGCGTCGAGTCCATACCAAATCAGACTTGTTCCAAACGAAATGTTTTGGAAACTCAACATACAAAAGTGTTTGTGCTAACTCATCAGTTTTATTGGTTTCCATCCACTGTAAGAATTTGGTTGTGTTGGCTGAATCCTTTTCAAGCTGAAAGTCTATGCTTACGGTTGGATCAAATAACACAGAATGTTCATTTGGAAGATGAAAAGGCAAACGCTCAACAGAAGGACTTCTATGATGGATATCAAATTTGAATATTCTCCACGCATCTTCACATGCTGATAAATACCGACAATCATAGAAGTCGTTAATCTCATCCTTTTCTTCATCTTCCATTACTGCTGTTACTCTATCCGGGCCCTTGTTAATATATTTGAAAAGGTATTTGATAGATGCAAATTGATTGCACCATTCGACGTTGATGTGAGCTTGGTACCGTTTCAATAAAGTGGGACTGTAAGGAACAACCATGGTATTGTCAAGTTCAGCACCTTGCTTCTGAATAGTTCTGCCATTATCACTCCTCTTGTAGATGGCATACCCACTTTCATCAATGAAAGTAGCTTCATTAAATTGCTTCGGAAACTTTTTAGAGCACTTATTCTCAACCATGCAAGGGCAGCTCCTATGTTCAGGACCACAGGGACCATGCATCATAAATTCCTTGACCAATTGGTGGAGTTCCGGGTCTTCATCTTTATCAAGAATCTCAGCCGATATGCATCTGTCAATATCGGCAGGAAATCTCAATTTAGATCCTGTTTCCAACCAAACACATAGGTGACAATGAGGCAATCCACGTTTTTGGAATTCTATCGTGTACACCTCTACAAAATAAAAGGAAAAAGCAAGTACATATTAATATATAAACATACTGCTTATAATATAGACAACAACGTATAGACAGTGGTTGGTGTTATATAAGGATTTTGGTAACATACCTGCCTTGACTTTGCCAAAAATACGCTTTTCTTTAATGTCCTTTATCAACATATCAAGCTTCATTTTAAAGACTCTGGTGGTGACGTCGGGACGATCTTCTGATTTAAGACCTTTTTTTTTCAGGTACCTTGTAATTTCGGGCCACTTAGGATTACATGTGAACGTTATAAATAAGTCAGGGTAACCATACCACTTGCACATTGCCATGACATCTAAGTAATTTTGCATCATGTATCTTGGGCTTCCTGTGAAGGACGAAGGCAAAATTACTTTCTTACCGCGTTTTTTATTTTGTTGGTTGGATGATTCGGCTGCCGCAACTAATCTTGAATAAGTTTCACATCTAAGATCTTGTTGCTTATTACGAACATATAGCATCCTCTCAGCTTCAACCATGGTATAGCCATCGACCAAAAACTGCTGAAATAAACGCCTACCTTTTAGAATGGTTGAGAATTTATTGGGGCGGTCTTGTATACGGTAAGCAAACCATTCACGCATTGTGACACGTTTTTTATCCTTATCTGGTGTCTGATCTGTAACTCCTTGATGGTATATATCTGTCCTATATCCATCTTCAGCGTAGGGAAATAAGAGAGGGTACTGCAAGGGGAGGTATGACACATGCAATTCACTAATCCTTTTGATTTTGCCACTGTTCTTATGGACGAGAATGTCCCTTTCGTTGTGTTGTTCATTAAAATCTCCAACAATAAGTGCAGCAACCTCATTAGCGGTTGGAAGATCGTATTGTCTGCCATCCTTTGCACGTTTTCCTAAAAGCCTTATCTGAACATTTTCTTGACCTGTAGCCAATTGTAGACCAGCCATTCGGAACTTCTGAACCAAAGGGTTTTCACGATCAAGCATTTGTTTGATCTGTTTGGTTAACGTATGATCCATGGTACTATTTGATGAAGCCGACCCATTACCTCTTGAACTGCACAATTTGATATGTGATTGTAATAAGTACGTTTTAGTTAAAAAGTCAAAACAATATTCTACAATAGTGAGTAATAAACTATACCTAACAGCATTGATTCGATTATCAATCTCGTTTGGTGGATCATAAATGTAAAGCTGAGAAAACTTGGGTGTCTCGCCATCTTTGGGTAACAAATCCCCCAACATGTGATAGTTTTGACCTTGAATTCTAAAACAAAATGGGCCACGACCTGTGTTAACACTATGATCCACAGTACCACCCATCGATGTAAATGCAAACATAGAATTGTAACGTCTAATGTTCTCCAAGAAGCGCTTGCTTTTTGGATGCTCTCCATTCATAAGTCCCTTTAATAACAGCGGTGGATCCTTTAATGCAACAGGTAGCACAACTTTTCCTTTGCCACAACAAAGGGAGAATGCATCTGTAGTCGTTACATTGTTCAATCCTACCTTAGCTTCTGCCAACCACAACATTGCACCACAACTGTGGCATGTATAAGTTGGATCTCCGTGGTCAAAATATTCTAAATACACAAATGAAAATGTATGTTAGAGATACATTACATTAAATTAGATTAGTTGGTTATAAATTAGTTAAAAAAATACCATTAGAGATGCCTGAGATTCTATCAATATATCCATGTTCATCTTCAGATTCTTCATCTGGGAGTACAACGTTATTAACATTCGGTATTGATTCTTCTTGGATATGTGCTCTATTTTCTAAATTTGAAGAACAATTAGAATTTCTTGAAGAACTTTCATGACCATGATTTACATAACCTGTATAAAAGATAAACCTGTTATTAGTATCTATATAAAAAAGACAATATATATGCCTGAAGATCTGTATAATTATGTGAATGAAAATAAACAACCACCAATGTCAAATGGTATTGGAGATTTGTTTCTGAACTTTCTTCTTGGATTATCCTTTGAAACATCACCTGTTGGTTTAGAAATTTAAAAAACAAAACTAATGAAAATGTTGAAACAAATAAACACAAAATTCAACAAAAACATTAATTACAAAAATTACTTGTATAAGTGTTGTCATTAGAAGGTATAGCATGTGTTAGTTCAGGGGTTTGAAGGTTGTGATTTGAAGATTCAACACCTAAGTCTTTCCGAGGCCTGCCTCTTTTTGCAACTGGTTTTTGCACACATGGTTGTGAAGAATCCAACACACCTTTCTGTGATGTAAGGTTGGTGTTGAGAGGAGTTTTACGTGGACGACCAACTTTTCTCTTAGGTAATTGCGAATTTGAAGCCTGAGTTATAGTATTAACATTTGAATCTGTCAAAACTGTATTGGTAAGTTTGGACGTGGAAAAGGTTTGGTTTCCATTTTGACTGGTTTCGTTGAGATTGGTTGCATAATGCATGGTATTTTGTGTTGAAATTGGTTGATAATTAAGCTGAGAGTATCCTAAATGAGTAGGCGGTGTCACACCTGTTCGTTTACAAATTACAATAAAAAAAATAATTAAATTGTTAAAACAAATAAATACAACATGTAATGAAAAAAAAATTGTAAAGCTTACCTGAGTAACTGTTTTCATTAGTAGAAGCATGTGTGCCCATTGGGATACGAATGTTCTGATTTGAAGCACAAACACTTAAGTCTTTCCAAGGCATGGATTGTTTTGCAGCCGGTTTATGTGTAAATGGTTGTGAAGAATCCAATAGAACATTCTGTGATGTTAGGTTGTTGGTCAGAGGAATTTTACGTAGACGACCAGGTTTCCTCTTAGGTAATTGGGCATTTGGAACCTTATTTGTATTGTTAAGATTTGAAAAGGTTTGGTTTGCATTCTCATTGGTTTGGCTAAGGTTGGTTGCAGAAACTGCACAAAGATAAAAAAAAAAGGTGCAATTAAGTTTGCTAATGCGTGAACTGAATGCTCATAAAAATGTAGTTTTAGTTTCAAATTTCATACAGAATACATAAGATTAAGTAAAATGTACAACATATAGACACAACTTACTGCCGTAAAGGATTGTGCCTGGTGTAGGTATAGGTTGATAATTAAGTTGGCTATAGTTAAGCTGGTCGGGACACTGATCTGCTGTAGGTACTGTAATTCAAACGACAACAACATAACATTGGTTGGATGAGCTTAAAAATATAGCTTTGTGATAAGCAGTATATGTTTGTCATAAAACTTTACCTGTGAAAGGAGTCGAGTTTGTGACACACGAACTAACAGTTGGTTGATCTTGGTTATCATTTGCCGATTTTGTATTGTTTTGAATGGATTCATTGACTGTAACATAAGTTGATACATGTGAATATAGTTTTGGTAAAGTTTATAAAACAATATGAAATTACATAAAATCAGCATAAACATTTGTGAATTTTGCAGCATACCAGTTTGCTGAACATTTACTGTACTCTTGCATGGTTTGGCACGCGTTTTTCGTACACTTGGCTGTGAGGATTGAAAAGAGGAATTCTGCAAAGTAAGGTTGGTTGGCACAGGTGTTTTACGTGGATGACCAGGACGCCGCTTAGGTTCTACTGGATTGGAGGTTTCATTTGTAAAAGTTATATTTCCTTGTTGTGCTAACAACGGGGTAGTAAGATTGGAAGTGAAAGCAGATTGGTTTAATCTCGACAACGTACCTAATATTAAAAGGTATTAGTTAATATAATAAACTATTTAAGACATAGTACATTAAGGAGTTACGTATGAGGATAAACTTACTTGATGTAATATTGGAAAGAGGGGATCTTTGCACAAGGGGAGTAACATTGCAGATTGCATACTTAGACTGTTTGCTATGTTGGATGTTATTGTTTATAGGCTTTGTATTGTCAATCTTTTTGCTATGAAATTGATACTTTCTTTTATTTGATGTATCATTGTTTGGAGTACCTGCAAACATATGAAAAAATAGTACAATGGTGTGTGATAATGTATAAAGTGTAAAATATAATTGTACATGTAATTTGTAAAGATTAAAATTTGGAAACGGCAAAGATAGTTAAAGGGTAGAAAACGTACTGCCGTGTTTAGTGGAACCCGGTATGTATATAGGTTGATAGTTAAGAAGGTTATAGTTTAAGTGGCTCCCATGGTGATTAATACTATAAACTGTCGATATAATAAACTTGTCAACAAAATTTACATAAAAATTATATGTAAATTTGGTATTACATGGAGAAAACATACAATGTACATACCTGTGCTTTGTGTAGCATCCATATTTTGAGAATCTCGTGTCGTGTAATGAGTATTCATCGTGTTTGAGTATTGGCCATTAAGTTGTGTATATGGCAAATCATTGAAAGACATGACATTATTGTTTATGTTTTGATCAATCATAACGGAAATTCCTTTAGTTGCTTCGTCTTGAAAATGTGTGTAGGGTAAGGTTAGAATGTAATACACGTATTCGTATACCAGACATGAAAATACATATATTGGTCATTAGAATTTTTCATGTATAGATTAATAGTTATAAACAAATTATGGAAAACAAAAATAACAACAAAAAAATAACTTAACATTACCTATTGATATTTGTTGTGGATGATTTTGATTCAAAGAGCTTCGCCCATTGAACTGAAATGAATGGATATTCGATGAAGAAGAAACTTCTTTCAGTCGAACCTTTGGTGTAACGTTATCCATTTTTTGTTTACAAACGAATCATCAAATGGTATTGGTAGAATTACAAATTTTGAAGACTTATACAATCAAGAACTTGTGATTAGGTAGTTTTAAACACCTTTCGATTTACCCTAATCTCCATGATCCTGTCATTAAATTAGGATATACGTTATATTTTTATAGCAGCATGTTTTTTGGGAAAAAATACGGTTTGCACTTATACGTTTACATTACCCTCACTAATATTCTAATAAGGCTTATACGTATATCTTAAATTTGCACTTGAAAATAAGACTAAGCCCATACAAATTTTAAGGCCCAAATAATGATTTGACTGGCAAGCCCACGGTCACCTACCAAATGAGAAAAGTCAAGAAATATCTCTGCCAAGATATAATATATTCAGTTTCCCAACTAAAATGATCATTACATGCTATGTTTTAGCTCTAGCCTCATAACTCTGTCAAATCATCCACATTGATCAGTTGAAGTAAAAATCTTCTTCCAGGTTAGTAAGATGATGATTTCTTGTACAAAAATATAAGGGAAAACTTGATGAAAGATATATTTTAGTAGATTTATAGGTATATGGTCGTTAGGTATACCCCTTGTTTCAAATGGTTACATGATGATAACTTTTAGATGATCTAAGTTCCTGTAAGATAATAGTAACAGATACGTTAAGGATGATAATTGTTCCTTTAAAAAAATGATTGATCTTTGTGTTTTTTGATGATTTATATTACTGTTACGCGTACACCATACCTTAATCGTTTGAATCTTAGTTGAATACTAATGCATGTGGCTGTTGTTGTTGTTGGAGATTATTATTTATTTAAAGTATGTTAGAGCTATAGTTAACAGTGATGTTGTAAATTAGTTCAATAGCAAGTTAGATGGTAACTTGAAATGGTCTGCAAGTGATGATAATAGTATAATTTTATAGTAGGCTTTTGTGAGTTAATGGTTTAATTGGATACATTTAATAGATGGTGGTTTATAAAGAAAATCATCTTGTGTAAATGATGATAATGGTTAGTAAATCCTGTTTCCGATATGATTATGTTGTATACTTTTAAGTGCATACATTGGAACACGGTTAATACAGTCAGATAAAAAAGGAAAAGCAATAGTATTATCCTGGTTAAGCGTTTATTATAACATGTAAAACTGATATGGAATATAAAGTACGTATATTATTCGCAGGAAAATGCCGATGGAGTTTGTAGTTTTGGTAAATCGCCGAACATATCCAAGGGAACAGGTAAATAAAACAACACTATATCCTAACATTTATAAGTCTTATCGTAAAGTTAGAAGCCAATTAAAGTCTTGAATACTTATTTAGGAACTGCCTGAGGTGTTTGAAATGGAATGTTACAATGGAAACAAACATCTCTATCTGACAAACTCAGCACGAATTCGTAAGAAAGTTTGGTTTGTGACACCGACACACGGACCGATAACACTAAAGGGTCAGGATTGGAAAGCGTTTGCTAAGGACAACATCGGTCCGTATGTTCAATGGCTGCATTTCATACAGGAAGGGGATGACAGTTTCTACGTGACAGGGTACGATGCAAGGGATGGTACAGAATTCAGGGGTTACAATGTTGACCACAATCGTTATTATCGATTCAAGAGCTGTGTTTGGGCTGCGTGCCTGTATTCCACTGCAGCAGCGTTCCAATTGCACCGGTTCTGCTTTGGGATTACTGCCGCTGTGCTGCCGCAGTGCTTTGTATTCCACTGCGGCAGCGTATACATTAGAATATATATCTTAGGCTTAAAAAGTCAAAATCTCTCTCAGATAGGTTCGGTTTTAGGTTTTCACTCCAAAAGACTCTCTCTAAAACTGAAAAATTCGGATTCTATATATAAGATTACATATGCGACGGCGTCACCTTATGTTTCGTGACGCCGTCGTGTCGCCGTCATTAGGGTTTCGTCTTGGCCACGTTAACCTTGCGACGACGTCACCTTATGTCCGTGACGCCGTCCTCTTCAGCTTCTGATGTCGTCTGGATTGCATCTAGGCCGTCTGAGTAGCGACGGCCTACTCTTTTACAACTGGACGTCGTCACTTGAAAATACGAGTTTTGGGTTCTGAACCGTCACAAAAATCCTAGGACGGAGTCGCAATTAGCACTTGACGCCGTAAACAGGCCTCAGGTATTATTCAATATATAACATAAACTTGTATTTGCTTTATTTGTAAGTTAACGTTTACTATAAAATATGTATTTACGACAAACGTTAACTTCATCTACAGAGAATTGCGGCTGAATTCTTGAGTGTGATAGGCCAGGAAGCAACTATTAGGATAAATTGTGGAGAAGACTACTTTATGGTTCCTGTGGTCCGTGTGACTGTTCCTGATGCGGATGATGAATACGAACTGGATCAAACATTATGGAATATTATTAAGTGGACAATGGGTTTGCAAGTTGGACAGATCGTGGTGTTTACAAAAGAGCATAACACTGTATACAGGTTGATGGCTTTTAACTTTAATGGAAGTCCGCATACACCGATTCATTTCTATGGTGCAACACCATTGCATCACATACAACCTGCTTTACAGTTTCACGACCAAGGTGATGTTCATATTTAGATGCAAATTTCGTTGAAAAGTATAATATGTTTATAGAATTCGTTACTTTGAAGTAATAAAAGTATACTGATATATTAGTGTTGTTTGATATATAGTATTAGGAGTTATTATAACATGGTAAACGTTTTTGCAGGTGATGACAGGATGAAGCACATATGTCGTTGGCCAGCTCACATGGATCACTTTGGTGAAGCGGGAGACACATTCTATAAAAGTTTCTCTATGATTACAGTAATGAAAAGACTCGTAAGTATTTTTGTTAGGTGTAAAATCTGTATTCGTGACACGTTATTAATGTTTATGAAGAGGTAGTTAATAATATATGTTATCGATGGTTTATCGCAGACAATACCTGCAGAGTTCTTGTTTTACCATCCGATGCATACGTACAGGACTGTTATGATGATACACCAAAATGTTGAAAGAAATTTTACTGTCAAGATGGAATTTCATAAAGAGGATCCCGGAAGGATAAACCATGTGAACGTGTTTGGCGAATGGAGGGAGTTTGCAAATGATTGTAATTTTGGATACAACAAAATGATCAGGTTCAAGTTCATGCACTTGATTATTTATATGGCTGGCGATGAAGTGGAGGAGTACCATGTGTTTCACGTATGCTAAAAACACTACTGTTATTATGTCCGTGTTTTGGATGTTTAGTATGGCCTGGGCTAAAACTATTTTGGATGGTTAGTATGTTATGAACTAATGTCTGTTTAGTCTATGTTTTGTTACGTTAACTTGGTATGGTAAGGTCAAATGTTTGGGTTGGATTATGAAATTCTGTATTTATTATCTACTAAATCAGTGGGTTGTAAAACAATTATCAGTGCAGTTTAGTCTATCCTTTTCCTTCAAAATGTGTCTTCTTCATCCTTATAGGAATTGCATATCCATTGCTATTTTTTTTTGTTGGTGGTATTATATGTTGGTGAGGAAGTTGAATAGCATATCCATTTGTATTGGGTAAGTAAAGGTTGAAAATTTTGTTAGTAGTAGTTTTAGTATGAGATTCGAGATAATAATGTTGTCAAATTACAGTAGGATGAAATGACTAATGTGTGAGATTCGTAACTGTTATATCAGATATATCTTCTCAGTGTTGTCCCATATGTGATAGGCTGGAAGTATTGTTTATCACTTTGCTTGTGTAGTTCTTATTTGATAAGGAGTAAGGCTTCACATCCGTAAAAGTGCTTGAAAATATTATATGTAATGAAAATGAGATAACAATCACACTTTTTATAATAAACGTTCAAGACAATTTGTTTAAAGACATATGAATAAACTTATTAATAATAATGTTAACTTAAGAGCCTACTATTTGAGAGGACAAATCTTCAACACAAACATTTGATGCAATGGATTCCTCGTTGTCATCATGATACTCCAAAATACGATTGTGATATTTGCAGTCTTTCTTAATGCAAATCCATTCATCTTTGTCCTCATCAACACAATATTGAAGATCAATAACCTTACCCAATCCAAAATTGTCTTCCTTCTTAGCATGGTGTAAGCATTCTTTATTGACATTGATCCATTTCCATTTGTCATAGTGAACATCTACAGCATCAGCACCATTGACTTTCACACCTGAACCAATTTTGGTGACTTTTTGACATGCCATGTTCTCGGATACATCCTGCAAGTAGTCGGATATAAATATGTCTGAAATATGCAGTTAAAAATTTTATTATGTTTAGTAATGTATATAATACCATTTCATCATCTAAAATTATGATAACAGGTGGATCTTGAATCCAAAATTCATCAGGTGACCTTGAGATACCTTGTTGCTGTATTGTGATCAAAAAACATATTATGAGTTCATGTTACATATATCCAAAAATGCAGTTATGAGTTCATGTTACAAACTTTAAAAAAAATGTTTTACCTTGGGTGACTTGTCATGATCCATATGATACTTTCTAATGGAGGTTTAGAAAAAAGTATTTGGTTGGTCAGCTTGTGTTGATGATCCTGTTTATATAAGGTTTCAAATTTTTGTTATAACTGGAAATGATACTCTTGTATATATATTTGTAAATAGAGATTAAAACATACAATTTGAAATTTATTAGTATAATTGCGGTTGTTAGAATGCATATATATACTATGACTTCCCAAAAAGTTGTAAAGATATGTTTCTATAAAATTTGCAAATATATATTTCTATTATGAGATTTTGCCCAAAAAATTGTATAATTTTCATTTTAGGAAATGATATGTTTTGTAATGTTTTTTTTTTTGAATGCAGTAGGATATTAAAAACAAAAGTTGAAGTGTATAAGTTGTATTTTAAAGGAAGTTTGTATGAAATCAATTTAAAAAAAACTCGTGTATTGTAAGAAGATTAAGAATTTTTTTGTCTAAATATTGAAATGTTAATGTCAGATATTTATGTACGTATGTAAGAAAGTTAACAAACTTTTGTAAAAAAAGAAGTCGTATTTTAAAGCGACATCTATCTTTACAATACCTCTTCCTGAAGTGTTAATCACAAAAAGTATTATACTGCATATAGGAACTTTAAAAAACATGCCTTAACTGCATAAAAGAAAGGGTCTAATAACATATATCTTCTCCAAGTAAACCATTACAAATAATGGTATACTATAAATTGGCAAATTAAACAGCCAAATGTCAAATCCCAAAAAGCAATACGAAAACACAAAATGTCTGGAAACCAAATAACTGAAATAAAACAAAGTAGCCTTATTTGTGAAGAAGATATATGATGCTGTAATTTCGTTACTCCTTCTCTATCTTGACTTGAAGAAGAGGCCTTTTAGACATCCTCGTTTCATACTCCACTTCATCGAAATCATCAAGGTCAATGACTGCACGCTTGCCGGAGCTTCCTGAACCATCTTCTGAACTGAGGACTGCATCATTTCCTTTCGGTGTTTCTTCTAGGTTAAAAGGAACAGTTTCAGAAATTCTTGCGAAGTTGGTGGATGTAACATTTGCAACAGGAGTTTGAAGTACATCATCATCATCCTGTAAAAGGTCTTTATTTAGACAAAAAAAAAACAAGGGGGCATAACATGTATGCATTTGATATTTAAAAAATGCAGTTAAGGCAAACCTCTGTGATGAAGTCTTTTTTAAAGAACTTGATCATTTCAGCATCATTGCACATCTTCGTCACCTGATAAACATGATGATTGTTGCTTATGTTCCACTCTGTATAAGTAAACCGAAAGAGTAACTTTTTTCCAACAATTCCATTTATGAGCTCTTCAGGGAAAATGTCTTCCGCACCAGGTCCATACTTCTCTTTCAATTTGTAGCATGGGACACCAACCAAAGTATTGATCATATCATCAAATAAAAGTAGAGAAGCAGAGCCAGTATCATCAATTACTCGTACGATAACTTTGTACCTAAAATCATAAGCACCAAATATATGAATTAGTTTTTTCGCTCAAATGGATTATGGGCCAATAAAATGACACATCTTTTGATGGTAAATATTGTAAGGTAATGTGTTAGTTCATACTTTGGTCCTACGTGGGTCATTGTTTTATGGTCCTTGCAACTCCAAAGCTGTATCTTTGCCTTTCCTGCTTTGGATGACGACTGACCGTATTTTTTGGATGCAGATCCCTCCTCATCATCGTCAACTGGTTTTGCTATCCTACCACACCGTTTGCAACCAATATACGTCCAACCAAACTCTTGGTGTATTTTGTGAACCTTTCCATAAACTAAGCATTCATATTCCTAAGGAAAATATTATAGGATAAATATTAATTTAAAATGCATACAATTAAGTGGTTGATATATGTTATGCAATGTCATAACCATGATGTGACGTGTTTTTTTATCCTTATGAATTAACTGAAGCTAAATGACATTTTTTTGGATGATATCTGAATGTTTAACAAAACACATGAAATATTTAAGGGAAATAACTATAATTTTTATGCTATAACATAAACCTTATATAATGTTGCTTTGTGCCTAAAGACTACAGATTGCATCAAGGATATTCCAAGCATATTCCAAACACACAGTCATGTATGCTATTCTTAATGTATGTTTTTAAAGATAAAGTAGCATTGTCTGCACTACAATATGCTAAACCAATTCAATCAGAATTTTGAGTACCATATGCTAAAACATTGATTTTTATGCAACCTAATCATATATAAGCAAACTCTAAGTAGTTGTTCTGCTACAAAACAAACAATTTGTACCGTAAAATCCTACTCCTTATAATTAAACTTAAATAACTGTAATCCATTAATATCTTACCCAAGCAGATTCACGAATAGAGCCAACCATTTTTTTGATTGCACCGCCAAACAACTCATCTTGTGTAAGTTCTTTCTTGACTGGACTATAGACACTTATAGCATGCTTGCTGGAATCATAACCATCCACTTCCTGATATCTGTTATCAACAATTGTGAAATATAAGCATTGAGATTTTAAGGCTATAACATTGAAATACAAATAATATTATACCTCTTCCTGAAGGCATGGATCTCTGGCAAATCAGCATCAATATGCAGCTTAGTAGCAAAAACAGCATTGCTGACAGAAGTTTTTTCTGAAACATGAATAATATGATTGAATTAGTAAGGCAGTGATAACAAATATACATCCAAGAACAATATGTACTTACTATTGAAATATTTGACTCTTGCAAGTTGAAGGATCATGACCACAGGTTTAGATGTTTCAGATTTATCAGCATACGGCTTGAATTTATCCGCCCATTCATCAAAGAAACAACACTCTAATTGTCCACCACTGGTTATCAATAATTTAATGAGAATATGGTTGGAAAACATACAGATATACTTAAAAACATGTAATATGTTTTTAAAATATAGCTTAAAAGGGAGTTAAATAGAAAGCATACTCCACATCTTGTAGCAGGACAGTTCTCCTGATTTTCTCTTTTCCATACGACTCGAAAGGGAGTGGCTCAGAAATCGATACTACAGTACCAATGACATCTGTAATTGAAAGGATAAAAAATGAGTATGATATATAAGTCTATGTATAGTTTAACGATAACTTAAAAACTATGCTACTAAGATTTACTTACCAACCATATCCCTTTCACCAAATGCTTTGAGGTGAAAGTTCTGAAATGGTTCAAAGCAAAAACCACGAACATTATTGTTAAATGAGTTGACTCTAGTAACTGCCGTGTTTTTCAAAAAGCTAATTTTGAATCTGTGGTTAAGCAACGGGAATTTGCCACCGTTCTCGCCAACCCCAAAATTTGAAATCTTATAGCAAGAGCCTTCATCAAGAATAGCTATGAACTTTTTCATTTCAGATGTTCTAATACTCGCTTGGATCCTGTTACCCTGCAATAATGGATATAATATTGTGTGACTGATATAATCCATTGAATTAACTAAAGTTAACAGTTAAAAGCATATTCTAAATAGAATACATCATTCATTACAAACACAAATTCAAACATAAGCAACATATATTAAAAACAGTAAAGAAACCTGTGGATCTTGCAGAACAGTTTCTAAACCCCAAGTTTCATTGGGTTTTCCCTTTGGATGACTTTTCCAGATACTAATGCATCTGGCAATAATGTTAACATCATCCATCATAGGGTCGATATCCGCAAGCAATGTGATTTGTTGGTCCATTGTTTCAACTGCACAAAAACATAATATTATATTAGAATACTTATTACAACAGCAATGACTAAAATTTTAACAAACAAACATATGCAATGATTCAAACAACAATGACTACATATGCAATGACTTGATATCTTCAATAAATTAATGAATGATAACTTCAAACAGCAATGACTACATATGCAATGACTACAAAAATAAAATAATCAATGATAACTTCAAACAGCAATGACTACAAACATAAGATTCAATGTGTACAATTACTGCAGATGTTCACATACATGTTATTACAGGATTCTAAGATGGTGATTTGATTAGCTACACATCTACTGAGTATTTATAAACTGAATATTAGGGTAAATGACACATTTAGGTTTACAAAAAAGGCAAGGATTTCAACTATTAAATTTTTCCCTATAATCATGGATGATATGGTTCATTTTATTAATTAGGCTATATTTTTAAAAAAAAAATCAAACTTTCCAACATTAAGGCCCATAATTTATACAATTAAAATAGTTGTCAATCATACAATATTTCAACCAGAAAAATTTATATGAACACCAATAGCAAACTGATTAAATTAACAATTAAAAAAATGCATTATAATTAAAATAAAAAACATACGGATTGTAGAAGTGTTTCAAAAGAACTCACCCCCAAATTGAACGAATACGGATTCCAGGCATTATGTTCGGCGATTTGCACAACATTAGGGTTCCAACACATCCAACTATTGGGGGATTTGATTTTGGGGGAATTGTAAATAATTAGGTTGGGATATGATTGTGATTTGATACGAACAAATTTTGGTAACAGATTTGTGAAGGTCAAAGCCATTTAATGTGATTGATTTCGTTATTAATGAGTATTAGGAGTGATTTGGGGATTTGGGGGAAACGCATACTGGAAAAGAGTATGGGCGGGAATTTTTTTCATCGGACGGTTGTAATAGTTTTGGGGAGAGTAAATGCCACGTGTCATTTTTATAGAATTTTGGGGGAGGAGTGATTTAAACAAACCCTCCTTTATATGGAGGAGTGATACCAAGTAGCTAAATACTTATTATAAGTAATCATTATTTATCGACGATGACTATTATTATATAACTACACTAGCTTAGAGACCCGTTGACACCGGGTTATTTTTTAAAGAAATAGATAAATGAGATGATAATAAAAGTAATAACGTAAATTTGTTAAATTTAAAATATGTGTGAGTCACAATCGATTTACAACCATCGCGTTGCCAATCTAAAATAGATTGACTCGAACATAAAATGATGTGTGATTTTAATGATCAATTGAGTTGCTAACAAACCTTGTAACATTAAAAATAATGAACCATAGTATAATATAACGTGATTACACCAATGATACATACATGATACAACATGAACCTTGTTCAAAGACCTTCAAGTACTCTTTATACACGACATTTGTTGTTGATTTGGAGAGATTACCATCCTGATCACAAACAACAACCTTCAAACCCCGCTTGCTTTTTACTCTTGATACGGCAACGTACAGTTGTCCATGTGTGAATACAGGACGGGGCAAGTACAAACCAACTTTAGAAAGCGATTGCCCTTGGCTTTTGTTGATTGTAGCATGTTTTGAATGTTTTTCCTCTTTCGCTAACAATTTCTGCAACACATCTGCTTATTTTCTTGCTTGTAGGCATTATGTATGAATATTAATTGCAGAATTTTCATTAAATACTTAATAAAAAATGATTTGTGTTTTGTGTTTGAACAAAATCTAATGCATATTTGCAATCTTTTGTGTTTATTGTCAAACTAAATCCCATAATTCGTCATCGAAAGAGTTAGCAAATATGAATTAATGTTTCGTTGGCAAAAATAGATGAGCATATTAGATATATACATTATTTATACTTTTACTCGATCAAAAACACATGAAGAAATTGAAACTTAAAACATAAAATCATGAGTAATGTATTAGAAGCAAACGATTTTATGGTAGAAAAAAATGATATAATACGTGAATTATTTGATAATCAGTTGTGCTTGTTACAATTAAAATAATAAACGTCCATGCGTTGTCATCTCGAAAGTTGACGGTCTCGAATAGCAAATGACGTATGTGAGCGCTAATAAATTCAATAGCAAAGACCCTTGGATTCAAGGGGTTTTTAAATAGATATGAAAATGAAATAATATAAAAACAACGAACTTAAACATGTTCCGTTAATATATGAAAGAAAAAATGAGATAATACGTGAATTATTTGATAACCAATTGTGTTTGTTACAATTAAAATAATAAACGTCCATGCGTTGTCGTCTCGAAAGTTGACGGTCTCGAATAGCAAATGACGTATGTGAGCGCTAATAAATTCAATAGCAAATGCCCATTCCGTGCACACCTCCTTTTTTATTACTTTTATTCCAACCGGCCCCCTCCAACTATTATGGCCTTTCCATATTGTTCGGGTTAAGTTTTATTTACTACATCACATGATAATAAATAAATATTATAATTAATTAAAGCCTATAATACTTTAATTAACGACCGATAAATTATTTTGTAAACATTGCTTAATGTAATTAATACATCTAATATGTTAATTATATTAAAGTAAATTTCTCAAAGTGTATACGTGTATGCCCTCGATAGGCTCACGTATTTTCTGCCGTATATTTATTTATGACACGGACATATAAAAAAAACACAGTCACATTTAATGCAAATTAGTAATCCTAAAACACGTGTAAGGTCACATACGAAATTAGTTATGTTAAGATGATGATATAACATTGAATTGATTGTGCTATATTATTAATGGAGAAGATAGCTCAGTTAATCAAGTTATTATCCTTTTACTATCTCATCATCATCCTTTTAGGCCATACTTATAGAAAGAGAATTGATACCTACATCACATTTTTTGATTAATGCACCACAATTTGTGTATTATATTTTGTACCGTACAATATTGTAATGCACAAATTGTGGTGCATTAATAAAAAAATGTGGTGTGAGTATCACCCCTTTTATAGAAAAGAGAAAGCATGAGTTAAGATAAGTTATACAATTACATTTTTATCAATAATGTAACCGTATGGAAACATTGTTGTCATAATTATAATAGTGATATTATTCACTTTTACTAAGTGAAGGGATTACTTGATCATTGTTAATCTCTTTTTACTTGACACCAAATATGTAGTGTGTTTCAAGTGATCTCTTCATTGTGTCACCTTCAAAAGCATAAAATCTCTTATAAACATTATCAAAAAGATTTTTTAAACCAAAGACTTCTAAGAAATTGTCTGCAACAAAAAAACACTTCGAACAACCTAACAATTAAAGTTAAAACACACATTGAAAAAAGAGCCTTGGTTTATTTTAAAACTTTGGCAGGTCAAAAGAGTTATTTTAAAAAATTACTAAAATTCTGTAAAATGGGTCAAATGTGATCCAAAGTGTATTTTTGGTTCATACTGCTTCCCAATTTTTCTGCATTCAAATAGATAAACCTCAATATAGAAGTAGTGTAGTACTACAATGGTTATAAAAAATAACTATTTCTTACCTTGATCTAAATATGGCCGGAACACTTAATTTGGATATCAATACATTTGCTATAGAATGAACTATTAAACTTCAGTAAATCATATCCTGACTGCAACCAATGCAATAAACCCACACAAGGACATATATTCAACACCCAACACTATTAGTATTTGCACCACTAAGAGTCTTCGTCGAGCGCGAATCCTAACACTTATTAAACTTCCTGTTTCCCTTGCTGCATTAAATATCTTGAAGTTTTTCATGCTTCATGTGCTTGGGCACTCGTAATCCACCATAGTGACTAACAAACGTACCAAACATTTTAAGGAAGATAAGGAGCCATCAGTGATCTTCTTTACTGCAGGTGGCCATGGTGAATAACACTAAGACCAGCTATTGCGCTCAATTTTAGCCCGGTTTGTGGCTCTGCTCAGCCAATCCTGAAATCACATGCAAGCAACAACACTTAGAATGTCTTGTGATGATCTGTATAAAAGATAACAATGATAGCAAAGTACAAAAAAAGTATATACCAGATTCTCCCTTAGAAATGTGTCAACAATAGTTCAGCATACATGAGTGCGTTTGCGTATATTGTTGCACTGTGGCAAATGTTGTCCCTCTTCTTGATCGATTCCTTTATTTTCTTGAGAATTAGTAAATCCGGCTTGTTTAAGGATTCGTAAAAGTTTATGAATCTTTCTAAACTGCAAAAAATCTGACATGTTTAAAGCTTTTTCAACATGCTTAAGTTGCTAAGGGCCAGCTAACCCAAACACCCCCTTATATCAAGTATGCTAACCCTGCATCTTTTCAAAATTAAACATCTTACCTTCATTTCGAACCGTTAGCTCACCGGGCATTCAGTTTTGCCACTGCCAGTCTTATTTTTCGCCTTCTGGTATCCTTTCACATTCTGGTAAGTCCACCAAGCTGACCCGTTTTTTATGTGTTGAGAAACACCCTTTTTGACACATACGCATCATACATTTGTGCTCCCTACCACATGTACATATATATTTTAGCATCAAGTTTAAAAACTGTCGATAACATCATATACATTTTATATACATTACATTCGATATAAATTAGCAGAACCCGAGTCGACCCCGTTTAAAAGTGAATGAAACATAACTCTCTTAATAGGAACACGGGTGATAGGAAAAATAAAGATTGCACAACGCAAATGCCTATTTTATAAGATAGTATACATAGAATGAATTTATTTTGACTAAAAAAACAAAATTACAATAATGAACTAACCTTTTTAGATAGTAGTTTTGGAGTACCACTTTAAATAAATTTCAACCCATTTGACCCGTATCATTTTCATTATATCTTATGGTATAACCCGTTTGACCAGTTAGAGATAAACATAGCCAAAATCAGCCAATTTATAGAGAAACTGGTCAAAATTTGTCACCATTAAATTTTTCTTCCAAAATGCACTATAACTACTATAGAATACTTACTTCAGCTAACATGCATGAAAGGTAAGGCATGAGTATCATAAGAGAGACTCCATGATCAGTTGAATTCCTGAGTGTCAAACACTATGAAGACCTTTAAAATGTCTTAACTCATCCATTCATAAACGTATCATAACATATCTTCAACGTATTAAAGAGCACATATAAGAACAGCAACACTTATAACCAAATTTCACAATATAATATTTTAGTAACATATTTGAAAAATTAGACAACAATTATGTCATCTCACCATAGCCCGCCTACAATTTGACCTCTACCAAAAGCTACCCATTTTAACCTGTGACCCTTTGCCAACCTGGACCTACATTAAGCTATATATAAACATGTACCATGGTGATCTAAAAGATACGCGATGCAACAAACATTCTAACTACACTAACAATCAAATATAAAACAAAAAAGGTTATTTAACCCCACTGTTGGCATAATTACAGTCAACCCGACCATAAAATACTTGCCCTTAACCCGACCAACCTGAGATTTAGCCTGTGCTTTTAGAAACTCAAAACTTTGATATGGTGAAAAAGTTAATACAGATTTAAGATTAGAATAATTATCACAAATACTTAATACCATTTTAAGAAAAACTAAAAAGAGCAGGATATAAAAAACCATGGTTTACCACTAAAGAATGTATTGCACGCAAACGTATCCTTAGTAATGTACGTTTGCGTCTATTTGGTCTTGCTGCTACCTCCTTCCTCCTTAGTGGTTTCTGTTGCAAAAGACATCAAAAAGATTTAAGTCACATAAACATACAAAAACTTTATATAGAAGAGATAACTGGATGAGACATTTAGCATTCCCCATTACGCCGAGAAGATGACCTGTAAATGTTAATGATTTCTTTAAAGTTTAAGTTCAGTTGGCATATCTGCAGGTCAAGACGATAAAAACATTCAGAAAACATTAACTAATCATCAACTGGTGGCTTCAAGTTCTGTAATGTGTCTAACAACAAACCTTTACAACTACGTAGAAACAACACAAGATGATCTGGTCAATATGGCTATCGAAAAATAAAGCAGTCTGCTGACTTGGAATCTGCTGGAAAAACATGTCCATAAAAATAAAACTTATATCAGTTATTGTACTACCTGGCAAACGCAGACTGCAAAGCAGGTGATAGTATCTTTAACTTGAGATTATTTATTCCCAGGAGATGATCCTTAACTGGTGATGCGAACGAATTCCATTCAACCTCTGAAAACAAACTCGTTCTTATGTTATATATACACATACCAAATGTTACCGACAGAGTTTTACCGCAACAATACGTGGACAATTGAGGCTTGAAATTGCAGATCGACAATGACCCGTGTGACCTGTTTAAAGATAATAACACCCATTAAATAAAAATAAAGGAAACCTATTTTAGCAAGATGACCCGTGTGACAAGTTTGAATGGAACCACCAGCGTGATCCATCTGAATTAAATGAACTAACTAATATGTTTAAAGATAATTTGACCCATTTAATAAAAATAAAGGGAGTTAAAGATTGTCTTCTGCTGCAGCCTTATAACCAAGGAAACATACTCCTTGTCGTCCTCTAAAAATAATTTGAACCTATTCTTATGTAACTGTACCAAATTATTACCTCTACTACATATATGCGCATCATGCCCCCAAATGGTGTTTCACAAGTAAAAGAAATTAGAAAGTTGAATAGATGTTTACCGGTGAGAATAATTGGCCAACTTTGTTTTAGCCCGCTTCACCACATTCCATACGTTGTTTACATAGTTCAAGCTTCGACCCCTACACAAATATTTAACCATTAGTCTATGTTTTGTACGTTGTGCATAGCGTTAAAGAAACATACTGTAATACAAATAATTGCAGATATATTTTTATTTTTCGTTGTCTTACCTCAGATACTGGTATTTCTATGGTTGCTTCAATACATTGGACCATTATTTGCCTCTCGGCTTCTGAATTCACATGTGAACCGTCTACATGTCTAATACAATATTCCTATAAACATGAAAGCACATCATGAGCGCTTTATAACGAATTGATAACAAATATACTAAAAATCCCTTGAAAAGTTAACCAGCCTGGTAAGGATCTACATACACACACAACAAAAAAAAAAGTTCAGTTTCGAGAAACTTAATATTTACCTAACATACCAAGCTTAGGAAACATTATGCTTAATTTGATTTAGTGATTAATTATTACCATAATGTGAGTCTTAATCATTTACTTCATGTGATTTTATTAAGTTCCTAAATTGGTACTTTCACAAAAGCACCTTGCAACTGTCTAATAGAAGTGACACATTATCAGATGATACATACAAATATACAATTCACACAGATAAAAAAACATCCTAAAAGCTTAATTTGTTTAGATTACAGAGGTCTATTATCATTTTTCATAATACGGCTACAACATGACTTACATTTTCTTCTTCTGCCATAGAAGCTAAAAGTGCACTATGAAGGCAAGATCAGGTATATTAATAACTTCAATCATTGATCAACTTGCTGATGGTTATTCAAAGCTATATTTCATTAAGAAGAGATGTGTCAAGATGGCTAGTCCTGGACAATATACATAATGGTCTAATGGTGCAACCTATTTGGTTACAGATCATGATGTGTCAAGATAGCTTTTTCTTATTTGCTTATTCAATATCAAAATCAATAGTTTTTAATAAGCATTTCATCAAGCACGTCATGTGCATAATAAGCTAATGACATATATGTGCTATGTATAAAAAAACCATATACAGAAAACTTAATAGTAGTAAAAAACCATAATAACACAAAAATTACCCCGTCATAGATTGAACTTAGGACACGAATAGATGATTGGCTTCTAAAACCTATCATTATAAAAAAGAAAAAATACGATATCATTAGTTATAGTTAACTCGCGAGGAAGAAGAAAATTATAAAAACTAATTCAATAATGTGAGTTTCCCTAATTTTTTTTCTAGGGTTAAGCAACACAAAGTCGAATAAAAACTAATCAAAGCCAAATACACTATAAACCGAATCAAAACCCAAAATAAAAATAACACATCAAAATAGCTTTACTACGGGATTTTAATCGAAACCTTAAGGGAGGATATCAATACAATTAAACCTTACCTAATTTATTGTGTTGATGTCATATAATCGGTCGGACTTGAACAACAATTGTTCCTAGTCTCCAAGTGTATCTCAGGTTTAGGGAATATTCACATGATTTATGTATTTCTGAATCGGTTGAGGAGAGGATGTAAACGAAACTGATGTGTGGTGTTTTTGAATCGCCATACTCATTATCAATTGTGTAAAAATTGATTTGTGATGTTAATGCGTGAATCAAACCGTCGTGTATTTATATGAGAAGGATGCACAGAGTTGACTGGCACAAATCTTGTGGAGGAAGAATGAAGAAGAAGAGGAGCGTATAGATTAATTGGTATTGGTATTCCTTACAAAAATAGACCAAAGAGGAGCGTGTAGAGAGAGAGACTTTTTGATATATCCGACTTTAAAAATGTATTACAAAAAAGTATCAGTTTCTATAGCTTCATTTTTAAAAACGTAATGCATAAGAGTATTGTACATAGAAGCTAAATAAGGTAGTGCATTAAACCAATTTTTAATGCAAGGTGCTTAATAGGCTTGTACAAAAGCTTATTTTATTATATATAATAGATAATAGATAATAGATGTCATAATACTTTCCATACTTGTCTTCTGGTTATTTTCAAACCGAGAACTTATTCGATGTATATCCTCTTATATGTATAGATATACTTATATACTTGTACACTTTTCCGAGAGCCAATACTTACAAACACTTAGGAACTATTTAAACTAAAACTCTGCCACACAAGCAACAATAACACAAACATATAAAAACTTTTAGAACTTCACACATCGAGTCTTAAATTGGAACTGTGAACTGAACTTGCCGTACTAATCTAGGTCGCGTGTCGGTGCCATCCACTAGTTCTACTTGACTAATGCTTTAGACTGCTGATTTACCAAGGTGAGTTCTCGTAGCCCCTTTTTCATAACATTTTCCTTGGGGGAAAATGGTACTCAAATGATATTTTAAAACTGTTTTTATGCTGTGGTTTACTGTTTTCATGTTTTTGGACAATTATGTGCGTTTGATTGCAATATGTGCCTTCTGTGTGATCTTGCTGTGTGTTCATTTGTGCGGAACTGTTTAACTCCCTTTGGAGCCGAAGCATTTGATAGTACTATTGGGATCATTGGAAATCGTGTACACGTGACATTTGTGAGGTTAAGTTGTTGCATGCAACGTGGTTTCAGTTAGTGCTTACATGTGTATATCATGCTCACTATTGTCCTACTCTATATCATTCACAGCTTAGTGGTTTAACTCTTAAACCTACGAGCTCACCAACATTATGTTGACGTTTTCGAGTATCCATTTTCAGGTGTTGTTAGCGATGTAGCTTAAGAGTTTGAATTGGTCGGCTTAGCAGATGTAAGACAAGACCCTCATGGACTGCGTTTCGAGAAATTATGCATTAGCTTATATTAAGGTTTCATAATGTTGGTGAACTTATGTATCAAGTCTTGTCTACACCCAACTCTTGGGATTATTGTAACTTGACTTATGTTGTGATATGCATTTAGTATTTCTCTATTTTGGACGCCTTGTGTTCTTGACTATGAAGTCATGCCCCATAAATGTCATTCCGCTACGCCATTTTGGGGTGTGACAGATTGGCATCAGAGCCTTGGTTATAGCGAATTAGGTGGTTTAACCTAGACTATAACCTAAGAACATTCATATAGATTGCATAATAGGACCTACGTGTGCGGTTATTTGCTTACTTGCCTTGTATGTATTAGTACCTAGTTTTAGACCTTAGGAACCCTTCCTGAATTGAGTCAATATTTTTCAAACCCCTTAAGTTTCTTAAACAACTTGCACCTTAATTTTAAGACTGTTCTTGTTTGATTGGGTTGCGAATTTATATGGGTGAAAGTTGTTTATTAACTTAATGGATTTGAGGAATTGACTCAAGGATGGAATATAGACTAGATGGCGTGAGGTGATGATGATAAGTAAATGTGGCATGATGCTATTCTAAAAACGCCTTGCCAACGTTTTTATAACAACGTGATGTGACATAGACTTATCAAATTCATGGATCGTCAGCTTAGGACTGTGACATAGAACTAGGACGCGACTACGACGTAGAATTAGGAAACCACTACTGATCGTCTCTACATAAACCCCTCCTATATAGCGTTCATCAAATGTCCTTCCTTAAGGAAGTCATGCCTCCAAGAAGATCAACTCGAGTTGACCAAGGTGGTGCAGTAGTAACCGCGACAATGGGAACGACAAAAACAACGACGCAAACCCCTACTTTTCCATGACCATCGCCCAACAGCTGCAGAACTTGCTTCCCACTATCGATGCTCGGGTAGGAGATCACATCAGCAACCCCAGAAACAATAGTAGTAGGAACGACAATGTGGAGAACGACAACACCAACGACAATGGTGGAAATGAAAGTAACAACAATGGTGGGAAAGGGTGTTCGTACGAGGAATTTACTGCGCGCCAACCTAGTGGATTCTGATGGAAATGGAGGAGCGTTGGTGTATGCCAGGTGGATCGAGAAGATGGAAGCGGTGATTGACATAAGCGAGTGTGCAACTCACCATAAGGCGAGGTGTGTCGCAAGCTCATTGGTAGGATAAGGCACCAACCCGGTGGAACACACAAATCCAAGCCAGAGGAAAAGAAGCTGCTATGATAAGTTGAGATGACTTTAAAGCGTTGCTAAAGGAGGAGTATTGCCCGAGTCACGAGATGCAGAAGCTAGAGAATGAGTTCTACAACCATACTAAAGTAGAAGCTGGTCACGCGGTGTATACAGATCGATATTATGAGCTTGCTAAACTAGTACCTCATATGGTCACTCCTGAATCCAATAGAATTGAGAGGTACATCTACGGTTTGGTCCCTAAGATTCGCGGGATGGTGATAGCGACTGATCCTCCTACTCAACAGAATTCGATACTGAAATCTGCAACCTTAAAGGATGAGATGGTTAGGAATGAGGCATTATCCAAGAGTGGTGATAAGAGGAAGATTGTGAGTGAGCCAAGTAAGCAAGGAGGTGCAAATGGTGACAATAAGAAGACAAAATGTGGTAAAGGATTTGTGGCAACGAGCTCGGGCCGTAAGGGATATATGTTGCACAGGTTTATTGCACTTTGTGGATCGATATTGCACACACAAGATTGACAAGAATTGATTCAGGTTTATTAACAACATAATATCGGTTACATTGTTAATTTGAGAAACACCTTACAACAAATACATACAAATCTATTTATAGTACATGAACCGAACTATTGTGTCTCTTCACCAAGAGTCACGACTTTTCACTAATGGACATAACCATCCATAACTACCTCTAACCGTCTATAACCGCTATTCGACTTTATATTGTACATTTAACCATTTCTTCAATCGGAGGCTGGATTGGTTCATTTTGACCCATAAATTTTGCGGGAATCAACTTCCTAACGATAGATGCTTTCATTTTGTTGTGATTTAACAAGCTTTGATAGTTAATTTATGGTTAACCACGGTTGATTTTTGATTTTAATGGCTAGGGTTTGAATATTGGTAGAGAGAGAAAGTAGGGTGAAGTGTGTGTGATTTGAGGGAAAGTGGGATAATGATAGTTATGATGTAATTTACACATCTAGTCCTTGGTTTTTTAAAATATTTACATTATTACTCCCCCATGTTTTTTTCCTTAATTTTTGTTCTTTTGATTCAATGGTCAGGATGTGTCCATTAGTATGTAGAGAAAAGTGGGTATGCAAAATAAAGCAACTCGGTGGTTATATCAAAAAAGAAAGGGAGTGGGGAAAAGATAACTTTACCTTCATGTGCAATGCAAATGTGAGAATTAACGGTATAAGTAAAGGAATGTTAGACTCAGGGACGATCGATTTTATTTCTTTGTACACTTAAAATGGTGTATGCAATTTCAAACTATCAGAGATGATAGATGCAATTTTTAACAAACCATATGGACGATCCATGTAATCTACTGGAATATCTCTATATAAGCTTATCCTTCCACAAATAAAATACAAAGTTTGGCTTATCAAAACCCCTTCAAATAAGCTTATAAGCCCAAACATACAAGCTTAGATAAACACTTAATTAAGCTTATTTTTCTTATATAAGCTAAGTGGGTTAATATACAAATATGTTACTGAACTTTGCAAAAATATTCGCCTAAGTTAATGAACTTTGTTTTTGTTCATTTGAATTACCGATCTTTTATAACCGGTTATATAAGTTACTCAAACAATTTTTTGACTTCTTGTTGCTGGTTTACATACTTACCGGAGCAACTTATACACATTTGGCTACTTGAATAAAAAATACACCAAAAAAATAGAGTAAATTTCAAAAAACATTGTTTGGCCAAATTGCACGTTTAGTCTCTATCTTTTCGAAAGTACACCCGTCGTCTTTGTAAAGAACTTACAAGTGCATTCTTGGTCCCGGCCAAAATTAAATGACTAAATTTTCCTTACAGGGACCAAATTAACTGAAAAGGAAGACGAATATGGTAGTTTAGTAATTTAACTTCAGCCACCCCTTGTAAATTCCTCACAGAGATGATGAGTACACTTTCAAAAGAATATAGATTGAACCTACAATTTTGCTAAACCACATGGACGATTTTTGCAATTTACAACAAAAAAAAATATGGAAGTTTATTATTATTATTATTATTATTATTATTGTTATTGTTATTGTTATTGTTATTGTTATTGTTATTGTTGTTATTGTTATTGTTATTGTTATTGTTATTATTGTTATTGTTATTGTTGTTATTGTTATTGTTATTATTATTATTATTTATTGTTATTGTTGTTGTTGTTGTTGTTGTTGTTGTTGTTGTTGTTGTTGTTGTTGTTGTTGTTGTTGTTGTTGTTGTTGTTGTTATTGTTATTATTATTATTATTATTTCATTTATTTATTTATTACCTTCATATCTCAATTTTCAAACTTCTTTCTCAAATATAGCCACCACAACAACAATCTTCCAGCGCAACCACAATCTCAAATACCCGGAATCAGGGACGGACCCACTTGGGAGCCGGGTGTTGCACGGGCCACACCCGATTTTGTGTCACGAAGTGTAAATTCTTTGGAGAATTGTCATTTTTTAGTACGTGCAACCCCGACAATATTTAGTGCTACTTCAATGTAGTAGAAGTAACACACTTCATTATCCAGTCCACCATTCTATCATGAAAATGAAAACACCTCATAATGTCTTCCAAAAACTCCCAATTCACTGTGTCATATGCCTTTTGAATATCAATTTTCAAGGCAACTCTCTTGGGTATAAAGGCACTCTGGTTCATGCTAACCAGATTATCGAGAGATCCTTTCATTCTATCTGTTATTACCTTACTTATACATTTGTACAATACATTGCAAAAAGCAATGGGTCTGTACTCAGATACTTTTAAGGGAGAATTGTTCTTAGGAACAAGAGTGATCATTGTAGAATTAATTTCCTTCAATAGCTTGCGAGTCTCAAAAAAACTCTCTAACTGCACAACATACATCTTTTCCAATTATACCCCATGCTTTTTTATAAAATTTATAGGAAAAACCATCAGGTCCAGCAGCTTGGTTATCGTCAATTTGGAATATAGCCTTCTTTATTTCCTCATCACTAACATTCCTCACCATTTCATTAGCTTCTATATCAGTCAGTTTGTTCACCAAGAGGTCTTTAATGTCATCAATCCTATCCATAGGATTAGCCACTCCCAAGAATTTTTGAAAATGATTAACAAATTGTTCAGCAACTGCACTCCCTTCATATCTATTTCCCTCTTCATCATTAATAGCTACAATTCTGTTCTTGTGTTGTCTGCATTTGACAGTTCTGTGGAAAAAGCATTGTTTTTTGTAACCAAAGCTTAACCATTTTACCTTAGCTTTCTGATATAACAGTTGTTCCTCATCCTTTAAAGCATCTACATACTCTTTCAGTCTGATATAACAGTTGTTCCTCATCCTTTAAAGAATCTACATACTCTTTCAGAGCATCACATTCTTCCTTTCTGAGCTTTACATCATTAGGGTCTCTATCAATTTTGATTTGAACCTCTTTAAGTTTCTCCCTAAACAACACTACATTCTCAAAAACATCCCCATTCTTCCATGCCAGCTTTTTTAAATGCCCCTTTAGACCCTTAAGCTTCTTGACTGTCTTAAACATATGGCATCCATTACACTGATCTATCCAATACTTTTCCACCAAAGGTAAGAAATCTTCTTTATCAGCAACAAAATTAGCAGATTTAAAAGGTCTTTTCTTTTTCTGAATAACTTTTGGGATGACAAGTAAAATTGGGCAGTGATCAAATATTAAGTAGGGTAAGAAAACAACATATAGTTGTGGGAACTTACAAATGACCTCTTCATTACCCATAGCCTTATCTAACTTTTTTAATATTCCTGCATAATCACCTTTTCTTACTTTATGAAATTTTTTTGTCCATGTATAAAACAGGCTATTGCTGGAAATGTCTTCAAGTTCAACTTGGTTAACACAATCTTTGAACTCCACCATATCATTTGTCATATGTGATCCTCCAGCTGAGTGTTCATTAGGATTAAGAGTGACATTAAGATCACCAAGCAATACCCAGAAGCAGTCCCAACAATTCTCTTGTAGATACTCAAATCCTTCCATAGTATTCTCATTTCAATTCCACTATTAGCAGCATACACAAAAGTGCACTACACTGTTACATTGCCATCCACTAAATCTATTTTACATAACATAGACTGTTTGGCACGGAGAGGGATCCTCTCAAGTTGTATGACACAACTTGACTCAAGTTGGCTAATTATGAGATCCAATGGCTCAAGTCATAAGAAGTTCTTTTGATATGAGCCATTTGATCAAATCCAATGGCTCATAATTCCTTAACTTGAGTCAAATTATATTTACAACTTGAGAGGAACTCTCTCTGTTTGGCACTATGCACAATAGACACATTCACTTCATCACTGTGCCAACCAATCATTATTCTACACTCCTTGTCACATTGGTTCATGTTTGATATCCAATTACAGGTTCCAAAAATACTATCCCCAGTTTTCTGAAGCTTTCTATTCTTAACATGGGTTTCCAAAACTGCACATACTAACAATTTTTCATCCACAATAAATTTATGTATTTCAAATTGTTTATCAGTGGTACTCAAACCTCTGATATTCCAAGCCCCTATTCTGCAATCCATAACCATATATTCAAATCCTTTCTTGCCCCTCCAATACTCCATTATCCATACCATTCAATTCATTGTCTTTCATACTCTTTGCTATACCATTAGTCTCCTCATATACATCAGCCTCTTCCGCGGGTTTTGCTATTTGTTTTCCTTTGTTTTCCAATACTTCCATACTCTTTTTGTAATATGCATACATGTGAATATCCCATTCTTTCATGTCTTCATCTGTTGGAACTTTCCTTTGGCTTAGAAAAACATCAACAATTTCTTTATTTCTTAATTCTTGCAGCTCATTCTGGTTATTGATGTCATACATTTCCAAAATTGAGTATTTGTTAGATGTTCTTTTCAAGGCTTCTAATATTTCACCATGTACAGACCATGCTTTCCTGTTAGGACTAATACTTTCCTTTGACTTTGCTTCTTGTGTTTTCTTTTCAGGACTTTTGTTTCTATTGCTTTGGTCTTCTTTGTTCACAACATTCTTTGGCTGAAACTCATATTTTGCAACAGGTTTATCTCTATTGATTCCATGTTTACTTCCACCAAACTTAGTAGGTTGAGGGTTGTGTTTGAAATTTGGCTTTTTCACTCTATTATCCATTCCACCCTTCCTTCTAGTATTGACATCAGTAAACCCTTCACAATTAACGTCTTCAGCCTTATTTGCTTCACTCACTCCATTAGTTACTTCCTCATTTTTATTAGTTGTATCCACATTCTTATTCTTACCACAGTCTTGTGATGCATGACCAAATACACAACATGTATTGCATACAGATGGTTTCCAGTCATAAAGCACCTTAATATTCTTTCTAAGGATCTCTTGTTTAAGCTGATTTTTGTACACTACCTCCACTGATTCTGGCAATTCCTTTTTTGCAGATACTTCTACTAACACTCTTGCATATCCCACTTTCCCAATTCCAGTTTTACACATATTGGCAGTGACACTATCCATAACCATATGCTTCCCAATCCTACTACCAAGTGCACTAATCCCCTTAGTTGTCCAGGCTCCCAAAGGCACATTGCATAGTTTGACCCACAAAGGTAGGCTATCAGGTTCAGTTTTATCCGATGGCATGGTAACATCCCATTTTTGCACAATAAGAGGTTTACTATTCACCATCCATGGACCATTATTAACAATGAAATTCAATCCATTCTCATTGTGAAAATTCATGAAATAAATTCCATTATTGCTATCAATTATGTCCTTAAAACTATGCCTAGCCCACATTTTCCTCCGATTGTATCTAAGCTCATTTACAGGCATACCACATCCCACAAAATATCCACACAAAGTTAATCCCCATTTTTTACTTCCTTCTGCAATCATAACATCATCAAATATAACCACCTCAATCCCCTCACTATCAATCTCAGTAGGAATACTAGTTTCCACTGAATCATCAATTACTACATCCTTATCACCAATATTCATCTTATTATTCAGATCACAAACAGTATCAATATACCTATTTGGTACACGTGTCCTTCTTTTTGAATTTCTACTCTTAATTGACATGATTTTCACACACTAAAATGCTCTATACTACTCAAAATAGTAAAAAAAAAAAAAAAAAAAAAAAAAAAAAAAAAAATTATTGTGCAAAACTGTTAAGAAATTCTAAAATTAGGATTTGGCGCCAAAATCTTCAACTTTGGGGGTTTACTCAATTTTTAATGAGAATCAAGTTAGATCACATCATTGTGTGCGAAATGATAAGACGAATTGATTGGTGCTTACAAAATTAAAATTCATTACGATTTGGAGAAGAAATTTATTACGCCTATAGTTGTACAGTAGTTGTTTCAAGCGTTTAACAAATTTTGGTTATGAGAAATTACAGAATTCATTCCTGTGTCCCTCGCTGATACAATTTTGCATAACTGATCCTTAAATGTGGTGTTTGTTTTCAGTTTTCGTCCCTAACTGCTCATCTTTTGCTACCAACAGCGAATTCAACAAGTGCATTGAAGAAGAACTATTTATATTGGCAAGTGATGATTTCTGTATTTTTACTAAACCACAAGAAAGATTTCTGTAATTTACTCTTTCTCTACTCTTTCAGCTATCTGAAAAATTAATGCATAAAACGACAAATATGACATCTTGCAAAATAAAGAAGAGACGGTTTGTGAAATGCATCTAAAAGTCTCTTCAGTTTAGATTAAAGGATTGGTAATTAAGTAGTTTTGTAGTTCCTGGTAGCTATATGTATCTGAATACTAAAAAACTGAATATTGTGGCTTCAAATCACATTAATCAGATCATCAAGTTACGAATGCAAATACAAACACTCCGTGACCTCTTTTTGATTTGTGTTGTGTAGCTAAAATGTGGGGCCCAGGTGTTGAACAAGGAGGAATACTATAAACGTCAAGCTGTAGACTGGATCTAAAAGAGCCATATTATCGAATGTCTCACCCACAAGCCTACTCACCGTCCCAAGATCAGCAGTCCAATCAGCTCTTACAATCGCAGGTACCCATTTGCTTCCTTCATTGGATTATTAATAAAACAACAAAATATTAGCTCTTTTAGTTTTCTCCTAAAATGCCCGTGATCATTTTTTTTTTTGACAAGATTTACAGGCAGTGGCGGTACCACAATGGGGGCAGTGTGGGCAGCTGCCCCCACAAAGTTCACTCGAGTATCCAATAGTTGCATCATAGTCAAGTGGTTAAGGACATTTGCCCTTTCGTGAAGATATAATGTTTCATTCTTGTGCTACTCTATAGTTAAATGAATTTTTGTTATCTAACTTTTTATTTTTGCTTCAACTACTTGTATTAATATCGATCAGAAAAAGCAAGTATGTGCTAAATATCGTACATATCATCATCAATTCTTAGTTTTGGTTCTCACATGCAAACAAATACTATTGATTTCATTATTGCAACAAAGGTCAAGTTACCGACATGACCCGACTGGCATCCACTTTTAACTTTTGCCCCCTCTTGAAAGTTTTTTTGGTACCGCCCCTGTTTACAGGTGGCACTTATTTTTCAGTGCTTTGAATATACTAGCTTTTTTGAAAGTAGAAAATAGATAGTTGAGATCAATATTCATGCACCTTATGAACCAATTGGGTCAAAAAGGTGCCCATTTATCACGTCTATTAGAAAATGCTTTCCATCATGTATGCATGAGTCTATTACAAGAATGATTCTTCCCTTGACTTGTTAGAGAAAAAACGTCACCATAATTGCTCCTTCTCTTACATGAGTAAACGAGTCAATAACAGGAATGAAAATCAATTGTTTGGTAGCTTGACTGTGTTTTGCTCAAATTACAGGATTTACAACTTTCCTGTCTGGATGAAGACGGGTCGGATTTCATTCAACAACCGATAAATGATTCCGGAGTCCAAATTCATTGACCTTTCGGTGTCAAAATACATTTGATATACACAAACGGTCTAAGCTTTCTGGGAATGTGATCCATAATGTAACATTATACTAGGCACCAAGAAATGTCAGGCGGCCGGGTTCTTTAAAGACTGCCCTATACTCTCGTGTATCATTTCAATGCCTGTAAATTAGGTTGTCATGTTTGACCGATTTATTGCTCTTAGAGTGTTTGCATTCTTATTGTTAAATTTGACTAATTATAAATTTTTAGCTTCGAAAGAAAGTTGACTTTCGTGCACATGAAACTTAACTATATGATGTGCCCTTTTTCTTGTTTTGTATCTGGTTTATTTAAAGGATTTCTGAGTGCGTGAAGTAGTGTCAAAAGAACGGGACCAGTTGAGGCTTGTATCGATTATGTGGTTAGGGCTGATGTAGCTAGGTTGAGAGTGGTAGTGATCAGATAGCAGGGCTACTTGTATCAAGGACGGTCTTCAATAAATCTACGGCAGTAACTATTATACAACTCTAGTTTGCTTTCTAGGTTTTATGATCAAACACTATATTAAGAAGTTATATATTTTACTGCCTAATCACAAGATGTAAATATGTCAGAAATCTAACTAAAGCTTTTTCTTAGTTTGTGACCCAATAAACCTAATTTCACAAGTTGGGTGCTCGTTTATGTAGCCACTGCCATGCAAGCATCGAACATCCTGCTGAAAAAGCTTAAGACTAACGATACATCACTGAAATCAAGTTCAGGTGTCATGAAAGGTACATTATGGTATCTATATATGAGTGTTATAGTACAGAGTGATACTTTGCATTTAGAGAGCAACTTGGTTGTTCGGAAGCCCAAAGGATGAGTTTGGTACAACTCTTGTTAGCTGTGTTTTTGAAAAATTCCTTTATAGAAAATGAGGTTTTCTACCAAAGGGCTTCTAGCTGGGACAAGTATTTTATTTTGTTTCATTTTTTGTAAATGGTAAATTTGTAATGTATATACTGCGAAATCGTTAGTTTGTCTCTTCTAAAGATGATAGTGATAATGATTTTGTAAACACATCTCACTGAAGAGGGAGCTAAACTCTCTTTGTAAAATCAATACCTCCATATGATAAAACAACCATGAAGTGGTCACGCTAGCTTGAGTCTGTGTGCAAGTAAATTCAAACATAGTTTTTATAATTATCCGGGGCAACAAATAGACTAAATAGTTCTTTTACATTGGCCGAAACTCAAGGCCACATACAATGAGGCCAGACATAGGTCCTTCAAGACTTGTAAATTTCATATTCATAGAAAGAGAGTCATCCTTGAATTCATTAGCTGAGTTAAATTTCCACAGTTGAATCTCCATCCATCCATCTTCCCTTTGTTTTGGAACCCGAGTAATATCATGTATATTCGATGGCTTTGGGGTTATAAAATAGAGAAATTCAGCCTCTTTGATTTCTTGGTGGAGTATATCTCGTACTTTCACCGGACAATGCATTCCTTGACAGTTTTCTGAAAGATTGAACAGAAGGTAGCACACGTATTGCGTATCCGGTGACAGCATTTGACTTTTGATCATAAAGTTGATATGAAATACTTTTTGTGGTAAAAACTCAATCACCTCTTGAAATCTGCATGTACGATATAGATTATACAATTACTCAACAAAGTCAAAATTGAAGACAGAACCAAATGCAAGAAGCTAAGTGACACATTTGTCAACCATCTATACATTATTCTTCAATATCTTACTCGGAAATAAAGAAAATTAGGACCTTAAATACTTGAATAAGCATAGATCGATGAGCACAGCCTAATTTAATTTGGATAAGTTTTTGGTTGAAGAAAGTCGTAACAAAGTTAGTTCAGAAAAGCAAACCTGGACTGCGCTGATGGTGTTGAAGTAAAAAGATTCACGTTCGAGGATTTGTATAAAGCTGTCTTTGCCGAAAGTATAAGAAGCTTCTTTCCATCTACTTCACCCAACCAGAACAACCCATCATAGTTTCTGGATATCTTAAATATTTCTTCGAAGTTAGTCGGCAGTTGTTGCACCTGATCCGCAACAAAGTTTGATTTCAAGACTTGGGTGACTTCCTTTAACTTTCCGATTTCTTCATGTTTCACCTGCAAAACAGATCATGTTATGAATATGCAACATTAGAATAGGAGCTATTTTTTTTCATGCATCAACCCCCTCTATACAACATAAACAAAAGAATATACGTAGTAGTATAAAACAAAGGAGTATATTAAAACTTACATTCTCAATGGCTCGAAATTCAATGCCTTCAACACAAATCGCACCATCTCCGCAATGGTACGATGAAAAGCACTCAAGTAAAAACTCAAAAACAACGTCTTTACTTTCATTCAAAAATTGGTACAGCTCAATCATCATCCATTCCTTATCTCTCCATGTTGCAAAATATGCGTTAAGACTTTCGTGTCCCTTTGAATAATTTAGGTCAACATACATGGGTTTACTTGCAAATTTTCTTGATTCACAAAATTTGAAGACTAAATAGACCCCATAAACAACATTTGGAGATAAAAATTGAGCTCTTGTCTTGATTTCCATGTTCAAGTTGGAAATATCTAACATCTCGACTACTATTCCAAACCTGCACATATTATGAATATTCAAGTCTAAATCAGTCATACCCTTTATTCCCATACAATTCAAGTTTTGAATTTCGTAATTTATTGAAACATGAGTTTAAATTCTATATTAAAATTTATTGTATCAAACAAATCTCTATTTAAATAAAGGTAAGAATATTATCAAAATTTATTGTACATTAGAACAGAGCACTCAAAACAGGTAAAATTACAGTTCCCAATCATATAGTGAGTATTAAATATATTTGTATGCTTATGACTCAATACTAACAAAATTAGAGATCGGGTAGAAAGAACAACCTTGATTCTGGAAGAAATTTCCACTCATGTGGACAACTACTTATGTAAGAAAACGTTGTCGCTGACACCATTTCATTTCTTTCTTTATCACCATCGAATGACAACAACTGTTATACAAAAAAATTAAATTAGACTCAATGTTATGATGTGTAATATAAATGCATGTGTGATTATGAACAATCCTTCAAAAGGTAAAAGGTGCATAGAACACCAGAAATACAACATAACAGAGATATGAGAATGAACTGATTACCACTTTGTCTTGTTGAAGGAGGATTCCCTTCGAAAAAATATTGTAAAGTTCCTCTTTCTTTTTAGTAGAATAGATTTCAGGGCACTTTGACTTCTGGATTATTTCCTTATAGTCTTTAGGCAATTTTGGCTCCCATTTCTCAAAATCCTCCTGTATATATACTAATCAATTAATAAACTCATGTTTCATATCAGTTACATTCTTACAGTTTATAAAACAGTTAAAGGCCATAGTTTAGATAAATATGAATCAAAAGTTAGCCAATTTTGTCAAAATATAGAAACTTACCTGAAATTCCAACGATTTCTTGAGTTGTATGACCACTTCATCAGCTGTTGGTCGTCTTTCTCTCCTGTGATGTATGCATTGGTAGGCAATACTTGCAAATGTAATAAATGAATGTGGCACAATTTGTTCTTTGATACCCTCAAACACCAACTTATCAAGTTTTCCTACATGATAGTGGTGTTTCGCCAAAAAGGGTAAATAAAGATACTCATCATCTAGCTTTTCGGATGATTGTTTCCCACACAGTATGTCAAATAAAACCGCACCCAGTGAGAATATATCAGACTCTTTAGTTAAAAATCCTGTTTTCGAGTGTAGTGGGTCACGATAGCCGATTGTGCCTGTAACATTATCGATGACATAGTCTGCATTCTGATCTATTGGACATACTAAGGAATGCCCAAAACCGGTAATTTTTGCTTTCCAATCATGAAATAGTAGAATGTTGCTGCTGCTGATGTTCCCATGTATTACCATTCCTCGACTTGAAACAGTTCGATGAAGAAACTCCAACCCAGTTGCAATATCGATGCATATTTTAAGCCGCATCACCCACGTATGACTATCATCGCTCAAGTATTTATCAAGACTACCTCTGGATGCATACTAACATACAATAACTTTTTCATCCTCTTCATCACAATAGCCTTCAAGACCAACGACATTGTCATGTTTATACTCCATAAGAATTTCCAGCTCTGTCATAAATTCATCATCTTTTGCAATAGACTTCCTATCAAACCGCTTTGCCACAATGATATTACGTCCATGAGCGTGAGTAACTTCTCCTTTGAAAACCTTCCCAAAATCTCCATGTCCAATGATATTTTCTTGACTGAAATATTGCATGGCTAACTTTACGTCTTTAAGTGATAGTTTAAGGTTGTCCTTATGGTTCTCCTGTGAATCATAGGTCAGTAAGTTGATTTGATAAGTAAAAAATAAACTGAAACTACTACCTGCTATCAAAAAATTTCATTGTGACTTACCTGACACTTCAACGCTTTTTTGAGTTCTCTGATGACAACTTCAATTGTTGGACGTTGCACTTGAGTTTCTGTCACACATCGAAATGCGATTTCTAAAAAAATGTCCAGAGACTCTTTATTGGGTCCTTTGCTTAAAGAAAAGACATGTTCATCAGTCTCCTCCTTTATTTTGTGATCAACAATTTCCATTATTGTTCCCTTTTTAAGATGATCTCTTGCAATGGGTGCAATTCCCTTTTCATTCACCTTGGTGTATACTGAATCATAGGCCAACCTCCCGGACAAGATCTCAAGCAACACTACTCCAAATGAGTAAATGTCTGATTTCTTATTTAATCTACCATCCTTCTGATATTCTGGATCCAAATATACATATGTACCTGCAATAATATTGGTATAGATAGTGCTGGCCGTTTGATTTACTGGGTGGAATTTGGAGAGTCCAAAATCCGCAATCTTTGCCTCCCAATTATCTCCCAATAGAATATTATCGCTCTTAATGTCACGGTGTATCATCTTTTGTTTGCCATGATCTGTGTTGTTGTGAATGTAATTCAACCCTTGTGCAATATCAAGACAGATTTTTATGCGTCGCACCCAAGTAAGATTAGTCATAGTATCACTGTTTCCCAAATAGTGTTCAAGACTTCCTTTCGAAGCATGCTCATACACTAGGATCATTGAACGGTTACCTTCAAAACAAAAGCCAAGAAGAGAGATTATGTTATCATGCTTACAAGTAGTTAGAGTTTCAATTTCTGCGATGAACCCTTGTTGTCCTTCTTGATTGTTAATGCGCTTAATGGCTACCGTGCTTCGTTTTTTGGGTAAATTGCATTTATCCACCCCTTCTCTTGACGAGGAATTGCTGCTATCAAAATGTTCAAGATCTGCTTTGTATACTTTACCGAATCCGCCAGACCCGATGCAGTATGCGTCATCAAAATTCTTAGTAGCCTCGATTATATCGTTTAGTCCAATCATCAAGTGTTCCAAGTTCTTTCCTTGCAACAATATGAAGTTGTGCAACACCACATTAATGCCAGTAAGGATTCGAGTAATATTAAGAGAAGAGAAGTCTTTATAAAGAAGGAGAACAAGGGTTCATTGCAGAAACTGATCGTGTCTAGAATTGCCTACTTTAAAGCATTTAATCAAAGTTAAAAGTAAAGCATCGCCCAAAAATGTTAATTGGTTAAACTATAAATTACAAATTAACTCAGAATAATGGATGAAATCATAACTTCACCCTTTATAAAATACTAACAGGGTACCCGTGCAATGTGACGGCGGATACCCTGTGACTAAATTTTCCCGCGAAAAAATGTTATTTTGTTTTGGGCTGCTGGATTTCAGAGTGATAATTGTGTTACATGCTTGTGTACATTGTGAATAGAGAATTGTATTTATTAGTGAAGGGATGTATTAATTGTATGTAAGAAATAGTATTTTAAGATGAGAATGATTTGTTCTTTACATACTTGTAAATTATGTTTAATGACTTATATTTGCTTAAAATTATATTTATGGTGGTCTTAAAACAATTTATAAGAGACAAGATTTTAAACCCTTTTATAAGTAATATAGATGCGAACGTTTAAAAGCAATAGAATGATTTATTTTACGCTAACTATTAAAAAGATGAATATTATCCCTAAAACTAATGCCTAAAAGTACATCTAACAAAAAGATCATGATATGTGACAAGACTGAAAATAGAGATTAAGAAAGAAAACACATATGCACTGTTTGAAATGATGAATGAAGTGGGAATTAGTTGAAGCATATTAGTTATATTTCATCATCATTAGTTAATAATTTTAAGCATATTAAGATGATTAGGTATTGTTTTCATTGTAGATTCAATAAATGTATACAACTTAATCAAGTTTGGGTCTAGGTGTCACTATTATTGTTTTTGTTTAGTTAGTATTAGGGATGTCAAAAAAACCCGAACTCGATGGGGAAACCCAAACTCTAAAGTTTTTGAGGTGGGGCGAGGCATGCTTATCGGGTTACGGAGCAGGGTTTGGGGCATTAACGGGGATTTTTGTCGGCTTTGGGGCGGGGAGCGGGGCATAGCATCCCCAACCCGCCCCGCCCCGAAACATATATATACATATAGATTTATTATATTCATATATTGTTATGTTAGTATTTACATAATAAAAACATTATTCTCGTATTTTTTACAAATCGGATTGTGGCTATAAAAACTTATTTTGTGTCATATTTTTAAAAGAAGTTTTATTTTTTTAAGGGATGGTTTATCATTATTTATGTTAATTTTGTTGAAAACTTATCAAGGCTAGTACTTAATATATATTGGGTTTTTAATCCTTCACGTTATTGCATATAATCATCTTACTAAAATATAGTGTAAAAGTAATAATAAACGGGGAAAAACGTGTGTTTGGTGGAGCATTACGCCCGAAAAGGTGCCCCAATAAAATTCCCAACGGGGATCGGAGCGGGTTTGGGGAGCATCTCGCCCCAATGGGACGCCCCGATAAGATTCCCAATGAGGATTGGGGTGGGTTTGGGGCCTGGTTTGCAAATCGGGTTTGGGGATGAGAATGGCCGCCCCGCCCAAAACCCGCCCATTGTCATTCATAGTTAGTTTGCTTAGCCATAATAGGGGAGGATAGAGTATATTTTTAGTCAAATCATTCTCCATTGGTTGACAAGGACTCGGCACCGGGGATCTTGAACGCGACTAGATGTTAAGGGTACGTTTATTTACCTTTGTTCTCCTAACTTTTAGATGACTAACTCTCATGTTGTGTTTGATTTAAGACTTTCGGATTTAAGCAAATGGAATAAAAAAGAAGATAGATGTTTGGAATATGAATCTAAGAATACACTTTTTTGCTATGAAATGTAGCCTTTGGAAACTCCTCGTAACAAGTAGCTTTTCTTTTTTTTTTTTCCCTTTTTTACTTTGTGCAAAGCTCATTTTTATATACTACTAGTTATATAACCATGTGCACACACGAGTATTTGACATAAATTATACTTAATGTGATTTGATAAAAGTTACAATATGTTTAGATCTTAATTATTTGTGCATACAAAATTGTATATCATAATTATTTTTAAAAATATAGTTGGTTAAAAATGTAAATTTCTATTTTGGCACTAGTAAAGCTTGCATAGGTTCATACACGGAGTTGTTAAACAAGATTAGTTTACAACATTATGTAAAGTCTTTTATATTTATATAGTTAAAACACCCGTGCTCGCCCGGATTTTTACATAAATTTTTAGTTATGTATTAATATTGATTAGTATTTTGTATAGATTTTTGTTAGACAAAAGATTTGACTTTAAAATGGTATAGTGTTGAGGTTGACATTTTTTAAATTTAACTATTGATTTCATCTTTTAGATATTATGTGTTTGATGGCAATAAATGACTCTTAAAAATGTTTTTCTAGAAATCCTTATTTAAACTTTAAAGAGTAATTACATGTGTCCTTGCTATATTCATAATATTGTGTGTATGTTTTTATCTCATAGTAACCCGTGGGATCGTGCACTCATTGTATTATTTATATTCCTCTTATTAATAATTTTAGCCGCATTCAATTTTTAAATCCGTTTATGCGCAAATTAAACTTATAAAAGAAATAACATGAGTAGCTATTGAAAGTGTAGTAAAAAAAAACTTTTACGAACATCCTTACGCAATCTTATAAAAGAGAATAACATGAGATGTTCGTATACGTACAATCTCAATATTGTGCTTTCATTTTGATATTTATAATTTCGTTCATATACGTTAATTTAATATATAATGATAATAGTTGTTTAGGAGAAATTTAAAGTGTAGAGGGTTTAAAGTTTTGGGTATTTATTAAATTTACAAAGTTATTACAAAACATGAATACTGATAAATTTACTTAAGTCCATATAATTTATTAAAAGTTTAAAAATTAAAGTTTTATTAATTGCCCTCAAAATTTTTAGTTTTTCTTTTTACAAAAGCGACCTATGTGTTTTCATACATATTCTTTGGTAGATGAAATTTAGATAAATTTGACCAAATTGTTTCAAATTTGACTTTGTTTCAAATTTGACTTTTTATCAGTCAATAGATAACTACATTTCTATTAGTCATACATATTGATTCAATTTCAATTGCTCTAACATTATTTTTCACTTTTTACAAATCTCATATTATATAAGAGATTCTCTTCTGTTTCTTTCTGTTTGTTTGTTTACATAAGAGATCCTAATCAGTTTTTGTTTTTTTTGATTTCTTTTTCTTTTTTCAACTGTATTTACTAGTCTGATGCCATTGCTTTTCATATGAATATTTTTAAGAATAGTAATAAAATCCAATCATGTTCAAATCCTAATTTATGAAAGAAACAACTTAACGTTAGTATCATTAAGTCAAGTATTCACGTTTTAGTAAGGTAATAAACTTTTTATACTTGACATGAAACGTACAATTGGCATTTGTAGTGAGGATAGATAGTGGATTAGTGGTTATATGGTTAAACCAGACTATATGAGTTGGTAACACTCGGTGACGGACCCAGCCATAAAACTAAGATAACTCTTTGATTTTTTTGTCAAGACAAAAACTCAACATATTTCCTCAAACCTTGATTTAATAGGCTTGTACATCATGCATTAAAAACTTGTATTTAGGGAAATATGTAAATATTGGTGTGTATGTGAGGATGTATGTAAATCCCCCAAAAATAAATAAATAACTAAAAGCTATTACTGTATTAAATAACAAGTACTCATAGTGTTTAAAGTAACTTCCTCGTAGCTTATTGGCATTCATGACTAAATCGTTGATTGCTAATACTTTATTTTAAAAAAAAATCTACGGCATTCAACAATCAAGTATAAAGCCATAACCTATTTTAAAACTTCAACATCTTCATTTCAAGATATAGCAATATTCAAACTTTTAGTCGAGTTTAGCTAATATGAAACCTCAATTTATATTTAAAAAGGCATATTATAGCATCACACTATTTAAAGTTGTAAATAAGGTTTCATTTTCTAAGGCATGATTTTAATGATAACGTGAATACTTGACTTCCTAACTAACTTATGTTTTTCTTACTAAGAGGTAGTATATCTATTATCTTTCGTAGAGCTATTGACTTGTTGTGACATTTAATAGCTGCAATATCCATTTATACTATAATCTTATTAGAACATTGTGACATTTCAAAAGGTTCAAAAATAATATTACTCTCTCCGTCTTAAAATTATTGTCCCCTATTGACTTTTTTAGTTTTTCTTCTTCAACTTTGATCATAATTATTTTTGTTTGTGTTATATAATATTTGATGAAAAATATATGAATGTATTTGGTTTTAAATGTATTTTTATTGGTATAGATTTCATCAAGTATTATATAACACAAATAAATATATTAATGATCAAATTTGAACAAGAAAGACTGGTGAAAGTCAAAGTGGACAATAAAAATGGTACGTGAGGAGTACTACTTAATATATTGCTCGCTTTTCACCTGTCGTGAGTGCGAGGGTTAAATTAGCAACTTTAGTTAAAAGTAAGGCTTTGAAAATATAATTAAGTAAGGCTTTGTATAAAGAAGGATTTTGAGATTAGTTTTCTCTCGTGTTTTTAATCTATTAAGTGTCTTCCATTCTTCTTATTTTTAATGTAAAGTGCTTCCTATTCGAATTCAAATTCTAGGGTAGATCCTAAATTTATTTGTTCGTCGCTTCTCAATTATTTCAATTTCTAAGGTGGTTTCAGAAGCTTGGTCCGCCCCTAGTAACACTCTTGTTTATTAATTACGATAGGATAATTGGTCTTAAATTAAAAATTCAAGTAAATTAATTACTATACGTACCTCGAATTGATTGGATGATGTAAGGTTGACTGGATTCTCATGTTTCCACTGAAGTTCCAAAGCTTTTGTAAGTCCTTTGACAACCTGATCTATATATGGACGATCTGCTCTATCCTCTTTTATGCAGTAATATGCAGTCTCTGAGAAGATTTTGAGTGATTCCGGGTTCATCTGTGTTCGTAAATGCGGCATGATCATTTCATCCAAATGATATTTGGCTAGTTTACTTAATAACCCTTCTCCCAACTCATTATCATCATCTTCTTCTTCATCTTCATCTTTGTCTTCGTCTTTGCCTTCGCCTTCATCTATTGCACTCATTCCGCACAAGACTTCGAATAATACAACACCGAATGAATACACATCTGACTTGTGCGTTAGACCTCCAGTTTGTTTATATTTTGGGTCAAGGTATACATTCTCAATAACATCATGAGTAAGAAAAAAACGATGCCTCCGAGCTACTGTATTTTTCAACGAAAGTTCAAAACCAGATAACTTGGGTTCCCATTTGTCATCAAGCAAAATTTTCGAGCTCGTGACGTTGCAATGTATGACACTAAAATCGCGTCCAACATCATAATGGATGTAACTCAATGCATTTGCAACACCCACACATATCTTCAACCTTTGCATCCATGTAAGAGTCCGGTCACTTAGATAGTTTTTGAGACTTTCGTTGGCCTCCCTCTTGTATATGATAACATTCCACCCTTCCCCCTCATAAAACCCAACAAGAGACACTAGATTCTTATGTTTGAGACTCGAAAGCATCGAAAGCTCCACCCCGAACTTTTTGCTTTCATCTTTTTCAGAATCAGATTGATAAATCTTTCCAAAGACATCGATGGACTGTTTGGAACGCAAGAGACGACCTTTGAAAATCCCTTCATCCTTGTTGATATTTTCTTCATCAAAATTGTTGGTTGCTGATCTCAAATCTTCAAAGCTGAGTTTTAAGAGAGATGGATCTTTGAGGAAAGACTTTGTGTTTTTACTGACTTGGGATTCATTGCCTATAGATACGAAGGTCACTGATCCCTATATGTGTAGATTAACAAGATGTAACACTTCAGCTAGGTTGATCGATCAATTAAAATATTTATTAAAGAGACGAAATGGTGAGAAGCTAAGTACATATAATACGGGATCTTGTGTATCACTCTCAAGAATATTTTTATGCATGAGTCATTTTCAATGGGCTGATAATAAATGCTGACACAGTAACTGTAAAGAAGATAGATATAAAAGATTGTCATGTTTAACTTGGGTGAAGATTGTTGAATTATAGTGATAGAAAATCTCCAAAGATAAATAGCTTAGCAGATCTCTTACAATATAGTAGACTAAACATTAGATCAAATTTTCACCCTTTTCAAAATGCAATGTTATTACAGTTAAGTAACTAAAGAACAAATTAATGATCTTCTAAACTTAAGAAATAAACTAAAAACTAGAAAATGACTAAACATGGGAAACAATGCATGAGTGGCACGTGGTAATGTGGACCATTTATAAACTAAAATTATAGGTGGGAGAAGTAAATAGAAAATGTATAACGTATGGGAAGTCTCTTGACATGGTTGGGTTCGGTTGAGACTTGGTCTTGGGTCTCAGGGTTCCTTTCATATAAGGATTATATGTGACAATAGTTGATACTATCATACTAGTCAACTTCATTTTCATCTTGGTGGATTGCTTTTGAAATAAAAACGCAAGGCGATGTCTCAACGACTACAAGTTAAGCATACCTTTATAAATTGTCACGTGTCTTCAAATAAAGGTTAAGCATATCTTTAAGGGTTTTATTCACGCATATCATTTTCCTAAAACTAATACGACACGTATTTTAGTTATTTTGAGCACCTACTTATGTGGTTCTTACCTCGCACCTATATCTTATTTAATTAGAACTTTTTATTTGTAACCAAAAATTCAAGATCTATATTAATATATAGGTTGAGTAACCATAATACTTTAACTAAAGTTACCCATATATAAGTTACATGTCTAATGTATCACTCTTCACCGGTCATCACGTTATAAACAGAACAAAACATGTACGGAGTATCTTTCTTTATCCTTTAATTTTCTCTTGTTTTGACAAATATTGTCTGAGTATAATGAGCAAAGTAGATTTAACCATAAAAATATATCATCACCTGTTTTCCTCTCTCTTAAAAATTTCAGTGACTTACAAGTTGTAAGTTACAACTTACAACAAGATTTTAAATAAAATAAGGGAATTGCAATTAGATGCTATCGGGCATCCACATCGTATTATATTCTACTGCCTCTCTGCTCGCATCTTTTTTAATGATTTCAGTGGCTTACAACAAGACTTAAATAAAAAATTAATTACCTCCTCATGATTGGATGATGTCCCTCCAACTTCGTCCACAACTGATGATGAGTGTACCTTTAACATCAATGACAACAAATATAGCCATAAGTAAATAAACGTTGCTCGTATTATAGAGTAGTTATTGTGACAGAAAGATAAAGAGTAAAAACCATCTTACAGCATTTTCACATTCCAATTGAAGTTCTAACGCTTTCTCCAGTTTTGTGACAATCTGATCCATATTTGGGCGTTGCGATTGTTCTTCATTCAAGCACTCATACGCTGTTTCCGCGTAAACGTTCAATGATCGCGGATTCATTTGATTCCATAGATACGGATCAATTATGCCATCGAGTATTTTCGCTCTATAATGAAACGTTGCCACTGGAGCCAGATACTTATTGTCCTGATCATCAATTACTGATTTCCTACCACACAATAGTTCAAACAATACTATCCCAATGGAGTAGATATCTGATTTGTGGTTCACAATGTTGGTCTCCAAACATGTTGGGTCTGTATACCCCTTTGGAGACCAAACTAAATCAGTATTGAGAGAATGGTTCCTTTCAGATGCTTTAATCTTCATGGAGTGATGAAATTCAGATAACTTGGGTTCCCAGTCATTATTCAGACGAACTGATTCACTGTTGATGTTCCGGTGTATAACGCTAAAATCGCGTGGCTCATCGTAATGAATGTATCTCAATGCATGCGCAATACCAACGGATATCTTCAATCTTTTCACCCATGTCAACAACACCGGGTCACTTAGATAGTTGTCGAGCCTTCCCTTGGAGTCGTACTTGTAAATGATGGTCTCTACACAAACTTCATTACAAAACCCAACAATAGAAACAAGATTCTTATGCTTGAGTCCAGATAGCATCGCAATCTCCGTCCACAACTGTTGTTCTTTTTCATCATCCCATTCTTTTTTAGTTAACCTCTCAGCAGTTATATCTATCAACTCACCGGACCACAAGAGTTGTCCCTTGTATCTCTTTCCAAATCCACCTTCTCCGATGACATTATCTTTATCAAAGTAGTTTGTGGCGGATAAGATATCTTCAAGAGGGATTCTTAGATGAGCAAGGTTGGGCGGAGAATATTGTATCTATTACAAAAACAAGCAGGTTACAAAAGGATATTCATTTAATACACAAAATAACAGGAACTAGTGATGCATCATCAGTATATTATATATGTATAATTGGCGATCTCCACCAAACGTCCCTTTTTTAATCACATTGTTAATCCTAAGTGATATCCATAAAGTTGGTTTTATTTCTTTTCTATTTATTGTCACTGAAAGTTGTATGGCTTGTGTCAAATTTATATCCAATACGGAGTATTACATTTCTTATTACTTAGACTATCCGACACGACCCATGATACGTCGGATTTTGGTGCTTAAGGTATCAATTCTTTTTTAGTGTTTGGATTATGGGGATTATTACTATTCTTAGAATTTGTAAATTTAATTTTTTGTTTTTAGTTATCTATGTAGAATGTCAGCTATATATGTTACCCTTTTAAAAGAACAAGAAGTTATAATGGTCAAAACAAACTTACGGTCCCCTTGATTTAAACACAAGAAAACTTAATAACTAAAAACCGCAAAACGTGACGTAATGAGTAATCATAAAATAGTTCGTTTAATATTATAGATTAAAAAAGTTGTCGATTTTGGTTAAAAGATTTTGTCAAATGGTTATCCAAAATTAAAGCGGTCTTTTAAATAGTCTTAAGAGTAAAAATGTTGCCAAAAAGGTTAAATGGTTAAATAAATAATTGACCAAGACTAAAGAGATAAATTATCAATTCATAATTGATCCTAAAATTTACAACATGAATAAAACATGAAGTGTTAAATACTAATTATACCACCTATATAGTTTAGGCGAGTATCCGCGCAAAGCGGCTGAAATTTAAAGCGACAAGTAATTATAGTTGCGAAATTGCTATTAAGTGTTTCGTGTGTAAAATAGATGTATATTGGTTATCAGGTCAAACTTTGAGCTTATAAGTAGTCATGAAAGAAAAATAAATATCGATTTAATGTACAATATTGCAAGGAATAGGAAGTATGGATAGATTAACAATTTCACATTTTTAACTTTGAGAGTTTTTTAGTAAATGTGATATTTCTTTTATATATTAGGAAGACTAGACGAATAACTTCGCAAAACGACGGTGTATTTCGAGAAATAATTATACATGTGAACTTGTGGTTTGTGTGTGACCCCTAATGCAACACTTACGAGTTCAATTTATAGTTATTGCGAGAAAAAAAAAGTGTGATTACAAACGAAAAATGATAAAGGTTAGATGATTAAGCAATATTTAAGTATTAATTTAGTGATAGATTTTATTACCATTTTTAATAAAAAGGTATTTTAAGTAGAATAAAAATTAAGAAGTTTAAGAGATTAAGAGTTTTTATTCATGATTTATAAGTAGTTAAAATATGTCTTTGTTTTATCAAAAGTGATTTAATATGCTAAAATCAGTTTGTTTATGTCATCTCATAATGTTTCATTTAAAATTTGGTTAAAAGTAATATAATAGAGGCAAAAATGCATATATAACTCTCCCAAACCATAAATGAGAAAATATAAAGGTCTTACCGGCATGTTTTCGCGTGCTAGTTCCAAAGCTTTCTCAAGTCTTGGGACAATGTCAACTATATTTGGGCGTCGCGATCTTTCTTCGTCCAAACACTCATACGCTATTTCCGCGAACATGTTGAATGAATGCATGTCCATTTGTTTCCGTAGTTCCGAATCAATTATATTATCGAGTTTTTTCTCCCGATAATGGGTAATGGCTAGAAAAGGAAAATCATCATCAACATCTGCTTTTCTACCACAAAGTAGTTCGAACAAAACTATCCCAAACGAATACATATCCGACTTGTGGTTCACACGTTTAGTCTCTATATATGTTGGGTCTTCATACTCATACGTATACTCAAGTGTATAAGTATGAAATGAATGGTGCCTTTTAGACGCTTCAATCTTCATGGAACGTTCAAAGGCAGATAACTTGGGTTCCCAGTCATCATTTAAATAAACTGTTCCACTGCTGATGTTCCGGTGTATTACGCTGAAATCGCGTGACTCGTCATGATGAATGTAACTCAATGCATGTGCAAGACCGACACAAATCTCCAATCTTCGCACCCATGTCAACCTCATTGGGTCACTTAGATATTTATAGAGCTTTCCCCTGGTCTCATCATACTTGGTAATGATGATCGTCTCATCTTTTTCATCACAAAACCCAACAAGAGAAACAAGATTCTTATGCTTGAGACTAGAAAGCATGGAAATCTCAGTCCAAAACTCTTGTTCTGCTCGATTCCGTCCTTTAGTTATCCCCCGAGCCTTGATATCAATCAAGTCACCGGACCAGAAGAGTTGTCCCTTGTATTCCTTACAAAATCCATATGTGCAGATGATATTTTCTTCAGCAAAGTTGTTGGTGGCGGATAGTATGCTTTCAAGGGGGATTTTGAGGCGAGCAAGATCGTCTTGAAGCGAAGACATTATCTGTTTATCAAGCGAAAACGTGAATCAATACACAAGATAACACAATAAGAGAGTTTGATGAAGTGCCTACAACGTGTTTGATGAAACTCCTGAACCTTTCCAAACACATGTTGCGGTATATACTTGTCTTATATGTTAGATTGATCTGGAATTTGAGTCTAAATTTGTATATATTTTCTACTTTATTGCTATGTCATATTAAAACAAGATCCTTTTATAGTTTAGGAAGTGCATGGACTTGTTAACTTGAAATGTTTTGGTTCTTCATGTTGTCCTACAATAGGTAGGTTTCTACATTACCTAAAAAGTTCAGGAAGTGATGTTTGTTAGTGATTTCATGTTGAAATATTGTCTTCGATAATGCAATTAACATTTACTCATGTGGTGTTTTTGAAGCATTTTGGTCCATAAATCAGATGGTGTAAGTATGTTACTACATGGGTGATATATACTTTGCATGGTGGTGAGTGGAGTTCGTCCATTTTAGGCTATTACATGTTCTTTGTCTACCGATGCAGTTTTGAATGGATACTATGGATTGAAATTGTCTTGTTTGGTTCCCTTATTGCATTCAAAGACATGTTTTTGACTTGCGGATGACAATTAAGGGCAGGTTGTCTACATAAGATATGTTCATAAAGTGGTATCTAGAAAAAACTATGGCATGTGCTTTGTGTAACAATGAAGTGTTTAACGTTGCAATATAGTTTTATTTTTATTGTTGATATTTAGTCATCTTAAGTTTGAAGTTGTTTCCAAAGACATGTTTACGTAGCTCTTATGGAATAATTTATTTGGCAATAGAGGAATTGGAGTATTTTTTAGAATGTTGAAAGGATTGGAGAGACATTGTTTGATGTTGTATCGGATAGTTTAAAAGCCAGACTGTTGACTTTATAAGTGAAGAGCTCTCCTTATGTGGTTGAAGTTTCAGAAATATGTTGTATCAGCTTATGGTTGATACTAGTATACAGAAAAACTAGTAGAGATGCTGATAGTATTATGAAGTTTGAGATGTATGCAAGGGTTGAATATCAAGATCAGTGGCGGTACCACAATGGGGGCAGTGTGGGCAGCTGCCCCCACAAAGTTCACTCGAGTATCCAATAGTTGCATCATAGTCAAGTGGTTAAGGACATTTGCCCTTTCGTGAAGATATAATGTTTCATTCTTGTGCTACTCTATAGTTAAATGAATTTTTGTTATCTAACTTTTTATTTTTGCTTCAACTACTTGTATTAATATCGATCAGAAAAAGCAAGTATGTGCTAAATATCGTACATATCATCATCAATTCTTAGTTTTGGTTCTCACATGCAAACAAATACTATTGATTTCATTATTGCAACAAAGGTCAAGTTACCGACATGACCCGACTGGCATCCACTTTTAACTTTTGCCCCCTCTTGAAAGTTTTTTTGGTACCGCCCCTGATCAAGATCATTGTCCAACTTGTGAATGAAACTGGAGACCACTAAGACACATGAGTCCAGTCGAAAGTGTTTTGCGGTACAAGGTATTAGTGATAAAGACTTGGTTACTAATTAATATATCCATCCTATGTAAAAATATAGGCAACTTCCGCCAACCGTCCTCTCTTCTAAAATCCTAGCTAGAACTACAAGTTTTCCTATGCTTATTAATATTTCAAATATCAGAATTAGATATCGTTAACAATTACTGATCAATAATAACATTAACCTGCGATGTGTGTTTCCTAAGTTTTAGTGAGTTCTTTTATTACAATCATTATAGGTAACTAATTGTAATATCAAATTGATTTGTTTTTGAGTTTCTTTTTTTCATTAATAGTTTCAGATGAACAATATTTCCTTCTATAATCAATTAATTACAAACTTCAATCTTAGGGGTTAAATGGCCCAAAAAGTCAAATTCAAGCTAAAATGTACTCCGTAATAGGTTGGTTATTTTCACTATGTATAAATTTTACTATTTTATTGTTCACCATGACTTTAGAGTTTGTTAATTATTTAGTTTGTGCTATATTGTATTTTGTCTTCCTTACGCCTTGCTGTGTTGGGATTGAATTACTTTGTGCTTATCTTTTATTGGTTTCTTTTAGCTTTTCATTGCTATACTTGCAAGCCCATTCGTATGGTGTTATTATAAGTAGGCTATTTTGGTTAATCTTTTAGTGGGAAATCCACTATGGCTCAATCGAAACTCCCAATTATATGTTTAAAAAAATTAACCGTGGTAAATATCCTATAATATTTACAAAAAATAAAAGTGACATATCGAACGTGCAATTTTTATCCTATCATTTTTATTAGAAGGAACTTTGAAGTGAAAGTAGTCACACATTAAACACCTTTCACTAAATTTTGCCAAAAGTAACACAACAATATCTTGAATTCGCTCCTACTATACCTTTAAAAAATGTTGATTATCCTTGCGCATATGATTTAAGTTAAATGTGGTCAATGCGTTAAGTATGTACATGTAGCAATCGTAAAATGTAGAACAATCTATTGACCAATCAGATTCTTTAGTTTAACCAACAACTTTTAATACTAAATTAAAATTCTGTACAAAACATGTATTTTTTTTTTTTTGAATATACAGGTAAGCAAGTACTAAAAGGTCTTACCTTTATCGTTTTACCCTTAAGTGTAAAAATAACCAATATGTGCTACAGGCGAGTGGCAAGTTTGTCTAAATTAAGGTAGCTTAAAGCTTTTCACCGAAGTTTGAATCACAGCATCTGCGTTTTTTGTGCTTTAAGCGAGTTGCTAAGACGTTGTTTGTATATAATTCATTGTTAATTTAGAAAAATTAAAAGCTTGGTGTGGGTGGCGGTTCGAATAACATGAATTTTAATTACGTTAATAACCCACTAGAATATGTAAACCTTTATTATCACATACTTCATGTGTCAAAAGTGATTACAAAACTTGAATATATATAAAAAATGCTCGCTATCATTTATATTGATCAGTAACTAAGTGTTGATAAAATATAAACTTATACTACATGCATGTAAGTAAAAGAGGAATATAAGAACTGAGCAAACATGGTCTCTTTGATCACCTTGAGAATCCTTAAATTGAGTTTTGTTAGCATTGCATATATACGGAAGTCAGACAGATCGAGTAAGGTCCAGCAATTGAAAAAGACATGAATCAAAGGGCTATTAATTATGCAAAATCAGATTTATGGGGTCTAGATGAGTGCAAACTGATGGAGTGAATGTTTATAAACTTAAACAAATATAGAGTAGTAGTTATTATGTTTGAAAGGTGGAAGAAAATCTTACCGTATTTTGATGTTCCAATTGAAGTTCCAATGCTTTTTCAAGTCTTTTGACAATCTCATCTATATCTGGGCACTGCGATCGTTCTTCATTCAAGCAATCATACGCTATTTCTGCAAAAATGTTCAATGACTGCGAGTCCAGTTGTTGCCAAAGATCGAAGTCAATGATTTCATTAAGATTTTTCTCTCTATATTGGGTAATCGCCAGCGGAGCCAAATACTTATTGATGTCGTCGCTAATTATTGATCTCCTACCACATAGTACTTCAAACAATACTATCCCAAATGAGTACATATCCGACTTGTGGTTCACACTTTTAGTCTCTTTATATGTTGGGTCTCCATACCCATTCACATACCAAAGTGTATTAGTATGAAATGAATGGTGCCTTTGAGATGTTTCAATCCTCATGGATTGTTCAAAATCACATAACTTGGGTTCCCAGCCATCATTTAATACAACTGTTGCACTGGTGATGTTCCGGTGTATCACGCTAAAATCGCGCGGCTCGTGATAATGAATGTAACTCAATGCTTGCCCCAAACCGACACAAATCTCCAATCTTCGCACCCATGTCAACCTCATTGGGTCACTTAGATAGTTATCGAGCCTTCCCCTGGTCTCATTCTTGTTAATGATGATCTTCTCATCATTTTCATCACAAAAGCCAACTAATGAAACAAGATTTTTATGCTTGAGACTAGAGAGCATCGAAATCTCCATCCAAAACTGTTGTTCATCCCTTTCTTTATTTAACCTCCGAGCATTGATATCAATCAAGTCACCGGACCACAAGAGTTGTCCCTTGTATTCCGTACAAAATCCATATGTGCAGATGATATTTTTGTCAGCGAAGTTGTTGGTTGCAGTTAGTATGTTTTCAAGGGGGATTTTGAGGTGAGCGAGATCGTCTTTAGACGAAGGCATTATCTGTTTGTCAAGTAAAAAGGTGTTAATGCACAAGATAACACAAGAAGAGAGTTAATGAAGTGCCTACAAAGTGTTTGATGAAATTCCTGAACCTTTTCAAACATATGTTGGTGGTATATACTTGCCTTGTATGTTATATTGATCATGCATTTGAGTCTAAATCTGTATTTATCTTATACTTTATAGCTATTATCATGTTATGTTTGTGGATAAAAAATAAAATAAGATCCTTTTATAGTTTAGGAAGTGCATTGGTCTTATTTACTTGAAACGTTTTGGTTCTTCATGTTGTCCTATGAACTACTAATAATTTAAGGGAAGGTGATAAAGTGGATTGGAATACTCAAGATAAGTTAATAAAGTGGTACCCAGAAACACTATGGTGTGTACTTTGTGTAAGAGTGAACTTAATTTTCATAGACATTCTAAGATACTAGCTGCTGTATGTATGCAAGGGTTGACAAGTTGAATATCAAGATGATTGGCTAAGATGGGACTACTGCGTCTTGGTCAAAAGATATAAGTATGAAGTCAATAAGCAGGAAGGAATTGAGATAGTTTGTAGTTCTTGTAGAATACCTTACCAAATGGTTACAATTCTTTCAGTTCAAGTATTTAAAGCATGGTAGGGCAGCTTATGAGATATTGTCAAAAGTTTAAGAGACAAGGTAAAATGACATGTATACCTCTTATGCAATACACATGAAACCTTTAAAGGCACAATTTAATGAAAGTTAAACTCAGGAACAAACCATGTTATTAGTTAAGGGTTTTGTTAAACTGTAACCACCAGGGATAAGTTAGCGTGTAGTTAATAAACGAAAACTTTTAATTTAATCAAAAAATGCATTAAATACACATTAAATAAACACATAAATTACTATATTTGAACATAATTTTCACTTAAATGAATCAAAACATTCTTTTTGGTTCACATGTTAATATGTGCCTAGCGGGAATACGTAGCAAAACCCATTAATTATCGAGTTAGAGACTATTCATGCAAGAAAACTTACGTTATATGATAGAACTTGTAATTAGAAAAAGAAAAACTTGATACTCGTATATAATAAAGTAAAATGTGACAGGTATCTGACATATCATAAATGACGTGGCAAAGACATTGACGTGCTTAATTTAAAGGTTTGTTTGGTTTGCAAATGCGTTCATGATTTTGATTTAGATTTAAATTTGAATTTGATTTAAGATTTGAATTTTTATTTGAGATAAGAGAAAGAACTTAATATTAAAAGATACCATCCTAAACCCAACTTCCATAAATGCTAGGGCTTGAATCAGGTTTTGAAATTTTTTACAAGTGACCCGCGACCCAACCCGATTAAGAATTGGGTTATCGGGTTCGGGTGAGATTCGGGTCGGGTTATGTCAGATTATCGGGTACAAACATCAACTTATGAGATTAATTATTATAACTTTTTAAAATGTAGATAATTATAAAATGTACCAATAGATAATTCATATAACTCTTTAAAATGTACAGTTGCCATTCACACTTGACATTGTCAAGTGGTGCTAAAGTGTAGCCAAGTTGAAACCTTAAACGGTTTTGTAGCCATTCACAATGTACCAGTTACAAATTACACCAAGGACCAGAACCTAAACGTCCCATGCATATTCAGTGTGTATTTGGTTATTACTTTAAAAATTACTGGATATTTGGGCTTTTGAAATTATAAGTTAAAAAGTTAAATTTCAATTTTCGGGTCATATAGGATTGACCTTATAACTCAATAATATTAATTATCTAACTCTAACCCGACCCGATAACATTGTTAGGTTATTGGGTTTGGGTCAACCCGATATGGCATAAACGTAATAAAAAAGCTCAAATAGCTCAAATATCACATAGCTCGTAAAAAAAAAAAAAAAAAAAAAAAAAAAAAAAAAGTACTTAAAAGGTTAAACATAAACATATTACTTCAACCAAACAAAAGGACTTAACTAATTTCAAGCCTATTATGTTCTTAAACATAAATAAAAAAGCTCAAATATTAATTATTCATTCCATTGTGAGTGAGAAGTAGGGAAAAAAATAAAATTAAAAATAAAAATAAAGGTCCTAATTTTAATTTCTTTATTAAAGACCTAAGTTGACTGATTTGGACCATTTGGCCGACTAGTCCGATTTTTGACCACCTATTCCTACCATATTCGAAAAAATAAACAAAGTAGAAGGCCGATTACCTTGTAATCGCCGATTACAAGGCCGCATGAGCCTATTTTTGCAACATTGGATATAAGCTTCACATATTTTTACACCCTTTAACAAGGTGAGTTATATTTTTATAATTTTAAAAAGTATTAGCTTTTTACGAAAATATATATAAATATTTATAATTCATATTATTTAAATGCAAAATTATATTCGTTTTGTTCGTGCTACAGTTATGAGTAATTAAAGTACAAAACTATAGTTTTTCCCATAGGTAAAATTTTTGTTATTCTACTTCAAATCATATAGGAGGAGTTGAGAAAGTCAACATTCAATTTACATCTTTTATAAATTGTTAAGATTCAAAATGTTATTATTAATAAAAGATAAGAATTAATCACCTACCAAACATATACACTAACTAACGGTGTGTTTGGCACATAGCGCGTTAAGCATTTGGGAGCGGTTGAGCGTTATGATTTTTAATTCTCGTTTGGTAAACAATGTAGTTATATCCATTAAGTACCATTTGGGAGTGTTGAGCATTTAGAAGTCATTATAATTAAACTTACAACTACGTTACCAAATATTAAAAAAAAAAAAAAAAAAAAAAAATGCTCACTGCTACCGCTACTTTTGCGAGACACACCATAATTATGTAATTATTTTTAGCAAAAATTTATTATATTCGGTAACTCTTTTGGATGATTACAGTTGAGAAGTTTAGTTGATATATAATTTTCTGGTAAAGGTTACATTTTGATTTCAATTTTTATGTGTGTGTGACTTTGAGTAGAAACTTTATTTTTTCTTTATTTTATTATTATTATTATTATTATTATTATTATTATTATTATTATTATTATTATTATTATTATTATTTTATTATTATTATTATTATTATTATTATTATTATTATTATTATTTTGCTATAGTTGTTTATTTCGTTGAGAATATAAACTACAAATAAATTTCCGGTGAAGATATGAATATTGTGCCAAAAAGTTTTGTAGATCAATTTATTTTTTTCTTTTTGCAATAATTATTTATTTATGCATAGAAAATCAAAATCCCAAACAAAACCTTCACAACTTTTTTTCATCAAAAACCCGCTTTGTGAAAAAAAATTGAACATTTTATGGAACATTTTTTGTTCAAGTTTCCCTACACTTTTCATTTATGACGCCTATATTCTTTTAACGCACAAAAATATGTAAAACCTTTTTATTAGATACTTCATATGCTAGATATGATCACAAAACTTATACTACTATGTATCACATATGTACTGGTCAGTGCGGGTTGATAGAAAATAAACATATTTACGTTCTACTACATGCATGTAAGTGAAAGAGGGATATAAGTCCTGAGCAAATATGGTCTCTATAATTGGTCAACTTGAGTTTTGTTAGCATTGCATATATGGGGAAGTCATACAGAGTGAGGTCCAGCAATTGAAGACACGATGTCAAATGGCTATTAATTATGTATGGCCGGGACTAACTAAAATGCCAACAGATTCAGTGAAGGTGTGTATAATCAAACAAATACGGATTAGTTTATAAGATAGGAAGCTGGAAGAGAGGGGTAATAAAGAGAGAGGTCTTACAGGCCTATTTTCACGTGCGAGTTCCAACGCTTTCTGAAGTCTTGGGACAATCTCATCTATATTTGGGCGTTGTGATCGTTCTTCATTCAGGCAGTCATATGCTATTTCCGCAAAAATGTTGAGTGACTGCGAGTCCATCTGTTCCAATAGACCCCAATCAACTATTTCTTTGAGTGTTTTCTCTCTATAATGAGTAATGGCCACCGGAGCCAAATACTTATTATAGTCGCTGTCGATTATTGATTTTCTACTACACAATAGTTCAAGCAATACTATCCCAAAGGAATATATGTCTGACTTGTGGTTCACACTATACATCTCAATGTATGTTGGGTCTCCATACCCTTCCACATACTCAAGTTTATGAGTAAGAAATGAATGGTTCCTTTGAGAAGCTTCAATCTTGATGGAACATTCAAAACTAGATAACTTGGGTTCCCATTCATCATTCAATCGAACTGTGCCACTCCGGATGTTTCGGTGTATTACGCTGAAATTGCGTAGCTCGTCATGATGAATGTAGCTCAATGCGTGCGCAAGTCCGACACATATCTCCAATCTGCGGACCCATGTCAACGCCACCGAATTTTCTAGATAGCTGGTGAGCCACCTGGTCTCACCCCTGGTAATGATGATCTTCTCATCATTCTCATCACAAAATCCAACTAATGAAACCATATTTTTATGCTTGAGACTAGAAAGCATAAAAATGTCCATCCAAAAATGTTGTCCAATTTTATCAACCCTATTTTTATCTATCCTCTTAGCAGCGATATCAATCAACTCACCGGACGACAAGAGCTGTCCCTTGTATTCCTCTGCATTTCGCCATGTGTAGATGTGATTTTTATCATCAAAGTTGTTGGTGGCAGATAGAATATCTTCAAGGGGGATTTTTAAGTGAGCAAAGTCGTCATGATTGAGTGAAGACATAATCTGTTTTCAAGTAAAAAAGTGAGTCACAAAAAGGCTATTTGGATTACCTAAGGATGTTCAATTAATAGTGTAATAGACAAAGTGCATAATGCATACAAGCGTTCGATGAAATTTCTGAACCATGCCCAGGACATGTTAAGCTATATGTATTAAAATAATATCCGCATGTTGAGGAAGCTGATTGGTCTTATCAACTTAAAATGTTTTAGTTCATTAAATTAAATTCTGCATTCACCTATTTTCATATATATTATATACTCATAAATACTATGGTTAGTGACTTCTTGTTGAGATATAGTCTTGGATAAGCATGTAGTTAATATATGCTTCTAAGTTTCTTTTTAAAGCATTTGGTCAAAAAACTAATGGTGTAAGTATGGACTACATGGGCAATACTTTGCATAGTGGTGACTGGAGTTCCTCCATTTTGGGCTATTACATGTTCTTTGTCTACCGGATGCAGTTTTTGAAGGGAGAATATGGATTGGAATTGTCTTGTTTTGCTATGTCCATTATTATTTTTATATAAGGTTCACACATCCATTGATATATACCACGATTAGCTCTTTAGTTTTACTAATCTGTTATACTAGTTTTAGAACTCGTGTACGCATGGGGTTTGAGCGGATAAATATAGTGGATAATAATATTTCACTAAATTTGTTTTAAAATGAGATATTGTGACAATTTATAAATCCATTTTAATAGAACGTTTATTCATTTTGATATTTATATTCATGTTACTTAGAATTTAAGCCATTTTAATTTATTAAACTCGTGTGTGGGTTAATTTAAAAAAAAAAAAAAAAAAAAAAAAAAAAAAAAAAAAAAAAAAATGAGTCGTCATAGAATAGATTAGTAAAAAAAGAATATTTTTCCTAATATTATTACTTAAACTCATAAACAGAAATAACATGAGTCGTTCGTAATCTTATGTATTAATTTACATCTCATGGTAACTCGCGCACAATATTTATAAATAACAACATGTTTTGTATTTGTTTTTAAAAAAATACAAAGTATTAGGGTATAAATTCGAGCTGGGTATTTATTAAATTTAAAAGGTTATTAAAAACATAAAAATTGATAAGCATAGTTAAATTCATATAATTTATTTAATAATTAAGGAGTAAAGTTTTATTCATAATCTCCTCATTAGATGTGGGTATTAAATGGTTTTTTATGTTTTGGTGCATAATTTAGTTGAACACTTTGCTTAGGTTTAATTGCTTAAAACTTAGTTATGTGTAATGGTTGTAATATATGTTCAAATGGTTGTAATGCTTTAAAAATGTCTTAGGGGCTGTTTGATAAAATAAAATGATTTAGCGCTGAATGATTAAAAGCATCTGAATGATTTGAAGTCTCTGAATGAAATTGATTCTGAATGAAACATGTTGTTTGACAAGTATTCTGGGTAGAGGTATTGAAAACATAAAGTACAATCGTAAAATTTTGAACATGTGATTTATTTTTCAATTATTAAAATCATTTTATCATATCTATCTTTGATAAATTAATTATAAATTAAACTTTTGGGTAAATATTGTTTAGCTTATAAGTTAGGTGTATAATTTTGTTCAAGTAATGTACAAGTTATGAATAATTCTACAATATTTGTGTAAAATCTAGCTAAAAAGTATAACATAACGCAATTGGATAATAAGAGCATTTACAACTATAACGGGGTAACGCCGTTATGGGGCGAAATAACGCCGTTTTTGGCGTTAAACCCTTGGACCTCCGGCGTTATAACGGCGTTAGTCCCTGGGCGTTGGGGGGCTAACGCCCGTTGTTTGTTTTTTTTTTCTTTTCTTTTTTCATTTATGCCCCTAAATGAGGGGTTGTTTTTGTAAATTGTTGGGAATGTTATTGATGTTATTGGGATGTTATGGTTGTGGGTGTTTTTTAGGGATGTTAATGTTAAATGTTAAAGCTGATGTGGCGCTGACATGGACGGTGTTATTGGTGTTATAGTGTTATGGTTGGGCATGCTCTAAGAGAAAGAAACAAAATTGAAATAAATAAACATTAAAATAAAAGTCTAGTAAAATGCATAGGTAATAGACTAATAGGTATCGTACTACTATGTATTGTACTATTGTGATGACAAATATATATTTTAAAGTCACTATAAAAGGGCCCATTGAAGATTAGATTTGTATAACAATTTGTCGCTTAGTCATTTTGCATTTCATATCCGCTGAGTCATTCCATCCTTAGTAGAATGACTAAGAGTGACCAAAAAGTTACCAAACACATATGCCTCTGACCGATTCATTATTTTGGCTCTGAGTCTTATGATTAAGTGCCTATCAAACACAGCCTTAATTGAGGGAATGACCTTTGTCCGTTATAGGGAGTTTAGATGTGCACTTATTGTGAAAATATGTCAATATTTGTGCTATAACTTTTTGAAGTATTTTAACTTTCATAAAAGTTGTATCATTAATGGTATTAATATTTATATTAAACTATGTTCACTTAAGCCGAAAATACGTAAATAAACTAAGGAAAATTGCACAAAAGATATTACATTAAAGGTTAATTTTAAATTTAGATACTCAATTTTTTTTTTTTTCACAATTTAAGGTATCAAAGATATTTTTGTGCAATACAAGGCTTTTTTTTAATCGTTCTTTCGATTTACATAGAGGTGCAAGACAAAAACACAACATTATTGGTCATAATTTACCGATATAATTTTTAAATATTCAATTATAACAATATATCACATTAATTAACCAATTCAAGTGAAAAATGGCCGATAACATCTTTCGAAAAGTTGAAAAACCTTACGTTGTATAAAATATAACTTATATACCTTAACTTGAGATAAAAAAGGTTGAGTACCTAAAAATTCAAATTGATCTTAAGTGTGATATTTTTTTGTACGATTTGCTTAATAAATTAATACTCTAATTTTTTTTCCTCTTGGCTGATTATTTTTTTAGCATTTGCTGCTAAGTTTTAATTCGGTTAAACAAACGCTTTACGCTAATAATATACTCATTACTCAAAGGGAGTTGACATTGACACCATAAAAAGTAATGTCAACACCACAATTATGCACATGATATATTGTAACTTATGTATTATGAGTGTGATATTGTGGTGTTGATATCACTTTTTGTGGTGTCAATATCAACTCCCTACTCAAAACAGGTTTCATAATTCATTATTACTCAAGTATCAATAAAGTAAATGAAGCAGTGAAAAAAAGAAGTCAACATTTTGCGTCAAAAATTTTGATCAAAATTTTTTGGTTTTATTAAAAGTCAAAGTCTGAAACTTATTTTTTTTTTGTGGTTTAGCGATTTTTGGTGAGAAAATCGTGTCCTCGCAATTGCTTCCTATCCTTGTAGTGTGCTTAAGTAACAGACAAAATATATAAAAGATTGCATTTCCTAAAAGCATAAGTCAAGTTTTTATATTTTACTTTTTTTTTTAAAGGTGAATTTCTTATTAAGTGCTTCGTGTCGCGGTTCGATAGCGGGAGGTCTAGACTACGTTGTCTAAACCGGGTCCGCGCTAGAGAGCTCCCTCGAAGCGGAAATGCCTATTTCAAATACCCGATGGGGGGAAAACCCCCTACTAATCCGCCCGAAGGCACGACAATTAATAAGGGTAAACCCTTGCCTTTTCCAAGATTCGAACCTGGGGTTACCAGGCCCAAACCCCTTCATTAAAGGACTACCTTGAAGGAAAATCCCTCACTGAAACCCCTTGCAGGATTTGAACTCAAGACCTCCCTCCCCAAAAGCCCCTAAGGACTCCAAGGTGACCAACTGAGCTAGGCCAGTTGGTTTTTTATATTTTACTATAGATACTATTAGTAAAATCATTAAATTTGTGAGTTTGCAAGTTTTATAAAAACAATAAATTCAGGTGATTCCTGAATATCATCCTAACACTCCTCGGGAGCATTTAACAATTAGTTACGATCTAACTAATCAAATCACTGTTAGCTTAGCATCATTAATATAGTATTATTAGTAGCCCATTTGTTACTAGCCCAACGCATTAAGGGACTTGGAGCATACTGTTTGTATTTCTATATATTAGAATGTTGTTTACAAAACGTATGTTCCAAGTCCTTCAATCGGCTGGGGTAATAACAAATGGGCTACTAATAATACTTTACTAATGATGCTAGCTAATAATCACTTGTAATTGGGATTTTCCTTTTCTTAATGAGCACATGCGTGTCTTTGCTAAGCACTGCAAATTCAATTTTTGGGGTAAAATTAAACCAAATTCAAGCGAAAAAAATGTTTTTTAGGGACACGTGGTTATAACTGAAATTACACTCAAAAACGGGAACTTTTGGCTGTTCGTAAATCTAAAAGGAAATATTAAATCCTACCAGATCTACGACACGTATTGACTAGTGCCGAAGGCCAGGTTGATAAAAATTAAACTTGTTTACAGTAAAATTTACGTTCTATTACATGCATGTAAGTAGTGAAAGAAGGATAAAAGAACAGAGCAGACATATATGGTCTGTTTAGTCACCTTGAAAAATATTAACTTGCTTTATATTAGCATTGCATATATTGGGAAGTCATATACAGTGAGGTCCAGCAATGGAAGACATCATATCAAGTGGATATTAATTATCTATAATCAGGTTTATATATGGGGTCTAGCTAACATGCAAACTGATGTGGTGAAGGTGTATAAATTAAAGAAGAGGTCTTACCGGCATGTTTTCATGTGCGAGTTCCAATGCTTTCACAAGTCTTGGGACAATCTCATCTATATTTGGGCGTTGCGATCGTTCTTCTTTCTAGCAGTCATATGCTATTTCAGCGAACATGTTGAATGACTGCGAGTCCATTTGTTGCCGTAGACCCCAATCAATTATTTCATCGAGCTTTTTCTCCCTATAATGGGTAATGGCTAGCGGAGCCAAATACTTATTATAGTCGTTGGCTATTACCGATTTCCTGCCACACAGGAGCTCAAACATTACTATTCCAAAGGAGTACATATCAGACTTGTGGCTCACACTTTGAGTCTCTATATATGTTGGATCTGTATATCCATCCGTACTCCGTACTTCATTAGTATTGAAAGACTGGTGCCTTTCAGATGCTTTGATCTTCATGGAAAATATAAAATCACCTAACTTGGGTTCCCAGTCATCATTTAAATAAATCAATGAACTGTTGATGTTGCAGTGTATTACGCTAAAATCACGAGACTCATCATAATGAATGCAGCTCAATGCTTGCGCAATACCGATAGATATCTCCAATCTTCGCACCCATGTCAACAACATCGGGTCACTTAGATGCCATTGAACACTTCCTCTAGTCTCACGCTTGATAATGGTGACCTTCTCGTCATTATCATCACAAAACCCAATGATAGAAACCAGATTCTTGTGCTTGAGACTAGAAAGCATGGATACCTCCATCCAAAACTGTTGGTCTCCATCAAAACATTCTTTATTTAACCTCCCAGCTACGATATTAATTAACTCACCGGACCACAAGAGCTTTCCTTCGTAATATGTTTCAAATGCATCTTCTCCGCAGATATATTCGTCAGAAAAGTTGTCGGTGGCTGATAGTATATCTTGAAGGGAGATTTTTAGGTGAGCAAGGTCGTCGTGATTGGATGAAGACATTTTGTTTCTGTTTTATCAAGGGTGTTTGGGGTTAGAAAAGGATGTGAAGGAAGAAAGAGGTCATTTAATTAAAACAGAGAGTAGTACCACCTGATGCGTGTATGTATTATGTATATATAGCCAACCTCTTACCGACCGTCCTCTTTTTTAACTATCATTAGTAGATCTACAAATTTTGCTATGGCTGTTAGTAATATTTTTACATAAGGTTCTTTTTGACAATTCCATATCCATAACAACCGTTGACCATAAAATTAAATACCGATTTTTAAAGAACTTGAATGAGCTATTTTGTTGATGTTCATATGTAATTAAGTGGTAACTAATTGATCAAATCACTTTGTATTTGAGTTTCTCATATTTACTCAAACCTTCTAAACTTTAACTTCGTTAATCATTTCAAATTCAACTTCATGGATTGAATAGTCCCAAGAGCCAAATTTATGCTTAAATGGAAAGAGGCTTTTTACACAACAGCAAAATCTTTCTGAAAGTTTTCTTTTCACTGATAGACTATTTATAATCTCACAAATTAATAACGGTTATTACTGTTATTATCATTATAATTGTCAAGACTACTTTAAGGCTAAACCTATTAAGAACTTTCCAGGAAATGGGAGTTAACGAGCCAAGACCTTTTTTAGATAAAATAGGGTGTATTTAAAAATGTAGAAACTGAACCATCTAATAGGGTGTTGACGTTTTCTTACATGTTGTCTACTAATTAAATTGCAAAATGAGCTGGGGATGATGATACTTTAACTACTACTTGACCACTTCTAATTAAAGTCATACAAATTAAAAAGGGAAAATGATAAAAAAATGCATCGAACTTGACACTTGTTGTCATTGTGTGTAGTCAACTATTTTTTTTTTCCATTGTAACACAAACCTTTTGAATTTTTGTCATTGTATGTAGCCAGTTAGGTGAATTTGTGTTATTGTATGTACCCAGTCAGGCTTAGCGTTACATCGTTAGTCCTTATTTACTAACGGTCGTTAGTAAATAACTTAAAATTTCGTTCTCTTACGTTTTTATTCGTTTTCATCCGTTATTATACGTTTTCGTCCGTTTTTACACTTTTTCGTCCGTTTTATACATTTTGGTCCAATGCTTTCATCCGTTTTTTACATTTTCGTTTGTTTACTTACGTTTTCTTACGTTTTAGTCCGTTATTATACGTTTTCGTCCGTTTTTATACTTTTTCGTCCGTTTTATACATTTTGGTCCAATGCTTTCATCCGTTTTTTACATTTTCGTTTGTTTACTTACGTTTTCTTACGTTTTAGTCCGTTATTATACGTTTTCGTCCGTTTTTATACGTTTTCGTCTGTTTTCTTACGTTTTCATCCGTTTTTATGCGTTTTGTCCCTTTTTTTACGTTTTCATTCGTATTTATACGTTTTTCATCCGTTTTCTTACGTTTTCAACTGTTTTTATACATTTTCGTCTGTTTTTTAAAGTTTTCGTCTGTTTTCTAACATTTTCATCTTTTTTTATATGCTTTCGTTGGTTTTCTTACTTTTTCGTTCATTTTCTTACTTTTTCGGACGAAAATGTATAAAACTTAAGAATACGGACAAAAACGTATAAAAATGGATGAAGGTGTAAGAAAACAGATGAAAACTTAAAAAAAAAGACGAAAACGTATAAAACAGATAAAAACAGACGAAAACATATAAAAACAGACGAAAACGTTAGAAAATCGACGAAGACATTTAAAAACTGACGAAAACGTATAAAAACGGACGAAAAAATATAAAACGGATGAAAAACGATTGAAAACGTATAAAAACAGATGAAAACGGACGAAAACGGATGAAAACTTATAAAAACGGACTAAAACGTATAAAAGAAAATGAAAACGTATAAAAGCGGACGAAAACGTAAGAAAACGGACGAGAATGTAAGAAAACAGACGAAAACGTAAAAAACGGGAAAAAGCAACGGACGAAAAAGTATAAAAAACGGACAAAAACGTATAATAACGGATGAAAACGAATAAAAACGTAAGAGAACGAAATTTTAAGTTATTTACTAACGACCGTTAATATAAAAGGACTAACGATGTAACGCTAAGCCTGACTGGGTACATACAATAACACAAATTCACCTAACTGGCTACATACAATGACAAAAATTCAAAAGGTTTGTGTTACAATGAAAAAAAAAATAGTTGGCTACACACAATGACAACAAGTGTCAAGTTCGATGCATTTTTTTGTCATTTTCCCAATTAAAAATAAAAATACTATACAGGCTAGATTCAAGGCATCCAATGAAACAATAACGTGTAAACATATTTAACTAGACTATAGACCCGCGGATTTCGCGGGTGGCAATTAAAAAACTACAATTAAAGAAAACTAGTAAAGTACAACATAAATATCCATCACTTGATCAGAATAAAACATTCACCGGACATATAAGGAACATATGGTTAGGAGTGTTCATTTTACATAATTAAGCAAACTTGAGCTTATGTAACTTATAAAATATCATAAGCCCGCTTTCTATTACCAACACATGTATTACTCGGTTAAAATAAAACATTCATAAAACACATCCCGGTGTTTGTCTTACATTGTATATTGAGTAGGCTTATGAGCTTATATAACATTTGAAAAGATCACAAACCCATTTTTCTAGCTTACAAACTTATCAAGTCTAGCTATTACCCTCTAAAGGAATTGGCATACATAGAAATCAAGAATAACCAACGCCATGATAAACAACTTGTGTTTGATACTTTACAATCTTCGTCATCGTAAATCAACACTTTCAATCCTTCGCGACTTTTGACAGAAGAAACTCCAATATCAAGTTGTTCATGTGAATAAAGTTAATGCAAAGAAAATTACAACATTTGATAAAGATGGCCCGATAAAGATTGCACTTGACTCTCTTGTTGAATAGTAAATGTGAAACACACATAAACCGGTCATCAAGATCCACTGAAGTGGTGACTAATATAGCTTAGTTCTTTAACAAAACAGTCAATCTGCAGTGAAGCAATACATAAATTAAATTGCAAAATGAGCTGGGGATGATGATACTTTAACTACTACTTGACCACTTCGAATTAAAGTCATACAAACTAAAAATAAAAATACTATACAGGCTAGATTCAAGGCATCCAATGAAACAATAACGTGTAAACATATTTAATTACAATACTTAATTGCACAAATACTTATAACAACTATTAGTAGATTTGATCAAGTAAAAATGAGCTAAAGAGGGTGTTTGGGTTTTGCTACAGGTTTTAGTAATACAATAGAAGGTGTCATGACTAAATCTTACTTTAGTGACACTTACAAAAAGTATGCACTCGTAGAATATAACGAGGTTGTATCGAGACTTTTTCTGTAAATGTGCTCAATGTAAATGAACTTCATAAATAATTGGAGCTAGCTGACTTTCAATATGAATGACTAATTAAGCCATGATGTAGCTGACTGAAAAAATTAAGCTCATTAACTGCTCATATGTATCATCATATATTTTTTTACTGATTAAATTTGCGAAACCCAAGTGTGTTTTTGTCACCGTAAAAAATGTAACTATTGTAAGTTCACACAAACAATTTTAGTTGACTTTGTTTCTTATTTGGTAATCACAACTCTTGTTAGCAAGTGAATAGCCAATCAGAATGTGTTTCAATACCACCATATTTCATTAGGTTTATCACTCCTTTACAGTAAACCTCTATTGCACTATTCAATGAGGGTTTGAGAAAATAAATCATCGATTCAATACAACTCATGGTTAAAAGTTACTGGAACATATGCTTCTTATTGCCTAGGTTAGGTCAACGGAGAAGGGTAAATTGACACTTAAAGGAGATGGGCGTGACCAGAGTTTCAACAGTGATTCAAACCTTTTGATATATAAACTCCAAAAAGTATCATTAAATGCTACAAACTTTTATAAAGTGTTCTACTATGCACATTTTAATGTGTTGTCTGGTTAAAAATAATGAAACGTGTATGTGTTTTTTTAGTATGACAACACATCATAATGTGCATATTTTAAAACTTTATAAAAGTTTGTGATATTTAATGATATATTTTGGATTTTACGTACCAAAACAAAACTTTGAATAGAGTTCGTTGCTATTTTATGGCCTAAACTACTTTTTATTGTAAATGGAATGTCGTTATTACTTGTAGGATAATGGGCATTTTCAATTTTTCTTGATACTTCAAGCTACTAAGTACACTATTGCAAGTTGACTTTTAATTCATTTAGTTATTGGCAACAATTTCTGATACTACATGAAACATGACCCAAAATTTTCACCAAAATAAACAGGCATGGATTAAAGGCATGTCAACCCGTCTGAGATTCGAGTTTGTTAAGTGTTAGACATGTCAACTGGGTCAACACGTTTAATTACATAAACCATTAAATGTATAAAAAACACAAACACTTAAAAGTAAATATGATTAGTAGAAGTTGTAAATATATAGCTTTCTGGTACCCTCATTAATTGGAATTCTGATTTGTTTTTTAAGATTTTTGGAAGTTTATACGTGGTTTTATTTTTCAAATTTTTTCAAAAGTGAGATTTACATCTTTCTCATTCGATACAACTTTTATTTTCATATCAGAAGAATCATTCAAGTAAATCATGTAGGAGATGGTGATAATAAAAAAGAGATAGGTTATAAAGACCCCCCATTTTACAAGTAACACCCTTATGTTTTTTGGGTTTTTTTTTTTTTTTTTTTTTTTGTTAATTATTATTTTTTTTATAAATTTGTTTATATCATAAAACTGTGAAACGAAAAGTGCAGAATACAAAATATAAAGTATAATAAGTCAAAAGTATTAAACTGACAAAAAGTATAAAATAAAAACTGATAAAAAACTGTGTTTTACTATAAACAAGAGGACAAAGGGAGTTAAAAAGTATAGAACATTTGTAAGTATGATGGGCCAAAGGGTTAAGACAACTCAATAAAAAAATTAACATGTGGGTCTTGTCATATCCGGTCTACTTGCATAATGTGATACATTAACACAACATGATCGACCTTGATATATGGCATTCATAGTCAACTATGACTAATTGATATAATAAGACCATAAAAGAAGGTTTAATATTTTTATAGATTATGATTCAAGGCATCCAATGAAGACAATTTCACGTTAACTTATTCAATTTATATTTATATTTGCTACGATATTTACTTACCATGGATTATATATGAAGCATTAATTGTTTTAGCCTTTTTTCGATTCTAAAGAAAGAAAAAAAAAACTCATGTTAACCTTCTTTTAATACAATACAATCCAAGTTAAGAAGGTATAGATTAAGAATATGACATTATCATGACCTCATATATTTGGATTGAGGCTTTGGGATTTCGTTATATCTTAACAAAGTTAATCATTGTGTATTCCGATGTTGTGTAACTTAGGTGAAAGAATTGACCGTCCTACTTAACATGTATAACTTAGTAAAACATGCGTAGGTAAATGACGAGGTAGATAATGTTCAAATCGTCATTATAAACACGTTATTGCAAGTTTACTTTTCATTTCTTATAAGCAAGTTTAGTACAAGTTGATTTAAGAATGAAAATTATATACATGCAAGCTAAGTCATCATGACAATTGTAAGTTGCCACATTATTGTGCAAAAATTATCATTAACTATTGTAAGTTCACATAGTTGACTTTGTTTTTTATTAGGTAATCACAACTCTTGTTTGCAAGTAAATAGCCAATCAGTCTATGTTTCAATACCACCATATTGCATTAGCTATATCACTCATTTACGGTAAACATTTATTTCACCATTGGATGAGGGTTTGAGAAAATAAATCATCGATTCAATACAACTCATGGGTAAAGGTTACTAGAACATATGCTTCTTATTGCCTTGTGTTAGGCTGTTGGAGATGGGTAAAATCAAAAGAGATTGGCGTGACCTGAGTTTCACCGGCGATTCAAACCTTTTGATACGTAAACTCCAAAAAGTATCGTTAAATGTAACAAACTTTTATAAAGTGTTATGATATGCACATTTTGATGTGTTGTCAGGTTAAAAATAGTGAAATGTGTATGACAACGCATTATAATGTGCATATTTTAACACTTTATAAAGTTTGTGAAATTTAATGATATATTATGGATTTTACGTACCAAAGGGAAACTTTTGATAGAGTTTGTTGCTATTTTATGGCCTGAACAACTTATTAATATAAATGTTATGTCATTATTACTTTTAAGTGAATGCGCATTTTCAATTTTTCTTGATACTTCAAGCTACTAAGTACACCACTGCAAGTTGACTTTTAATTCGTTTAGTTATTGGCGTCAATTTCTGAAACTACATGAAACATGACCCGAAATCCACACTAAAATACACAAGCATGGGTTAAAGGCATGCCAACCCGTCTGAGGTTCGAGTTAGTTAAGTGTTAGACATGTCAACCCGCCAACACGTTTAATTACATAAACCATTAAAAGTGAAAAACACAAATACTGAAAAGTACATATGATTAGCAGAAGTCATAAATATATAGCTTGCTTGTATCCTCATTAATTGGATTTGTGATTTTTATTAAAGATTTTTGGAAGTTTATATGTGGTTTATATATGTTTTTATAAATTTAACCGGCATATAATATTAGTACATAAACTAATTATAACATTAACCTCTCGACCTATCAATCCGCTTAAGATATTTAGTTAAACATGTCACACGAGTTATAAACGGGTCATACATATTAAACATGAGTGGATTAGAGTTGAAATTCTTGACACAATTAATAAATAGCCGTTGTGTTTGAGTTGACTTGATGTAGATCCGCCAAGCCACCTACGTGAAGAAATTAACCCCAACATGACTAAGTTGTTGCCCAGCTTTTGGTAAGATATTTTATTAGAATTCAATTTAATAATGAATATTATTTAAATGAAAATTGTAAGCCGGCACATTATTATATAAAAATAACCATAAATGATTGGAAGTTCACATGATTTTAGTTGCCTTTTTTAATTTGTTAATGGTAGTGCCTGTTCATATTCGAGATACTGATGAGTAACATGTTACTCACAATTTGAATAGAGTAACATGGAATAACAAAAGGGTAGCACGGATTTACAAGATAAGCATATGAGTCGTCTTACTATCAGTGGCGGAGCCAGAAGTTTCAACAATAGGGGGCAACGAGCCGCACAAAGGGTTAGATTAAATGATATGATTTTTCTAGAAGAATTCGAACAAATCGGGCCGGGTTTGATTTAAGGTATTTTTAACGACAAATACAGTCGGGTTTGATTAAGATTTTTTTTTTTTTTTTTTTTTTTTGGGAGAATTACATTCATTCTCATTTAAACTTCACTAATTACATATTTCCCCAACCAAATCTTAAAATAACAAATATACCCAATTTTTATCTAACTTTATTCAAAGACAAATATACCCTTTAAAGCTTCCTTCTTTGAGTGTCAAGCAAATCTTTAAAAGGCCATTCATCTTCCTATATAATCAAGAACTAATCAATAATTATGTGTTGATCTTTCAAACGCACAATCAAGTTCGGAGTAATCGAAGTGGTTTGTTCTGTTTTGTTTAACTTTAATTGTTGGTTTTAATTTGAATTTGCCTGGAAAAGATATTTGGGTAGTTCAACTGATTTGTAGAAATTGCATAAAACTGTATTATTTGTTGATTATAGTTCTAGGGGGATGGATAATAAAGGGGTAAGATGGTCATACTCTTATTTTTCTATATAATACAGCATACCAATTGGGTAAATATGATAATTAAATAAATAAGGTTGGATATATTTGTTATTTTAAAATTTGATTGGGGATATATGTAATTAGTGATGTTTAAGTGGGGATGTATGTAATTGCCCTTTTTTTTTCTTTCAAATGTCAATCATACGTAGATTGGGAAGGTTTGGGCTTAAAAAGTACCCAACATAGAAAACAAACTCTAAAAACCAACCGTGAATAAACCAAACATGGAGAAACAAAATAATAACAAAAAACCGAAAAACCCAATTGAGAAAAGAACGAAACCGAATGGTTTCTAAACCAAAAGGGTGAAGGCTGAATATACGTAACAAACTTTTCTCAAATTACCCAATACACGTAACAAACTTATTTTAATCTCCGCATACGTAATAAACTTTCAAATCTTTACCAATATACGTAATATTGACAGGTTACCACTTTAAAAAGTTACAATAATGGTCCCTGCCATTTGCGTTGGCTTTCACCGTTAGTCCTTTGACATTTTTTCACTTAAAAAAGTTACAACAATGGTCCATGTGATTTGCTTTGACTTTCACCGTTAGTCCTTTGACTTTCATCTTTTTCATACACGTTTTTACACGTTTTTAAACATGTTTTTACATACGTTTTTATATACATTTTTTTACACTTTTTTATACACTTTTTTACACGTTTTTATACACGGTTTTATGTACGCTTTTTTACACGTTTTTATACACGCTTTTTAAAAACGTTTTTATATACGTTTTTTACACAATTCTATGCACGTTTTTATATACGGTTGTATATACGGTTTTTACACGTTTTTATACACGTTTTTTTTTACATGTTTTTATACACGTTCTTTACACATTTTTATATACATTTTTACATGTTTTTATACACGCTTTTTAAAAATGTTTTTATATACGTTTTTTACACAATTCTATGCACGTTTTTATATACAGTTGTATATACGTTTTTCAAACGTTTTTATAAACGTATTTTTACATGTTTTTAAACACGTTCTTTACACATTTTTATATACATTTTTACATATTTTTATACACGTTTTTCACACATTTTTATACACGTTTTTTACACGTTTTTATGCAAACTTTTATACACGGTTTTATGTACCTTTTTTTGCATGTTTTTATAGATATTTTTAAAAAACGTTTTTATATATGTTTTTTAGATGATTTTATGCACGTTTTTATACACGGTTTGATTTGACTTTTACCGTTAGTCCTTTGACTTTCATCTGTTTCATACACATTTTTTACACATTTTTATACATGATTTTTACATGTTTTATACACGTTTTTATACACCTTTTTACACACGTTTTTATACACGTATTTTACATACGTCTTTATATACGTTTTTTTACATGAATATATGCACGTTTTTATACACAGTTTTATATACGTTTTTATACACATTTTTTACACGTGTATAAAAACATGTATAAAAATGTGTGTGAAAAACGTGTATAAAAATGTGCAAATAACGTGTATAAAAACGTGTAAAAATGTATATAAAATCGTGTATAAAAACGTGCATAAAATCGTGTAAAAAACGTATATAAAAACGTGTGTAAAAAGGTGTATAAAAACGTGTATAAAACATGTAAAAATCATGTATAAAAATATGTAAAAAATGTGTATTAAATAGATGAAAGTCAAAGGACTAACGGTAAAAGTCAAATCAAACCAAAAGGACAATTATTATAACTTTTTTAAGTGAAAAAATGTCAAATGACTAACGGTGAAAGCCAACGCAAACGATAGGGACCATTATTGTAACTTTTTAAAGTGATAACCTGTGAATATTACGTATATTGGTAAAGATTTGAATGTATATTACGTATGCGGAGATTAAAATAAGTATGTTACGTATATTGGCAAATTTGAGAAAGTTTGTTACGTATATTCAGCCTTCACCCAAACCAAAAACGTGAACTATTTCGATTCAAGTTCAATTTTACGCAAAAGTCGAGCCAATTCGAACCATGCTCGCCCTTAACTGGTAGACGATTTTAGCTATATTAAACTGCTCAAAATTAAGGAGATAGCTAAATGATAACTTCAAAACAACTTTAAATTCTTAACTATATTTATTCGACCAATCTCTTAAACCCAAACACCCTTAAAAAAAAGTAAAAATTAATGGACCAACTATATATATTACAGTTTATGAAAGAAAAAGTACTAGTATTTCTTTAATGTATTACTCGTATTTTGTATAATATAAAATGATAATGAGGATAACGACAAGTCCATAAGTACTACAATATGCCCTCGATCATTTTCCCAATTCCCAAGTCCACCTATACTCATATTGATTTGCCAATATATTTTCATCGGAAAAACCAGTCGACTGTCTGAATTTACTCTTTGAATAGTTTCAGTCACTCAACGTTGAGGGCACCCCGATTTCAAGAGTGAGGGCACCGGATATCATTTCTACTAATTTGACTTTTTTTTTCACAGTAATTTACCCTTTCCGCTAGGATGTCGTTGAGGGCATCGTCCCCCACTCCTTCCTACATGGCTCCGCCCCTGCTTACTATACGACCCATGTTTCAACAATGTACACATGACATGCTAGGCAAGTTTAGTTGACTTTGTATATTATTGTTCTAAAATCATATAATTAGGTAGTGTATTGTTTATGAGTGGTCCCAAGAAACCGAGTTTTTCAGATATCAACTCAATCTTTCCTTTAATTAGAGAATCTCAAGCTTTCGTTGCTCACCTACTCCTATGTAGTTAGAGCATGTCCAACAATAACCCAAGTTATAAAATAACACCGTCCACGTCAGCGCCACATCAGCCTTAACATTTCACCTTAACATCCCCAAAAAACACCCACATCAATAACATCCCAATAACATTAATAACATTTCATATTTTCAATTTAACCCCTAAACTAAAACAAACACTTCATTTATTAAACTAAACATAACATTAAATTTGAAAACATATTACAATACGAAATTAAAAAAATACATCGTAAAAAAAAATTACAACAAATAAAAAAACACACCGCAAATTAAACGTTACAATATAAAGGAAATGACAACGAAAAAAAATATAACAAAACATAGCAAATACTTATTCATCATCGTCGCTCTCTTGTTGTTGTCCATGTCGTTCAAGATTCTTCTGCCAAACATGCTCCATAAGGTCCTGTTGGAGTTGGGTATGCGTTTTTCGGTCGTGTATTTCTTTTGCCTTACGACTGTGAGTATCACATCTTTCAACCCATCTTCTTTGCCTCAAATTTGCTGACGGATCCACCCACAATTCGTTATAGTCACGTAATGCAAATTTTTGATCTTTTATAATCATGTTATGCAAAATAATGCAAGAATACATGATTCTATGTATCGTGGCAATTTCCCATTGACGTGTCGGTTGTTGTAGTATACCCCAACGGCCTTGAAGCACACCAAAAGCACGTTCAATATCCTTTCGGGCACTTTCTTGTCTCCTTTTAAAGTACGTATGTTTTTCGTCAGTTATTGCCGTGAAGGATTTGACGAAAGTTGCCCACTGTGGATAAATTCCATCAGCCAAGTAATACCCCTGTTCATACCTAGTTCCATTGACCATATAAGGTGCTCTTGGGGCAATGTCAGCAAAAATGTCGTCGAATAACGGAGAGTTATCTAAAACATTAATATCGTTATTCGCCCCCGCCATCCCAAAAAATGCATGCAGATCCATAAATCTTGAGAAGCAATAGCTTCAAGAATAATTGTAGGGTATTTTTTATCACCCCTAGCAAAATGCCCTTGCCAAGCCACTGGACAATTTTTCCATTCCCAGTGCATACAGTCAATGCTACCAAGCATTCTCGGAAAATCATGTTTTTCTTCATGTTGTTGATAAAGTTTTTGAATGTCGGCCCATGTTGGTTTTCTTAAATACTCCGGCATAAACAAATCAATAATGCATTTGTTAAAATTATCAAGACATACTTTTGAAGTACTCGCACCTATTTGCAAGTATTCATCAAATGCATCGGGTGAGGTGCCGTACGCCAATTGGCGTATGACAGACGTACACTTCATTAGAACACTTAAGCTCATTCGACCGGTACAATCGGGTGTTTGCCTAAAGAAAGTAAAATGATTTGGAATATTATCGGAAGTATAAGAATCAATACCTTCAACTACTTGCAGGAATAGTTTCCGGCTCATACGAAATCTTCTACGAAAATTCCGGTTTGAATACTTACAACCTTCAACGAAATAATCGTTGCGCATGCGTTCTTCTGCAATCTCACGTTCACGATATATATGGCTACGAGCACGAGTAGGATGTTGAGATGCTTCTTCTTGTTCCAACTGAAGGTGATACTCGTACGCGGACGCCGTAAATTGGAAGTCCTCTTCGTCATCAACGTCTGACCAATGCTGAGGAAATTCATCAAATTGATTCGGATCCATTGTGAACGAACATGATTCTTGAATTATGGAAGTGTGAGAGGAAGTATATAAATTGTGAATTTGAATTATGCAAGTGTGAAAAAAAATAGAGTTTTAGTTGGGTATTTATAGTGGTAAAAAAATGTTTTTGATTTTTTTTTAAACTAGCCGTTAGGGGGTTTTGTGTAAATTTTTTAAAAAAATATAACGGCTACTAGCCGTTGAGGGGCTATTTTTGAAACTTTTTTGAATTTTTTTTTTTTTTTTTTTTTTTTTTTTAAGCCACTAACGGGCGTTAGTAAGATAACGCGCAGGGACTAACGATGCATTAACGCCATCCCTCCAACAGTTTAACGCCAAAAACGGCGTTATTTCGCCCTCTAACGGCGTTATGCCGTTACCATTGAACTTGCTCTTAGAGTAGTTGTCTAGCTTAATCATTCACGCTTTGTTTTGATTATCTAACTATAAAACTACTGTATTGATATTTACTACTAGATAATTATGAAATGATCAAGGAGTTCTTTTTGGCAAAACTGATTATTCTTCTATTGAAACATCAACTTCAACAAAATTGAGATTTGATTATAAATCTTTCATTTCCATAAATTACAGTATGTAACATTAGAACTAGGGATGGCAGTGGATCATAAAATGATTGGGTGAAGTCGTGTCTACGTCAATATACATTTAGTTTTCCATCATTCACATCGATATCCGTGTCCATTTACGTTTGAAGAAAACTTATTCGTCTAAAGAAATCCTAATTTCCCGATCAAGTTAAAACATAGATCGTTAGACAAACTTAACGGTTGCATAATAAAGGGTGAAAGCTAAAGATACGTAACATATTTTTTCAAATTTACAGAGCTACGCAACTTATATCAAGAACTGTCATGGTCACTAAAATACTTTCAATTTATGATCAATCTCGCTAACTTTACAAATGAATTGACTAAAATATCCTTGTGTTCTTTCCCATTTGAATTTCTTCTTGAATTTACATTTATCTTTTATAGGGAATTCATAAATTCATGATGTTCAACTTGTTTACCCAGATTTATAATTCTTTGCCGTCACCGGATCTTCAAAACCTATTAAAATATTGTATTCAAAATAACTAAAACAACAAAATTCAATAACCCTTTCAAATCCAGATTTTAAACAGGTATTTGTCAAATTTCAACAACAAATTTAAACCTTGATTTTAGATGCCACTGTGTATCAGTGTATGAGTCTTTATACAACCTTGTTCTAACAACCTAGATTTGCTATACACCCCATATTTTACGCTGGCCCCTTTATACATTTCTTTTCTTGATGCCATCATCAAATCATTACCTAAACCCGGATTTGCTATACAACCCAGATTTTAGATGCCACTGTCAAATTTCAACACCAAATTCAAACCCAGATTTTCTGTACAACTTTACTAGTTGTCAAACTCATCAACACTTACTATGCCATCTGACGATCTTTTTTCTCATCATATACACTTACTTTAATGGTCACATATATCGTGAAGTTATCTGGTATCACTTTATCAGCATAGAATTTAATTAAGTAAACGAATATTTAATAGATCCGGTTCTAATAAGCAAGCACAAATCACTTGTTTTTATGGGTTTTATGTTAAGTTTTGTGATGGGATTTAATGGGTTTTATATACTTCTATAGCCATCACTGCATCACCTACATCACATTCGTCTTCTTGGTATTTCATATATACTTCTAGAACCGGGGATTGATTTAATGGGTTTTTTTGTTAAGTTTTGTAGTCAGTGACACTCAAGAGATGTAAATCGATTTGGATTTAGATAATAGTTATTATCTGGGATTTGAATGATGGGTGTAAGAACTCCTGCGGCCAGAATTTGCAAAACTTATGAATTGTTTTTATAAAAATAAATGTAAATTCAAGGACAAATGCAAAGTGGAAGAACACAAGGGTATTTAAGTCAATTCACTTGAGAAGTTAGCGAGCTTGTTCTTAATTTGAAAGCATATTAGCGAGCATGACAATTTTTGGAATAAGTTGTGTAGCTCTGTTAATTTGAAAAAATATATTGCGTATCTTTAACTTTCACCCCATAATAAACAATGTTCCAATATGCTTAAAACTCAAGTCATGCCAATATGTCATCAGATAATAATATTTTTGAAACAGTCTTTGATTTTTATTTTATTAAGGGTAAAAAACCCAACAAAAGAACCCCGAGGCTTCACTAACCCTCCAAACCTATAGAACTAAACCAATTACTCAAAAATATGGATTGTTTCGCATGAGATGGCCGCTCTTGGAGGTAAAGTTGTCGTGATTTGAACCCATATTCTCTCATGATGAATCAAAATATGCCACTTAAAGTAAAAGTTGTTTAGCATAATTGTACAACGTTTATAATAATTGCATGTAACTAATCCATAATTCTTTTCGGGCAAAACACGAATCTTGGTTAAAAACTTGAAATGAAACATCAACGCTAATTGAATCCCACAAGAATACAAGTGTAGAAGATCTTATAGTGAGATTTGGCTGTAAATATTTCATCTCCATGAATTGCTAGACCTCCACTTAATTACAACAGAACATTGGCTAGAAAGTCTTCTTTTCAATGAGGTTGCTTTTAATTGTAAGAAACACAAAAAGTTAGAAAATACAATAACATTGAATATATCTTTTAAATAAATTGTTAATAACTAAATTAATACTAGAATATTTGCCAACTAGCTATATATTAGATGCAAATCATCATTTTTTTTTTGTCATTTTAATGTTCTTAATAGATCTCTATAGCGATTCATGAAGGGAAAATAATTAGCATCATGAGAAGCTTTGTATCTTATGAACTTTGTGAAGAATAATAACTTCCTGGTAAGCCTCTTTATAATTTATTCGATCAACCCCATAATTTATATAAAAGTTTCAATTGTTGATGTACCACAAGAAAATCAAGTTCTTCCCTAAGCATGTTAAAAGTTTCAACATTGTATTTAGTTGATCGTAGACTTCTTTATAAAATTACGTGTTTATCTGACTTCATTATAAAAATACATCAAAGATGTCAGTGCATAGATCATCCCTCAAATTCTTGAAAATTAAAATTTCATAGATGCTTGTCATGATAAAGGATGACATTTAAAATTCTTTGTTTCTTCTAAGTTGAAAGAGTTTACTAAACTCTTCTTGCATACTCAATGAAAGATCTATCGCAACATTGAACTTGTCTCTTTACGCTCACTTTGACCCGAAAAATTATAGGCTTGATCACACTAAGATTATTATGATTACATGGCTGATATAATGAATATGATATGAAAAAGGACAATATGCAAATGATTGTCAGACTTACAACTAACTTTAAGTTAATCATAAGGGGTTAATAAAATCTACCACAAATAAATTACTAGAGTACTAGTAATTAATGGTATTAAGAATTATAAGGTATTTTGTATGAATCCGGATCATCAGTATCGTTCCATGGTAAAAGATAACTTAAAATGAGCAATGTGAACCCCCTTTGTACATGTATTGAAGTAGACATGACTTTCCTAAGCTAATAGAGTTCATTTTAACTCTAGTGAGACCAAATGTAATTGTGTAACAAAAGCTCGTTATAACATATCAAACAACTCCATCTTTAGATAGAAAATATGTGACTAGCAGCATTTGCATTCATGTTATTTATTTACACTTGATTTAACGTTCCATCACCTTCATTGCTCTAAAAAAGTGTCTGAGTTATCATACCAGTAACACAATGACATATTCAAAAATTTCAAGAGTACCTTCAAAGAACCACAGAAGTACATGATCTTTTAGTACATCATCAACTTCATTCAGATATGGTCGAACATGTTTGGAAGCACTTTGGACACGACAAATATAAAAGCTAAAGCAAAGTTGATTTACTAGTTCAACAATTGGATTCATCAATATTGAACTTTTATTTAATAGCATTTATTTGTGTTGGAAATAATTATAAACCTCAAAAAATTTACCCATAGGGGGAATAGGGTCATGATATGAAAAGCTTTGTGAATTATTAACAATGTTTGCGGTGGCTTTTTTAAAAACCTTTTGATAGGTTTACCATAATGGATGCTCTAAGTTGGAAATAGTGATACATTAACTAAAGCATGATCGACCATGATATATGATAATCAAAGTCTACTATGTCAAATTAAAATAATCAGATCATAAAACAAGACTAACATTAATAAATATAACGATTCAAGACATCCAATAAAAACAATAGCATGTTAACTTATTCTATTTACTATTTATATTTACTACTTTTTATAAAATGATATCTATTACCCTTTATTATGAAGCAAATCTCGTGTAAACATTCTTGGGTAAAAGGCCTTTCACCCGGTAAAATAATGTGTAAAGTTTTAGATTAAGGAAATGATCACATATATATGGATTGAGTCTTTGGATAATTCCCTTTTTATACTATATGAATGTGTCGAACACCATACTATAAAAGTATTCATTGTGGTCGTCAATGTTGTGCGACTAGGGTGGAAAGATTAATCATACTACTAAACATGAATGCATAACATAGTTATACAGATATTGTTAGATGATGAGGTAGATGATGCTGAAACCAACATGCTTTACATGGTATATGTATAGTATAAAAGTTAAAATTAATTATTAGGACGTCTTTAGTTATTAAGAGACCTTATTGCAAGTTGAATTTTAATTTTTTGGTTCACCGATATTATTGGAGTGTTATTTAAGAGTGATAATTATTTAAATGAAATTTGTTAGTTGGCATGTTATTATACAAAAATAACCATAAACAATGTAGTTCAAACACCATTATAGTTGACTTTGTTTTTTATTTGGTAATCGCGGTGGTTTTTTATACAAAGTTATACCAATCTGTCATCAAATAATAATTTTTTTTTAAACAGTCTTTGACCTTTTTATTAACAGTCTGCAAACCTATAGAACTAAACCACTATTGTTATTAGAAAATACTGATTGTTTCGTCTGAGATGGTCGCCTTAGGAGGTTGAAGTTTTCGTGATTTCTTTTGGGCAAAACACCAAGCTTGGTTACAAAATTAAAATGAAACATCAACGGGAACTGAATCTCACAAGATTACAAGTGTTTTTTTTTTTTTTTTTTTTTTTAAATTTGCTGATGCCAAAAGTTTCATGTCGCATATTTCAACTCTTTAGAATATTATAGTAGGGTACCCGCGCGTTGCGATGACGGGTATCAAGAAATAAAATTTTCGGCAAAAAATGTTTTTATTTTTATATTTTCTCTTACAATAACTTTAGCAATAGCAAAAACATAATGAGTTTGAGTAACTTTAAAAAAAGTGATGAATAATATCAAACTAATTCATATAAAAACAATTGAAAGTGGCGTGATTTTGCGTTGCGGTAGTCAATAATGTTATGGGGTTATGGTCAAATTAGTTGATAGTGGTCCGTAGTCACAAGTAAGTAGAAACATTTTTTTTTATGAAATATATATATATTTTTGAACATGTTTGTATCATTAATATTGTTTATTACATTTGTCCCATATAGATAAAAGATATAAATAAAAGAGTACTTATAATGTATACATCTTATAAATTATATATTTATGAAAAAATGTTTGAATCATTAATATTATTTATAACACTTGTCCCACATAGATATAAGACATAAATAAAAGAATGCTTATAATGTAAAGAAAACTTACATGTTTAAGCAATCATTTAGAGTTATCCATGAAAAGTATAATAATTAATATACTAATATATTAATCATTGAATTAGCACTTAGCACTTAGCACTTAGCACTTAGCACTTTTGCATCATTTGTCTTAAAAAAATTGTCCCGACTTTTACAAAAAACCTTTTTTTTACTATTCTGGTTAATTTTATTTAAAATAATTCAAAATTTATTTAGATTGGTTCTCGAAACACTCTTACGATATAATAATAGATTCGGAACTTTGTAGTTGTGAATGCATTTTAAAATCATATTCATTTATATGTGCATTTTTGCATTAAAACTAAACTAATTCAAAAAGAAATAATAAATAAAGCATTAAAATGTTTTGGAAGATAGATTAGTAAAAGTTATTTATTGTGTATATTATGCATTAAAATTTGTAATGCTTAAAAAATACATTAATGACATCTTAAAAAAATTTATGAGAGGGTCATCCCTCTATTATAAATAGTATAGATTTGTGTAATATACTAATATTTATAAAATCAAATAAATTATCACTTGTGAATTTACATCTTTGCATCATTAGTCTTAAAAAAATTGTCACGACTTTTACAAAAAAATGTTTTTTACTTTTGTGGTTAATTTTATTTAAAATAATTCAAAATTTATTTAGATTGGTTCTTGAAACACTCTTACGATATAATAATAGTTTTGGAACTTTGTAGTTTTGCATGCATTTTAAAATCATATTCATTTATATGTGCATTTTTGCATTAAAACTAAAATAATTCAAAAAGAAATAATAAATGAAGCATTAAAATGTTGTGGAAGATAAATTAGTAAAAGTTATTTATTGTGTACATTATGCATTAAAATTTGTAATGCTTAAAAAACACATTAATGACATCTTAAAAATTTTTAGGAGAGAGAGTTATCCCTCCATTATAAGTAGTATATTTTTTTTTTTGAACGGCCATTTTATTATTAAAAAGCTAGCAAGACGCTAGGAATTATAAATTTACAAGATACGGGTTTTTTAACCAATCTACCCAACTAAATGAAACCTTTCAACGATACCGAATCCAAGAAAAAGAGTGTAGCACTACGTCTTCAAAAAGCTTCTCCTTAGGGGGAATTTCCGAGCCAAAAACACATTTGTTACGGAAAGACCATATATGCCACCACAACCCATAACAAACTCCCTCCAACACCGATTTATGCTTAGCCGGAACCCTAATCTTATCCATCCAATGTAACCAATCTTCATATGAACATACCTCCGAAAAGTCCACATTCCACCATCGACATATCTTACGAAAAGTATCTCTAGCCACATAACAAGCAAAAAATATATGGCTCGATGACTCAACTACATAATCGCATATAGGGCATAGAATAGAATTAACATCCATACCTCTCCGTGAGATGTTAAGACGAGAAGGTAAAGCATCTAACTTTACTTTCCACGCATGAACATTGACCTTAATCGGCACCTCCTTTATCCAGCGAGTTTGGGAAGACACCTCCGCCAGCCTTATATGATCAATCAGCTTTCTGAACGATGCTACCGAAAAATCACCTGAACCTTCTAAATCCCAATACCACCTGTCGTTCTTATCCACAAGAGAAATATTTCCCACCTTGTCCACCAAATCAGCAAGCTGCGACCTTTCCAGCCCACTTCTAGGCGCCCGACGAAAAGAGGTTATAAGACCTGATTGACCAACTTTATCAGCTACGCTTATCTTCTTATCCAACTCCAATGCATAAAGTCTAGGAAACCTGTGATTGAACGACTTATCTCCCAGCCACATGTCCTCCCAAAAGGAAGTGTCTGCGCCATTACCCACTTTTTTCTGCATATAAGCGAGAAAATCAACTCCTTGGTTTTTAACATTATCCATTTCCTGCAATATATCCCTCCATATCGATTTATGTCCTGCTTTTAAACCCGAACCTATTTTACCATCTTTTCCATGAATAGCAGAAATAACCCTCGTCCATAACGTATTCTTTTGGGTAATAAATCGCCAAACCCATTTAAATAGAAGAGCTCTATTTAAAGCATATAAACTAGACACACCGAGGCCACCTTTCTCTTTGGACGTTAGAACTTTGTTCCATTTTACCCATATCGATTTTTTACTAACCAAATCAACACCATTAAAGAAACGACTCCTTAAAGATTCCATCCCATGAAGGACCTTCATTGGAACCTTAAAAATAGACATATGATAAATTGGCATCGACCCTAAAACGGATTTTAGAAGGGTTAATCTTCCACCTATGGATAAAGTTTTCATTTTCCATTTCGAAAGACGCATAACCATGTTATCCACGATCTCTTTCCAAGACTGAATGCGAGACATATTCCCCCTACTTTCGAGCCTAAATAAGTAAAAGGCACGTTTAAAATACCACAACCAATCCTATGAGCGGCTTGCTCCACTTTTCCTTTATTCACGGCTATACCCATAATTTTACTCTTACTCATATTTATACAAAGACCAGAAGCCCGTTCAAAGCACTTCAACGCATAAACAATCGTCTCAATATTCGAATTACTCCATTGCCCCACAAACACCGCATCATCCGCATAAAACATATGAGATAAAATCATCGAAGAGTTCAACACAATACCTTTAAACATGCCCGTCTCCACCACTTTTTGAAACGAAATGTGAAGACTTTCCATAATCAAGATAAATAGAAACGGAGAAAGAGGATCCCCTTGTTTAAGACCCTTAAAGAATTGAAATTCCTCCGTAGGACTTCCATTAACAATGACCGAGCCCCAAGAAGATTGGAGACATTCACGAATCCAACCACACCATCTCTTTCCGAAACCAAATTTTATAAGAACATCATCTAAATAGTCCCAACGAACCGAGTCATACGCCTTTTCAAAATCAATCTTAAAAATAAAAGAATGCTTTCTCTTCGACTTACACCATTGAAGGATTTCAAATTGAAATCTTATAGTGAGATTTGCTTGTAAATCTTTCATTTCTATGAATTACTAGACCTCCACTTAATCACAACACGACATTGGCTAAAGATGCTATTTTCAATGGGTTGCTTATGATTGTAAAAAAAAGAAAAAGTCGGAAAATACAACATGTGAACATGTCTTTTAAATCAGTTGTCAATAACTAAATTAATACTAAAATATTGGCGAGCTTGCTACACAATTTATGTGTTAAATATTGGTCGCATGTGTCAACAATTAGATACAACTAAGGGTTTTTTTTTTTTTTTTTTTTTTTTTTTTTTTTTTTTTTTTTTTTAAGATCTTAATAGTTCTTTAGTGATTCATGAAGGGATAAACAGTTAGCATTTTGAGAAGCTTTGTATCTTATTAACTTTGTGAAAAATGATAATCTCAACACTTGGTAAACCTCTTTAGAATTTATTCGATCAACCCCATAATTTATCTAAAAGTTTCAAATGTTGATGTACCTATATTTACAAGAAAATCAAGTTCTTCCCTTAAACATGTTGAAAGTTTCAATGTTGTAATGATTGATCGTAGACTTGTTTATAAAATTAAGCCTTTATCATGACTTCATTACATAAAATACATCATGACTTCATTAAAAAATACATCAAAGTCGTCAGTGCATAGATCATCCCTCAATTTCTTCATAATTAAAATTTGGGCTAATAACCTATTAAAGCACTATACTTGTCAAAAATGACAGTTCTGCGTAGCGAACTAAAAAAATATCTCTTTTAGACATTAATGTTGACATTTTTGTCTTCAATTGAGTAAAAAAAATTGTGATGACCATTTTACCCTTCAATTTTTTAAAATTGCATCCATTGTCCCAAGAAACTTTCTAACAAAGTCAACCATAGCCAACCGCTAGCAAATCTTCCACTGTATAGATCTTCCAAAGATTAGTGTTTGACTTTCTTAGTGTCTCAACTTTCTTACGTTCGCTACAGTGAAAGATCTTCCACCGATTCATGTCCCAAGTTTTATGATCCAGCACAACACAAATCTTCCACACAACACAAATCTAATAATCCACCGATTCATGTCCCAAGTTTTATGTCCCAAGTTTTATGATCTTCCACTGTAGATCTTCCACCGATTCATGTAGATCTTCCACCGATTCATGTCCCAAGTTTTATTATCTTCCACTGTAGATCTTCCACATAGCACAAATCTAATAATCAAAGGCCCAAGTTTTATGATCCAGCAGATCTTCCACCGATTCATGTCGGTTGGTAACACCAAAACAGTGAAAGATCCAAACTTTACCACAACCCCACTTCACATTCACCTTAATTAACATAACCCAGATACTAATTTCATTAATTTACATCAATTTCATAAAACCCCATCAAAAGTGAAATCAGATTTCACCCCAGAACAGTTAAAAGATCAAATTCTTTATCACAAACCCACTTCAGAATCATCGTTTTTGACAATACACCGTGGAAAAAACTATCCGTCGTCGTTTGCGTATTACATTTTGGGTAGCCGTGGTGATGTGGTGATGTTGACAGGGTGTTTAGGTTGTTGTTGGCAGTTTATCATCTTAGGAATAGGTATTTGTTGCATATTGGGACTGAGTGTAGTGAAGATGAACGGTTGAGATTAAGTGGGTTGGTTAGGAATGGGAAATATGGGATTCCATTTTCTAACTATTTGGAAATCGGGAGCTTTGGCTTTGTACTTCATCCAGTTATGCAGGATAACATCTCAATCTTAATTTTGATGCAAAATCTATAAAAAAAAAAAAAAAAAAAAAAAAAAAAAAAAAAAAAAAAAAAAATTGGAACAAAAATTTTGAAAAAAAAGGACGATGGACGCAATTTTTTCCAAACGACATGAACCATTTATGTAATTTAGCATAGGGACGATGGATGCAAGTTTCGCAAACCCACATGGACCATTTATGTAATTTGGAAGGGTAAAATGGTCAAAATACTTAAAGAAAGACAAAAATGTCAACATTAATGTCTAAAAGAGATATTTTTTTAGTTCGCTACGCAGAACTGTCATTTTTAACAAGTATAGTGCTTTAATAGGTTATTAGCCCTTAACATTTCATAGATACTTATCATGATGAAACACGACATTTAAAATTCTTTGTTTTTTCTATGTTGAAAGAGTTTACTAAACTCTTCTTGCATACTCAACGAAAGATCTATCGCAACGTTGAACTCGTTCTTTGTTGGAAAATTTAGTGCACTTGTGGGATTAGTTCACACCTTATAATGGGTTAGGAGGTACGGAATGTACACCCATAAGGTCCCTGAACACCCTGACTCTAATAGTGGTTTGTATTGGTAGTGCTAGTAGAAAGTACTGCTTGTGGAAAGTACTGCTTGTGGAAAGTACTGTTTGTGGTTTCCACTGATAAGCAGTGTTTCCACTGATAAGCAGTGTTTCCACTGAAGCAGTGTATCCACTGATAGTGCTATGAAAGTACTGATGAAGGTACTGCTTGTAACGGGCTTTGACCTATTCAAGTGGCAGTTACAACTGCATAATGACCACGTTTAATTGGTCATGTAACCACTAACGGCTATAATGGGGATAATTATGAGGCTATTAATGGGCCGATTAATACTCATAATTCCATTGGAATAGCTAAGATTATTTTCCTATAAATAGGATATCTGTTCATGCATGAAGGATACACAGAAAACACTAAACACTTATAAGCGCAAGGGTTACAGTTTTGTGTGTTACTTGACCAATTAAACGTTATGTTTTGTGTGTTACAGTCCCACTCATTTAATTAAGGATTGTGAACATCACTCAGAATACCTTAGAAAGTTTCCAAAGAACAGGTCTGTCAACCAGAAACCTAGAGAGAACAAACCAGTTTGGAATAATAAAAATAGGGTTAATCACAGTAACTTCTCTCCAAATCATAGGTACCCTCACCAAAGAAGACCTTTTTCTAAGCCACCAGTACCTACACAAGCAGTACCTTCTCAAAGTACTGCTCAGACTAACCAAGGTACTAGAAATACCTCTTGGCACAGAAACTCTAGGAGAACTAGGTATTATCAACCTAGAAGGACTTTCAATTCACATAGAGTATCTAGATCACATGAACCAGCTGTTAAAACCAAATGGGTTGAGAAAGAAAGTACTGTTGAGGGACAAACAGTACTTTCAACAAAAAGTGAATCTGATGTTTTTGTGATACAAGAAAATGTGAATGAAGTTGAAAAAGAGAGTTTTGAAAATCCACATGCTAAAAATCAAAAGATAATTCTGGATCATATTTTGAAAAACAGTGGCAATTACATACTCAAGGAATTTGAGTTTGTAACTCCACCAGGGGAACACAAGTCAGTAATGGCTTGGGTTCCTAAAATGTACTAACTCTTTTATTCTTGTGCAGGGCAATCCAGAAGAGGAGCTTAAGGATCATCTTATTGTGGATAGTGGTTGTTCTGGCAGTATGACAGGAGACAAGGAGATTCTGTCTAATTTTAGATCTATTAGTGGAGGAAGAGTTGCATTTGGGAATAATCCCAATGGAGGAAGAATTACAGGGAAAGGTACTATCAAAGCAGGGCGTATAGATTTTGAGAATGTTAGATATGTGAAGGAGCTCAAGTTCAACCTACTATCAGTCTCTCAAATTTGTGATAAAAAGCATCTTGTGTTATTCACTGACACAGAATGTCTAATCCTTTCCTCTGAATTCAAGCCTGTTGATGAAAACTTGGTAGTGCTTAGAGTACCAAGAACAAATGATGTGTATAGCTTGGACATGAAAAGTCTTCATTCTTATGGAAGAGCCACCTGTTTAGTGGCAAAAGCAACAACTGAAGAAGCACATCAGTGGCATAGAAGATTGGGCCATGTAAATTTCAAGAATATCAACAAACTAGTCAAAGGCAATTTAGTTAGAGGTTTACCTTCAAAGACTTACAAGAATGATCACTCCTGTTTGGCGTGCAAAAAGGGTAAACAACACAAAGCTTCATGCAAGAAGCTTGAAGAAAGAACTATTAGAGATCCACTGGAACTGTTACATATGGATCTGTTTGGACCTGTCTTTGTGGCAAGTTTGAACAAGAAGAAGTACTGCTTAGTAGTTACAGATGATTGCAGTATATTCAGTTAGGTATTTTTCTTGGGATTTAAAGATGACACTTTTGATGCTATTCAGACTCTAATTATAGCACTGGAAAACCAATTGAGACTCAAGGTTAGAGGTATTAGATGTGATAATGGGACTGAATTCAAGAACAAGCTTATGGATGAATTTTGTGCAAACAAAGGAATCAAGAGGGAGTTCAGCATTGCAAGAACACCACAGCAGAATGGTGTTGCAGAGAGGAAGAATAGAACTTTGATTGAAGCTGCCAGGACAATGTTAGCAGATTCACAATTACCTATTCAGTTCTGGGCTGAAGCTGTAAGTACTGCTTGCTACGTACTTAACATAGTTTCAGTCACCAAACCACATATGAAGACACCATATGAGTTGCTGATGGGCAACAAACCCAACATACGATTTATGAAACCTTTTGGATGCCCTCTTACTATTTTAAACACTATTGATAATCTGGGAAAGTTTGATGGCAAGTCAGAAGAACGATATTTATTGGGTTATTGTACTAACAGTAAGGGCTTTAGAGTCTACAACAGAGTTACTAAGAAGGTTCAAGATTGTCTTCATGTTGAGTTTTTAGAAGATCAAACTAATGAGAAAGGTAAAGGTCCTGATTGGATGTTTGATCTTGAAGTTCTAACTCCTTCTATGAACTATGTACCTGTTAGAGAAGAAAATCAACCTGTGCATGATGATGAAGAATTACAATATGTTGTTCATGGAGTTCATCTTATACATGATGCTATATATGCTGAAGATCCTGTTAGTCCAAAACAAAGTACTGATTCTCCAAAGAAAAGTACCGATGCTTCAAAACAAAGTACTGATGAACCAAAATCCTCATTGTCTGCTGAGGATCAATCTATTCAAGAAGAACTTAATCAGTTGCTTCTTCAGGATGTTTTAGCACATTCTTACACTGATGAACAAAGAAGAGCTTTTGAAGAAGCAAAGAAAACAACTATTCCTGAAGAATTCTCTTACAGTACTTTGGACAGTACTTTCAACCAAAGTACTGTTGCACCAGTTGTCAGTACTTTAGATGATTTGAATGATCCTACCATGCCTGGTTTAGAAGAAACTGATGATGAGCTTGAAGGTGAAGGTATTTTCTCAGATTCCAATGAAGATGCTGATTTCACTAACTTGGATGATGATTATGGAGTTCCACAGTCTCCATACTTACGAATTCATAAGAACCATCCTACTGATCAAATCATTGGTCCTTCTACTTCTGGAGTGATGACCAGACACAAAGCTAAGAGTTTTACTAAACCTCATAATGCTTTACTTAGCTTTGTGTATAAACAAAACAGGCTGAATCATAAGGACCATCAAACCTGCCTATTTACTTGTTTTATCTCTCAAGAGGAACCTAAGAATATTGCTCAAGCATTGACAAAAGAAAGTTGGGTTGAAGCTATGCAAGAAGAACTGTTACAATTTAAACTTCAAGAAGTTTGGGTATTATGTGATCTTCCAGATGGGAAGAGAGTTATTGGAACCAGATGGGTTTTTAGAGTCAAGAGAGATGAAAGAGGCAATGTCATCAAGAACAAGGCAAGGTTAGTAGCTCAAGGCTACAGACAGGAAGAAGGAGTGGATTATGATGAAGTATTTGCTCCTGTAGCAAGAATAGAAGCTATTAGAATATTTCTTGCTTTTGCTTCATTCATGGGATTTCAGGTTTTCCAGATGGATGTCAAGAGTGCCTTTTTATATGGCAAGATTATAGAGGAAGTTTATGTAAAACAGCCTCCTGGTTTTGAAGATCCCAAACATCCTAACAAAGTCTACAAGGTGGTTAAGGCTCTTTATGGCCTTCATCAGGCACCTAGAGCTTGGTATGAGAGGCTCTCCACATTCTTACTACAACATGGGTACAGGAGGGGTGCTATTGACAAGAATTTGTTTATCAAGAGAGACAAGAAGGATATCATGTTAGTACAAGTCTATGTTGATGATATCATCTTTGGAGCTACCAAACAGTCCATGGTTAAGGAGTTTGAGCAGCTGATGCAGAAGGAGTTTCAAATGAGTTCAATGGGTGAGTTAACATTCTTTTTAGGACTTCAGGTTAAGCAGTCTAAGGAAGGAATTTTTATTAGTCAAGACAAGTATGTTACTGACATACTTAAGAAGTTCAATTTTGATGACATGAAGTCTGTTACTACACCTATTAAATCTATTAACTCATTGGGCAAAGATGAAGATGGTCATCCAGTTGAAGTCAAATTATACAGATCCATGATTGGAAGTCTTATGTATCTTACTGCATCAAGGCCTAATATCATGTTTGCAGTTTGTTTATGTGCAAGATATCAAGTCTCACCAAAGATTTCTCATATGAATGCAGTGAAGAGAATTTTCTGTTATTTGAAACAACAACCTAAGTTAGGGTTGTGGTATCCAAGGGATTCACCTTTTCACTTGGAAGCTTTTTCAGATAGTGATTATGCAGGTGATAACTATGATAGAAGATCTACTACAGGTGGATGCCAATATCTTGGAAGAAGATTAGTTTCCTGGCAGTGTAAAAAACAAACAATTGCAGCAACATCCTCAACTGAAGCTGAATATGTGGCTGCTGCAAGTTGTTGTGGACAAGTTTTGTGGATGCAGAATCAACTCTTGGACTATGGTTTCAATTTCAAGAATACTCCTATCAATATTGATAATGAGAGTACCATTTGCATTGTGAAGAATCCAGTTTACCATTCCAAGACTAAGCACATTCAGATTCGGCATCACTTTATCAGAGATTGTTATGAGCATAGGCTCATAAATGTGGTCAAGGTTCACACGGATGATAATGTAGCTGATTTACTCACCAAAGGCTTTGATGTTTCAAGATTCAATCACTTGGTGGTGAGTATTGGCATGATTAACTACTGAGCTACATTTGAGGGGAGGACTATTTAGTATTAGTATAGTCCTGTGCATTGCTTGAGGGGAGGATATTTGTGTATACTTAGTCTGTACAAAGAAATTCATGAAAGTACTGCTTATAGTTTCATGAAAGTACTGCTTGGAAAGTACTGCAACGGAAAGTACTGCATACGTGGAAAGTACTGTTTGTCGTATTAAAGTACTGTTCCAACGGTTATATTGAGGGGTAATTAAAACTTACGGTAACTTTGTTATTATGGGCTGTGATTTTTCAAATCCCACCTATAAATAACTACTCTCCGTTTTTCCCTCTCATATTAATATTTTAGCATCTTCTCCATCTTTATCTCTCTTTCACCCATTATATTCGATCATATCTTTTAATTGTGCTCACATATTCATCAATGGCGAATCGACCTACTGTTTCAAAGCACAATATGGTGGCAAATTTAGACAAGACTGAAGATAATGTGGCTTTTCATGATATTATTGATTATTTTATTGGGTCACCAATCAGTTATGCTCTTTTAGTGGAGCCGGATATAATTGCACCTTGGATTCAAGAATTTATAAGCTCAGCTAGGGATAACAATAACATATACATACGCAGCGGAATAATAAAGAACATCAATGTTATTGCTAAAGGTTTTCATTCACTAACACTAACTAACCTTAGACGTTTATAGGAACACGTCTACTAACTAAACTAATAACCTAGGCGTTTACATGAACATACGCCTAGGACACACACACACCTTTTAGTCGACTACATCTTGGAAGACTTAATTTAAACCTACACCCCATGTCCTCTTTATATACTAGAGGATTAGGGTTTACAAATCTCTACTAAGGACTAAATAATAAAACTTCTTTTGCAAGCAAGTCCCTCCATCTTTTTGTTGGTTTCCTTCTTGTCATATTAAGTCCCTCTTGTTTCATTCTTTTTGTCTTATCAACTCAAACGTATAATTCCCAACAATCTTCCCCTAGTTGATAATGACAAAACCATTCTTGAACGAACTTCCCTAGACGAAGTAGAGAAATTGAGATCAGGGATCTCACCATGAATGAAACAAGTATGTCTTCCTTTGTCTTCCCCTTAATCCATGCCATGCCACTCAAACATCTCTTCCCCTTTTTGTTATTATCCAAATAGGGAACGTATGCAAATAATGATCTTGACCACCACGAACCAATATCATACTTCCAATCTAAGTCGTCCAATGTTTCGAATTGCCCTCCATTAAGAACACCAAAATGCTTACTAAAAATGAACCCAAAACAGTAGAAAAATCCAACTAGCAGTAGTAATAATGATCAATAGTAGTAAAAATCAAACACTTCCCCTTGAGTGGTGCATGTAGATGATTAAACATTCAACAATAAGCTTCCCCTGAAACCCATATGTTAACCATCTTCTTGATTCTTCAAAATCTGTAGGCTTTATGTAATGATTACTTGTGAAGAAAACCGAGTATAACGAATTTGATGAAGAAGTAGAATTTCCCAAACTTGTGTCTTAAATCTTGTACTATCCACGGAACTCCATACTTATACCCACCAAATATAAGTAGACCGCAATCCCTTGAAAAAAAAATCCTCAACTAATATGAGACACTGAGCACTACAATGTAACTACTTTAAGTGATAGTCAATGTGTGCATAGAGCATCATAAGAAAAATCACACAGTGCTAGATTCATCAAGCTATATGATAAGAACACAAACCTGTAATTCCACTTCACATTCAAATAAGTGATAAATAATCCTCTTCGTAATCAATTCTTCAATTCCAAAACGAGCCTTTTTAAAACGTTTAAGAACAAATAACCAAACTCCTTGTGTGTGTGAACAATAACCTCTGTGTGTGTCGTCCAAAAACCATAACAATATGCTCGACTTCCCCTTAAATTGAAATCCATATGAAGAGCAGTACGTTGCGTCCAAGCAGTACTTTCGGGGTCGAACAGTACTTTCAATAAATTGCTGCAGTACTTTGCAGCAGTACTTTGCATAAATTTGCAGTACTTTTAAAACACGAGCAGCAGCAGCAGTACTTTATGGATAGCAGTACTTTCGAACATGTAGCAGTACTTTCGTCACTTTGCTGACTCATCCAATTATTTCAGTGATGACAAAGCTTCATCTGATCTCTTGCACATTCACCAATACCAATATTATTCAATTCAACGTGCAGAGCTTTGACCAATTAAACTAATCGAATAATACCATCAAACTTTATGCCAACATGATGTAGGACCTATCATTCCCACGTGAATGATTTTCCATCCCATTATCTCAAGCCACCAATCCTTGGATCAATCAAATCACAATGAACCGAATATTTTAATAGCAGCAAATAAAAACTCGTGTGGACCACGGTACAAAACATCTTTGTGAAACATATATCAATCTCACGTGATAACTTTTTAAAAAAACAGTATACGCCACCTTTTGAACCAATTAAAAGACTACTCCACCGTAATACTCATACACTGCACCACACACGAATATCTCCAAATAACTGATAATTGATTTTCTGAAAAAGCCTTTCAGCAGCCAACTTCGACTACGAATATCTTTTGATTGGAAGCTCAGATCGAAGATCCCTTCGGTGGAAAGTTAGATGACTATATAGAGAACGTCCAACTAAAATTTCGTCCCGATCCAACGGTTAACGAAAAATTTATCGCCGTTTCAAAACAGTGCTGTATAAAAATACGAAAATTTTGAGATCCGAAATTTTCGTCTTTTTCATCATTCTTCGACACATAAAACCTTCCGAATCCCTATATCAAGAGCTCCCCGCTCTGATACCAATTGATAAGATCGTTTATAAGCTCAGCTAGGGATAACAATAACATATACATACGTAGCGGAATAATAAAGAACATCAATGTTATTGCTAAAGGTTTTCATTCACTAACACTAACTAACCTTAGACGTTTATAGGAACACGTTTACTAACTAAACTAATAACCTAGGCGTTTACATGAACATACGCCTAGGACACACACACACCTTTTAGTCGACTACATCTTGGAAGACTTAATTTAAACCTACACCCCATGTCCTCTTTATATACTAGAGGATTAGGGTTTACAAATCTCTACTAAGGACTAAATAATAAAACTTCTTTTGCAAGCAAGTCCCTCCATCTTTTTGTAGGTTTCCTTCTTGTCATATTAAGTCCCTCTTGTTTCATTCTTTTTGTCTTATCAACTCAAACGTATAATTCCCAACAGTTATTGAATTGTGCCTAATTCTATAACTGCATTTGGTCTTATCCCAAGTAGATATTCGTGTAACCCAGGCATTAGGGTCGAATAGTTTACTTTGGAAAGTGATCACACGATTCCAAGTGATATCCGGTAACCACCTAGTGGTATTTGTTACTGCTGACCGATTGTTTGTTTCTGCTGAACAGTTGTACATCTCTGCTGAAGATTGATTATCTAACCCTGTTCTGGGAACACACCACCAACAATCAAAGTAAACTATTTTGTGATAATCAATGGCAACTGCTGCAATGAAACACATGGCTTCAAACTTTGCTAAGCTGGACAAGTTTGAAGGGGTGGACTTTAGGAGGTGGCAGAAGAAGATGCACTTCTTGTTGTCAAGTATGAGTGTGGTCTATGTGCTGACTACTCCAATTCCTGATGATGGGGATGATGCTACTGTGGAGCAGATCAGGAGGAGAAGCAAGTGGGAGAATGATGACTACATATGCAGAGGTCTTATTCTGAATGGTATGTTTGATTCTCTGTTTGATATTTATCAGAACTCTGAATCTTCCAAAGAACTGTGGGATTCCTTGGATGCCAAATATATGGCTGAGGATGCATCAAGTAAGAAGTTCATTGTTAGTAATTTCACAAATTACAAAATGACTGATTCAAGACTAGTTATGGAACAATACAATAAACTTCTTGGAATACTTGGAAGGTTTACAAAACACAATATGCACATGGATGAGGCTATTTCAGTCTCTTGTGTTATTGATAAACTTCCTTCTTCTTGGAAAGATTTCAAGCATATCTTGAAACATAAGAAAGAGGAACTAACTCTGGTTGAGTTGGGCAGTCATCTGCGCATTGAGGATTCTCTCAGGGTGCAGGATAATGACAAGCCAAAGAGTAGCAATGCTACTGGACCATCTGTTGTCAATATGGTGGAGCATAACAACTCCACCAGGTACAATGACAACAAAGGCAAGCGCAAATATCATGATAACACAAGGGCAGATCCTAACAAGAAGGCAACACCTACTTGTTGGAAATGTGGCAAGACTGGTCACATTAAAAGGGACTGCAAAGGTGTTAATGTTGGTGGTAAAGCCAATGGATCAGGCACTAAAGGTTCAGGGAGTGGTGGTTCAGCCAACTCACTGAAAGTTCAGAATATGTTTAATAAGTTTTTTCAGATTTATTATGTTACATATGTACCTGAATCTTTTTATGTGCAGGATGATGATGTTGCATGGTGGGTTGACTCTGGTGCAACAGTTCATGTGTGTAAAGATAGAAGTTGGTTCAAGACTTATGAGTCACTGAATGATGGTTCTATTCTTCACATGGGAAATGAGTCAACAGCCTTGGTGCATGGTCGTGGTTGTGTAGATCTTAGATTTAGTTCTGGAAAGATTGTAACTTTGTTTAATGTTATTCATGTTCCTGATATAAGGAAGAACTTGGTTTCAAGTAGTGTTTTGAATAATCATGGATATAAACAAGTTATTGAGTCTGATAAATTTGTGCTTTCTAAGCATGGTGTTTTTATTGGTTTTGGTTATTTATGTAATCAAATGTTCAGGCTTAATATTTCCACTGATAGTGTAAATTCAGCCTGTGTGACCACCTCTGACCAGACTGTCTCTACCCTGTGGCATGCTAGACTTGGCCATGTTCATTATAAAAGGTTGCAAGATATGTCTAAGGATGGGTTGATCCCAGCCTTTGACATGGACACTGAAAAGTGTAAAACTTGCATGTTGACCAAGATTACCAAGAAACCTTTTCAAGGTGTTGGTCGTGAGACTAAGCTCTTGGAGCTTGTACACAGTGACCTGTGTGATTTGCATGCCACTCCCTCTTTGGGGAACAAGAATTACTTTGTGACATTTATTGATGATGCTTCTAGGTTTTGTTATGTTTATTTGTTACATACCAAGGATGAAGCATTAGATAAATTCAAAGTGTTTAAAACTGAAGTTGAATTACAACTTGGGTCTTTGATCAAAAGATTAAGGACTGATAGGGGAGGTGAGTACATGGATACTCTGTATTTTCAGTCTGTTGGTATAATCCATGAAACGACTGCCCCTTATACTCCTCAGCAAAATGGTATTTCTGAAAGGAAAAATAGGGTGCTGAAGGAGATGGTTAATTCCATGTTGTCCTATTAAGGACTGAGTCAAGGGTTCTGGGGTGAAGCTATGTTAACAGCTTGCTATTTATTAAATAGGGTTCCCAACAAAAGGAACAAGGTTACCCCTTATGAACTCTGGACTAAAAGGAAACCCAACCTGAAGTATCTAAGGGTTTGGGGTTGTAGGGCTGTTGTAAGACTCCCTGATCCAAAGCAAAAGACTTTGGGTGAAAGAGGCATTGACTGCATCTTTGTTGGATATGCTAACCATTCCAAGGCTTTTAGGTTCTATGTTATTGAACCTAATGAATATGTTTCAGTTAACACAATAATTGAATCAAGGGATGCAGACTTTGATGAGAATAGATTCTCATCAGTCCCTAGACCAAGTCAGAGGATTCTTAATGGAACTCATGACACTGGTGTATCAGATGTCCCTGATGATGAACCATCAGTGGTCCCTGATGAGGTTGTGGTTCAACAACCTGAACCCGTGCTCAGGAAAAGCAAAAGGGTCAGGACTCCAAAGTCATTTGGACCTGAGTTTCAACTATACTTAGTTGAAGGTACCAGGGATGAGGTCTCAGACCAATACTCCTATTGCTTCATTGTTGAGGATGACCCCAAAACATTTGAAGAAGCAATGAAGTCCCAGGATATTGCTTTCTGGAAAGAATCAATTAATGATGAGATGGATTCCATCATGGGCAACAACACTTGAGTGTTGGTTGATCTACCACCAGGTTGCAAACCTCTGGGTTGCAAATGGATTTTCAAAAGGAAAATGAAGGTAGATGGAACTATTGAAAAGTTCAAGGCTAGACTAGTTATTCAGGGCTTTAAACAAAAGTCAGGGATAGACTATTTTGATACTTATGCCCCTGTGGCTCCTATCAGTACCATAAGACTGCTGATTGCTATGGCTTCTATTCACAATCTGATTATTCATTAGATGGATGTGAAGACAGCTTTCTTGAATGGTGAATTGGAAGAGGAGGTTTATATGAACCAACTTCAGGGCTTCATCATGCCTGGCAATGAAAACAAGGTGTGTAAACTGATTAAGTCTCTTTATGGACTGAAGCAGGCACCTAAGCAATGGCATCAAAAATTTTATGAAGTGGTTTTGTCTAGTGGTTATGTTCTTAACCAAGCTGACAAATGTGTATATAGCAAATTTGATGAATGTGGTAAAGGAGTCATCATTTGTCTATATGTTGATGACATGTTGATCTTTGGCACTGACCAAAATCAGGTTGACCTGACAAAGGAATTTTTGTCATCAAGGTTCTCCATGAAGGACATGGGGGAGGCTGATGTTATCCTTGGTATAAGGATTAAACATGAAAGTAAAAAAATTTCTATCTCTCAGTCTCATTATATTGAGAAGGTGCTGAGGAAATTCAATTACTTTGATTGTACTCCTGTGAGTACACCTATGGATACTTGTGAGAAGCTGATGCCAAATCATGGCAAGGCTGTATCTCAACTTGAGTATTCTAGGGTAATTGGCTGCCTAATGTATGCCATGACTTGTACAAGGCCTGATATTGGCTTTGCAGTGGGAAAATTGAGCAGGTATACTAGTAATCCTAGTGCTCATCACTGGCAAGCAGTTCAGAGGGTACTGAAGTATTTGAAGAGAACTATGGATTATAGTCTCTCATATACTGGTTACCCATCAGTGTTGGAAGGTTACACTGATGCAAGTTGGATCAGTAACACTAAAGACAATTCGTCTACCAGTGGTTGGGTAGTCCTACTTGGTGGAGGTGCAATTTCTTGGGCATCCAAGAAGCAAACTTGCATCACCAGTTCAACAATGGAATCTGAATTTGTGGCTTTAGCAGCTGCTGGTAAAGAAGCTGAATGGTTGAAAAACTTGTTTCTTGAGATTCCATTGTGGCCTAAACCTATAGCACCTATTTCTATCCGGTGTGATAGTGCAGCTACATTGGCTAAGGCTTATAGCCAGATGTACAATGGTAAGTCTAGACACTTAGGTGTCAGACATAGCATGATTCGTGAGCTTATCATGAATGGGGTGGTATCTATAGAGTTTGTGAGATCTCAACAGAACTTAGCTGATCACTTGACGAAGGGTCTGGCTAGAGACTTGGTTATAAAGTCTGCTAAAGGGATGGGTTTAAGTCCAACTTAGTCACTGAATGCTAGGACACCCAACTCCCTCCTGAGGAAACTTAGGAGCTGAGTTCAATGTGGAAAGCTGAACATTCAGTGGACTGGAGCACATGTTTTATTTACATCCCAAGGTTGTGCTCAGAACCTGCTGAAAGGAGGATGAAGTCTTTACTTCTTAATGGTTAATTTTCTTTGAAAAAGTGCTTGGCAGGAGCATTAATAAAGAGGAACCACCTATGTAAATGTTGAAGTTTTGCCGCTTTAGGAAGCTTTGGACTTTAGCTTTTACAACATTTATGAATTTGGATATGGACACAGGGCTTGTATAGTGTCAGGAGCTGATAAGTGTTTGAAAACTTGTGTGTATTTTATCTTCAGGTATTCAAATGGGTTGAAGGGTTCAATTCTTAGAACACCCTGATTCTCGAATATTTGAATGTGTAATTTACTAAGATGGAAATTCAATCCTCAGGACATTTTCGTTTATGCACATGTTTTGCTTGATGTTTATATTTCATGCAAAGGAAGTGAACTAAATTTGGGGAGGATTGTTGGAAAATTTAGTGCACTTGTGGGATTAGTTCACACCTTGTAATGGGTTAGGAGGTACGGAGTGTACACCCATAAGGTCCCTGAACACCCTGACTCTAATAGTGGTTTGTATTGGTAATGCTAGTAGAAAGTACTGCTTGTGGAAAGTACTGCTTGTGGTTTCCACTGATAAGCAGTGTTTCCACTGATAAGCAGCAGTGTTTCCACTGATAAGCAGTGTTTCCACTGAAGCAGTGTATCCACTGATAGTACTATGAAAGTACTGATGAATGTACTGCTTGTAACGGGCTTTGACCTATTCAAGTGGCAGTTACAACTGCATAATGACCACGTTTAATTGGTCATGTAACCACTAACGGCTATAATGGGGATAATTATGAGGCTATTAATGGGCCGATTAATACTCATAATTCCATTGGAATAGCTAAGAGTATTTTCCTATAAATAGGCGATATGTACATGCATGAAGGATACACAGAAAACACTAAACACTTATAAGCGCAAGGGTTATTGAATTGTGCCTAATTCTATAACTGCATTTGGTCTTATCCCAAGTAGATATTCGTGTAACCCAGGCATTAGGGTCGAATAGTTTACTTTGGAAAGTGATCACACGATTCCAAGTGATATCCGGTAACCACCTAGTGGTATTTGTTACTGCTGACCGATTGTTTGTTTCTGCTGAACAGTTGCACATCTCTGCTGAAGATTGATTATCTAACCCTGTTCTGGGAACACACCACCAACAATCTTTACACTCATTCTAACCTGAAACATTATAGGCTTGACGAAAGTTAGATTATTATGATTACATGGCCGGTATAATGAATGAAATGTGAAATAAGACAATATGCAATTGATTGCCAGACTTGCGACTAACTTTATTTTAGACATAATAGGTGAATAAAATTTACAACATATAAATTACAAGAGTACTAGTAATTAATGGTATATGGAATTATAAGGTATTTTGTATGGATCTGGATCTAAAGATAACCTAAGTAAAATGAGCACTATGAACCCTCTATGTACATGTATTGAAGTAGACATGAATTTTATAAGGTAATAGAGTTCATTTTAACTCTAATGAGACCAAATGTCATTGTGTACCAAAAGCCCGTTGTAACCTATGAAACAACTCCATCTTCAGATAGAAAATATGTGACGAAGCATGTGCATTCCCAGTAATTTACCCTTGATTTAATGTTTGATCACCTTCATTGCTCTTAAAAAGTTGAGATTAGTGACGTAAAACAGCGTAACAGTGAATATGATATAGAATATGATCTAATGGGCAGGTTGTGTGACGGCTTAACACGAGTTATGGCTGAAACAAGTTTCGTACGGGTCAACCTGAAAAGAAAAAAAAATTGTCAACGTTTAAACCTTTTGATTGATAATTCATACATTGATAATCCCAATTTAACGATAAAATAATCTATGAAGTTTAATGCAATACACTTTGGGAGACTTTCGATCAATTGCAGCCCATTTTATTTTAAGCAACTTTTTAATTTACGAGTTTGGCCCATTAAAGATAAAACACAACCCGGATAATATAAATTTATAGTATTTGTCAAGAGATTACCTAAAGCTTAACTGAAAACTGAAAAAAACACGAGGTGGTTGGCCATCAATAACAACATAGCAACGACTAAAAAGTGTGGGTGATCAAGAAATGAACCAATTTGCGTTGAGAAGTTCCAACTTGTGTTGAGAAGTTCCAAAAGATCACATGCTGAATTATTTACTTATATATGGAGTATTGAGGTTATGTTTTATTTCTAATAGGTAAAATTAAAAGATCATCTTAACAAGAAAGAGATCAAACAGGTACAAGGTCACCCAAAATGCACTTTTAATGAATAAAGTAATATATATTTTTTGTAATACTATTAGAGGCACTAACTGTTTACTAAAAAAATGGACTAAAAATGTTTCGGGTAAGCCATTGTCTCTTTCCCAGATCCCGCCCATTTTGATACCTCTTCAGTTTTGCTCATAAATCTTTAAGAGTTTTCATACATGCTCATATACATCTTGCCACATCTAGACTATAATTATTGGGGATACCTGAGATGTTATGAATATGTGATTCAGCATCAACTTTAGCTCAACACATTTTCCTTAATCTCACAACTTGGTAATCATAAGAGGAATGAAGGTAAACTTGCACCTCCAAACAGTTTGCCAGTGCGAGCAGTCTCCAAAGCTTTATTTACCTCAGTTCTGATCAGCTGGCATATTTATAAAAATTAGATGGAGTTGTAATGCCATAACATTGTCCAGCCACAAATGGTCAGTATAAAGATTAATAAATCAAGGTTGTGGCAGCAAGACATTATTGTGGTTACCTCGAGTATCTATTCCCAAAAATCAATCTCTTTCTCATAAAAGGCGATCCATCTTTTATTACTGCAGGCCATGTTGATTTCAAAACAAACTTGGCCACGTCATCACTGTCAATATTATATTTGAAAGTGAGATTTTGCCACACATCATCAGCCAGATGAGGCAGTATTGGAGCAATGACTCTCACTGTGAAGAGTAGATGCTCCGAACATCACAACTCCACCTTGTAAAACTCGAACCACAGCAGAAATAGAATCGGCATATTATAGTCTACTTAATACTTATGTCAGTATAAGGCGAATAAACACACTCAGAACATCAAAAAATAAACATACATTTGGCAGCTCTATGAGCATTCAAAAATTTCCTTCACCTTGATTATTATTAATGTTACAACTACCTTTTATAACAAATAGGTTTCAGGGGTGCTACTAGTTTATCCAATTTCGCTGAATAAAAGCCGAATCTCCACTAAAAAGAAAGGCCATTTTTAATGCCAATAAAGGCAGCAAATCTCATGTATCTCACTAATATGACCGATTTACAGAACTACTGAAGATAGAGGTGCACATCGTAACCGGTTAACCGAACCAGACCCGAAAGCAAACCGAAAAACCGGACCGGTCAAAACCGGTTTTGACCCAAACCGGTTCGGTTTTTCCACAAACCGCCGGTTTGGGATTTTGAAAAATGGACCGGTTAGGGGACCGGTTTTTTGGAATCGGTTAGTCGAAGCGGTTCGGTTAACCGGTTAGGAACATGTTTGGACGATTTTTTAGATTTTTCTGAAATTTCAAATTTTGAATTTTAAACTTGAGCGGGAAGGTAGGAAGGAGCGTTGGGGGCCGGTTTTAAATTATTTGGGCTCCAAATTTACCATTTTGCCATTGTATATTTAGTATAAATAGACGGGTTGTGTTTTTGTTTATTCAAAACTTTCATACAAGCAAAATACACTCTAAAAAATCAAAACTGAAAGTATTTAACTAATGGCAAGTTCAAACACCACCAACACCACCGAAGTTGGTTCAACAAGTGCACCGACGGTTGTTAAAACTTTACAATGTGACCGTGTACAAGATCCTTGGGCTAACTTCAACTACGTCCTAATGTCGGATGGCAAGAAAAAGGCTCAATGTAAACATTGCTTGAGTATAATGTCTGTCGGTTCCAACTTGACGTTGAGGGCTCATATCCACATGAAGTATTGCAAGGCACTCAAAACGGTTCTGGAAGCGGGTCAATCGTCTATGGGTCGGGACAGGAGTATTTTTGTATACGATCATGAAGTAGTTCGTCAACAATTCGTCGGTTTGGTGATTCAATGAGGTTTGCCGTTCAACCATTTCGACGACTCTTTGACGACGACGGTGTTTCAGAATCATGTCCAACCAATGTTTAATCATGTAAGTCGTATGACTCTAAAGCGTGATGCTATGAAAATGTGGAAAACGGCTAAACAAGAATTAAAAAATGTTTTTTTTTTAAATTTAAATGCTTGTGTTAATTTAACAACGGATGTTTGGTCCGCTCCTCATAATTTACCATTTTCGTACATTTGTGTTACCGCACATTGGGTTGATCCCGAAAGTTGGCAAATGATGAAGCGAGTCAGTGCATTTGAAAATTTTCCGGTTTCTCACACGGGAATTGCTTTATTCAAAGTGTTGAGAAAAGTGTTCGTCAAATTTCACTTGTCATAAAAAAAATTCAGTTACGTTGGATAATGCTAGTAATAACAAAAATGCAATGGGTAGACTGAAAATGGAATATGAGCCACCCTTATATGGCGATTTTTATCATACTCGATGTGTTGCACACATCATTAACTTGGTTGTGCAAGCGGGATTAGTGAAACCCGTAATGCTTCAAATGAAAGAAAGTTTTAGAAAAATGTTAGCCAATGTTTTTAAAAAGGGTACTACAAGATATAATAACTACATTCGGATGTGTCTTGATGCGGGGAAACCTTGTTAATCACCTAATTTTGATATTGAAACAAGATGGAATTCCACTTATCTTATGTTCCTAAGTGGTATAAAACAAAAGGTGACTTTACAATATTTTCATGACAATTTGTCGGAAAAGGGTAAGTGTGCTCCATTTTCGGTCGACCATTGGGATACTATTGAAAAGCTAACCCGATTACTTGAAGTTTTTTTATCGCCACAAAAAAATTATCATGAGTTTATTATCCAACATCTCATTTGGTATTCGAGCAACTATACTTAATGTGTTCAAGTATGGCCTCATTCGAATTAAATGGTGGTATATATACAAATATGATTTCACCAATGAAAGAAAAGCTTAAGAAATATTTTGAAAGTTTGCCACCGATATTTACTTGTGCGGCCGCATTAAATCCATGTTATAATGTAAGTGGGGTAGAGTTACTTATCGACTTGATTACAATTGATTTGGGTTGTTTTGCGACTAACATGAACTTTGGTGATGATGCAAAAGAGTCTTTTAACAATTCTTTTGAATGTTTTTGGGAATATTATTTTGAAAAATATGGTAACCCAACTACTTCAGTGAGTGCGACTTCTTCATCATCGAGGTCGCATAGATGGAATCCGATACAAGAGTTAAGAGAAAATCCTAACAAACGGCAAAAGGGTGATCATTTCACGAACAATGAATATGCAAGATATACCACAACCGATTTTATCTCACATATTCCACCTGAACAAGTTGAAAAGTTTGATGTTTTGGTGTTTTGGAAAGCAAAGGAAACAATGTTTCCCGTTCTATCCCGAATGGCTCGAGATCTACTAAGTGTACAAGCTACTTCGGTAGCTTCTGAATCCGCTTTTTAAACAAGTGGAAGGGTGTTATCAAACAGAAGAACAAAGCTCATACCGGCTTCTTTGGAGATGTGTATGTGTTTAAAAGATCACTTGGACACAACCAAGCGAGTGCAAGACAAATCAAATCTTGAAAACGCCATAGACTTCGAAGAAGAGATCTAAAAGGAAGAGGTGCAAACGGGTGAAATTGAATTACTTTCCGACGAAGAAATAAGACAAGATGAAGCTGCTAACGGAGCTAGGTATATCGAATCCGATGAAGCCATTTACGAGTAGCTTTTCGATGGTTTATGTTTATGTATTATGTTTTAAGTTTATGTATTATGTTTCATGTATTTCCTTTCACGATGTATTTCCTTTGAGTTGTATTTCCGATGCATTAAATAAAAGTTGAAGTTTATTCGGTTTACTTTGTATAAACGACGAAAAACGAAAAGAAAAAAAAAATTATAACCGGTCCCAAACTGGTCAAACCTGTCAAACCGTTTTTTGAAAATTCAAATTTGAAGTTGGCGGGCAAAAAAAAAATAATAAAACCGGTCAAACCGGCCTAACCAGTGTATTTTTTGAATTTTCAAATTTTGAATTTAAATTTTGAGCGGGGAGGCGGGAAAAACGCGGGGGTCCGAAAATTTGAATTTTTTGGTTTCAAATTTACCATTTTGCTATTGTATGTTTAGTATAAATAGAGGGGCTGTGTTTTTGTTTATTTACAACTTTTATACAACCAAAATATATTCTAATAAATCAAAACTAAAAGTATTTCACTAATGGCAAATGCAAATCAAGGACCCGAGGCTGTCGCACCAATTGCACCGGTGATTGTTTTGGTTTTACCATGCAACTGTGCACCAGATGGTATAACTTCAACTACGACCTAATGTCGGATAGCACAAGAAAGGCTCAATGTAAGTATTGCTTACGTTTAACGTGAAAAGTATTGCCTGGGACTACGTTGAGTAGCTTTTCGATGTTTTATGTTTATGTATTATATTTTAAGTTTATGTATTATGTTTGATGTATTTCCTTTCAATTGTATTTCCGTTGTATTAAATAAAAGTTGAAGTTTATTCAGTTTACTTTGTATAAACGACGAAAAACGAAAAAAAAAAAAAAAAAAAAAAAAAAAAAAAAAAAAAAAAAAAGGAAAAGCCCGGTCAAAACCAGTTACTAACCGGACCAAACCGGTTTCAACCGGTTGGAATTTTTTCTCATCGGTGCCGGTTTGTAACCGAATGGTTAACAGGCCAAACCGGTTTTGATAACGCTACACGCGTCGTTCGGGGTCAAGGAAACTTCCTTTTCTTCGAGCAAGTTTTATAACACCCTACGCAGTGAACCTAATCGTTGTAGTGTAGTAATTAGGGTAAGCCACGGGTATTGATATCGTTCTCTAGGGGAATAGGAATGCTAGTAAGGAGTTACTACGCTAAGGTTAAGGTTGAGGAAGATTATTTTTGTATTTTTATATTTTATGAAATGGAAAGGTACGAATCTCAGGTATTGGATTTGGGGGGTTGGTATTTCTACCGATTACTCTACTATTATCTAATTATCTAAACTAAGGTTGTGGGAGTCTATGTCTAATTAATGTGTGCTCGTATGATAGTTTAAAGATGTGTTTACTTAGGTTGTACTACTCCTTAATTATCTCCTATTGATGGTTGAGTTGTCACGTCCTTATTCTTAGTTGCGTTGTGTGTCTAAAGTTGTAGGGTATGCGTTTCTCCCTAACTCTTTGAACTTACCAAAGGGTCTCGTCTACAAACCCACTAGGGATGATAAACTCTTACTCTAAGGCACTCTTTGGATGGTTTAGCTTACAACTACTCAGGTAATTATATTCTAAGGTTCACAAAGATGAATCAAGCATTAAGTACACAACGAATGACCTATCGCATTACTAGATCATTAATCAACTAAGATAAGAAACAACCAATCAATATTCAATAATTGAGTTTCATACTTCCTAAGCAAACACACAAATAAATTAGCCGGACATGGAAAACATGCAAGCATACACACAAATAATCAAAGACATAATTGAATTAATGAAGTAAAGACTTATCTTGATGTAAGATAGGGTTTAAAACCCTAAAATACTGTACAAGACACCTTAGGTTCGGTTTTAGGTTTTTACTCCAAAAAGACTCTCCTCAAAACTGAAAAATTCGGATTCTATATATAAGATTACATATGCGACGGCGTCACCTTATGTTTCGTGACGCCGTCGTGTCGCCGTCATTAGGGTTTCGTCTTGGCCACGTTAACCTTGCGACAGGCGTCACCTTATGTCCGTGACGCCGTCCTCTTCAGCTTCTGACGTCGTCTGGATTGCATCTAGGCCGTCTGAGTAGCGACGGCCTACTCTTTTACAACTGGACGTCGTCTCTTGAAAGTACGAGTTTTGGGTCCTGAACCGTCACAACAATTTTCGGACGGCGTCGCAATTTAGCACCTGATGCCGTCGCCTTCTAATTTCAGCAGCTGTGAGTGTCTCGATTTTGACTTTGGCCATTTTCTTCATATATTCGCGCCTTTTCGTCCAAATAAGTGCCATTCCAGCATTTTGCCTTCAAGAGACCTAAAAAGTGAAAAGGAACGATATTAAGCAATAACGGATACAAAAGTGATCAAATAAGGACTAAAACGACCCCTCAAAATGGTACCTTTTAAAACCTTATCAAATATCCCTACACTTGTTATTTGCTTGTCCTCAAGCAAATGTGCTTTTAACCAATTAATTTATAAGTTAGGGGTCATGAAGCATTAATTCAAAATGGTCCACAACACATATAAGCCCCGCAAAAGTCATAACAAGCACGGAAATTACATACTAGCACCTCACATGGGGTGTTTGGATACTCACATCTCTCTCGGGTGTATATATGAAATATAACAAATAGGAAATGGAAGATAAACACTCATTAACCGGTCCTAGTACATAGATTACCATAGGCTTGAGAATAGATCAAACCTCCATCGCTTTGGCGTAAGCACCTAGGAAAGACTATCAAAGAGGTCTTTTAAAGGGTTGTAATGTTAGGCTTACGGTAGGGAAACAAGGGTTTGGTGGGATAGGCTATTTAGTGGTGGTAAGTCAAAAATCTCTATGTTAAATGCATATGAAGAATGGCGTTGCTAAGCCAAGACTCGACACTCTAAAACTCTAGGTAACGGAAATAAACAAACATAAATTTAAATGATAGATGTAGGATGGTAGCCCGTTTTTTTTTTTTTTTTTTTTTTTTTTTTTTTTTTTTTTTTATACACTTTTACTCTACCATCCTCTACGGTAACATCAAAATAATAGGGATTATAGACACATCCCTACACTTGAGTTTTTATTACTCTAACACTAATTTGACCCGAATTGAAAAGATCAAAACACTTGGGGTACATTATTACGCAAACAAAGGGAATTTGAATTTTTAACGTTCCCTTCCCGTCATTTCATAAACTTTAACTTTTCCCATGAATCCCAATCGTCCCAAAACTGTATACAAAGGATATGACTCGACTTAGCAACTTATGCAAGCAACTAGATAATTGAACTAAGGGTTTGGGGTGATAACAAACATTTGCACTAAAAGTGAGTGCATAAGGGGTAGGCTAAGGCGATTTGGGTGTATATTGGGGGTGGGGTGTAAACAATGCTCTTCATTGATATTCCGGAAAAACCGAAACATCAAGAGAACCGCGAAAAGGATAGGCTCTGAGGGGTTAACTAGGGGTATCGTGTACTAAAGATGAGTACAACGCAAAGGGTGTGGGGGAATTACTCAACCGATATGGAAGAAGTAATTATATTACAGGTATCAAACAAGGGTTATCCTAATGCCTGTTATCACTTAGTTATTCCTAACTACACAAGTGTAGCCTCACTTGCGATCTCGGAATGCATCACAAAACAAGTTCTAGAATCTAATATACTACCGGTTCACACTCTAAGCATTGAAGATGAATGCTTTAATTCCTACTAATCTAACGGCGATCCTCACATTTTGGTGGAATTTGGGTGGTAAAGGGTTTTTGTGCTAGTCATGCAACTTCCTATCCATGAGACGCTTTTGTTAAGACTAATGGCCCACTCCTATATGTCATGAAAAATTTTAAATTTGGTGCCAAAATTACCCTAACCGACATTTCCTCATGGTTTATTACACAATCACAATTGGACAAAGCAAATAGTCAAGGATAAGTATAGTTTCAAAGTTCCCGTTTTATTTTCCCTCCCTACACTTAAACTGAACATTGTCCCCAATGTTCCCCGAAAGTATCAAAGTTATGATAAAAGAAGGTAATAAAAAACGAAAGAAACTAGTACTCCCCTGATTAGCTCGGTAGGATCCGTGTAAAGTGGTGGTTAAATCCTTCTCAAGAAGAATTATTGCGTGAAAAGCTTCTTCCAATCTTATGTAACTTCTTCTTGACAAACTAAACCTGCACACTTAAAGAAAACAAACGAAACCTTCGCGTAAAATCGGCGGTAATAATATATATAAGACTCGATTTAAACTAGGATATAATGCTTGTGGAATGGATGTTTACAGAATTTCTAAGAAAATTAAGACCTGGAAAATTCCAAAAATTTATAAGTAGCTCAGAAAACGAGAAAAAAGTAATCTGATGTTTTTACTCCTTCCTGACGCCGTCAGGTTGCAATCCTGACGCCGTCAGGTTATCCTGACAAAAACTGGTCTGCGATTTTCTGGAAAATTTACATCTTTAGAATCTGGAAAAATTTCTGCAAAACACCCATTATGACTCGATACAAGCATTTGACTCGAACAAACAAACATAAATATCTTTTAGTTAATTGTTATTCTCATGTTTACGTTTCTTTTGAAAACGTGTGTAATCCTCCCTACACTTATCCTTTATGTAAAATACCTTTATATGCAATTAAGACGAGGTTAAAGACAAAATAAAGCATTTTTACAAATTTAAACATGAGGATAAACAATTAATAAAAAGAAGAAAGATAAATCACAAACAAAGATAAAACATACAAGCAAGATAAATTACACCACATGTAAATAAACACCACATAGTTCAAAGGTCACTACTAATTTAGATGTCCAAGATTATTACATGCCAAAATAAAAATTGTTTCAATAACCAACCATACTCAATCCATAAACTACTACATCGATCACTGGGGAGGGGGTCCATAACGATAGTCATAACCAGGGGGAAGATGGCCCAAATACCCATAGGGTGGATAGTCCTCCTCCCGCCCTAGGAAAGGATCAATCTGGAGATGTGGGTCAAGCTGATCACGCATGGATAGATGATGCATCTGTCTGACAGTATGGTCGTAGGTCCAGCTAGCCCTCTGGTCCTGTTGCGCCATCCATGTATCCATGCGCCCCATCCATGCTCCCTGGTAGGCCTGCCAATCTCCACTAGACATGTGCCTGTAGGCGTCAGTGGAGCTTCCTGCTTCACCTCCCTGCTGGTGTGCCGGTACCTGTGGCTCCTCATCATTATCGTCATCACCACCTTGAATGGCGGGCTGAGAACGGAACCAAGTATAACCTCTACCATAATCCATCAGGACATTCATAGCTTTCAGAGATTTAGCCTTGACGACCCTAGGTGCTGCCATCGTATTCAGGTATGAAGGTACCTCCCATGCCAATACACCTAAGGATCGAGCTAACCGGGTAATAAGCATGCCCCCATACACCCTATCCTCCAATCTAATCCCACTTGCAGTTCTCAAGTAATCGGCCAACCAGAAAGGGATGTTGTCGTGCACTCCCTCGGCCAATATGCAGTAGAGATAGAATAGGTCCGGTAAGGTGACACGATGGCTCGTGGCATGTCTCCCTGTGATAGAGAAGGTGAGGCAGCGATGTATGAGCCTAACCCGTGGATCCCGGATTTGTGAAGCGAGGGTACCCCCAGTAATGTACTCCCCATCAGCAATCGTGTTCCAGAACTGAATACCCAACATCTCGTCCTTATGGGTAATTCCAGTTGCAAATCGAGTCCTAAAAACATCACTCTCAGCATCCTCAGATGTATACAGTCCCAACCTCCATCCAAACTCAAGCATCGACATTTGCCTCCAGTCCCCTCCTAACCTAAATCGGATCCCTTCGAAATCAATATTATCCTGACATGCATTGATATTTGGCAGATATGATGCGTGAAACTCACGTACCAACTCGCCATACACGGGCTCTCCCATTCGAAACAATCTTTCCCATTGGGGATCAGTGAACTTATCCCTTCTAAAACTATTCGAAAATTCCCTAGCCAAATCATTCTCCTGCAGAAATGCCCAGTCCAACACAGCCCCTGAATCAATAGTCTGATGGAGTAAATCGTTGTAACTGGCTTGACAACTTTCTTCAGTAAATACCCCCCAACCAATGATTGTGTCCGCAATGTTTTCTTGAGTATTAGAAGATTGTCCCCTAGTCCTTTTTACTCTTCTGCTCATCTGAAACAAGAAATCAAATAAGTGGAGAGCAAATGAGTATCATTTGCGATGCAAAGGACGACACAAGCAGGTACTGACGGCGTCACATAATACACCTGACGCCGTCAGCTCGACCAAATATTTTTGAATCCGACATTTGCGAGGGAAAAGTCCAAGTTTCTAACCATAACCCTTGACCCAAACACCCTTGTTGCAGCAACAATGGCATAACGGCCAGGTGGTTTTGACTCCTAAGCCGTCAGGGCTTCTCGCAAAGTTAACCCCCATATGGTAACACTACTACTTCGCCTAATCTTAAGCCTTAACAAGATTTCAAGGGCGAAATAGATCAAATTAGTTGGGGTTTTCGGATTTGAGAAAAGAGGGGAAAACGAAATTGAACATGAATTAGAACAATTGAATAGACAAAGATCTATGTAGACTACTTACCTCGTGGAGATTGTTGTGGAAAAATGGTGGATTTGATGTGGGGAATACGTTTTTGTGTGGTGTGGGGCGGATAAAAAATGTGTAGGGTAAAGAATGAAAGAGATGGGTGTTGTATTAATACGTCTGATCTGGCTTAGCGACGGCGTCACTCGTTAAAGTGTGACAGCGTCACGCCCAAATTTTCGTAAAATAAAACTTTTTTTTTTTTCAGTCCGCCTGGATTAAAAATCTGGTTACTATTTTTGACAAGAAACTTGGTTTTTATTTTAAAATCAATTTGGTTATTCCACCAGTAATCTCCACTATGGTAAGCAATGCATATGTCAAATTGTCTTTCAATCGTGATCTCAGAAGTTCCGAAGTCTTGAGGGTGAGGTTCTTTTTTTCCAGGTTTAAAACCGAAAGAACTTTTACTTGCATTGGGAAAATTGGGAAGTGATACGTGCACCATTCCGATGAATGTGTTTCTAGGGAACAAGTGGGAAACGTTGAGACAGGGGTTTAAGCAAGAATATGATTCATCGAGGTTTACTAAGGGAGAAGGTTCAGGAGTCACCCTGGTATGTCCTGGTATCGCATACACCTTTTCAAGCTTTTTAGGTATATTTTTTTTGCGATTTCACCACGGATGCTCGACATGAAGTTGTTAGCTAGGCCCAAGAAAGTTTCATGAGTTGTTCGCATTTGAGCTTCGAGGCGTTTTATTTCCTCTTCTTGCTTGTAGACAAATGTCAACATAATGTCCTCGAATTCGTCCTGCCTGGATTTTCTTGGGATAAAAAATTCCTTGACGGCATTCATGTGTTCATCAGCACGCGTGGTTACTCCCATTAATGATTTCACTTGGGCCTCCATACTCATAATTGCTTGTGCTCGGGAAGTTGACCCGTTTTCTTGAACAACTGGAGTTTCCCAACCTTCCTCTTCATATTGAGCAAGGTCCTCAATAACCTCCCAGCATGCCTCAGCATCGAGGTTACTTAGCCTACCACCGGAGGCGTAATCAATGGTTTGTTGGAGAGAGAGACTGACATGATCATAGAAAATTTGGACTAGGAGCCAAAGATCAATGCCGTGATGAGGGACTTTATGAAGTAAGTCCTTGAATCGGGTCCATGCTTCGTAGAGAGATTCACCTTGACGTTGTTGGAACATCAAGATGTCATTCCTAAGCTTAGTGGTTCTCCCCGGTGGGAAAAATTGAGCAAGGAAGCGAGAGGTAAGATCATCCCAACTTGAGATGGAGCCGGCGGGAAGTCGCTCAAGCCAATTACTAGCTTGGTCCCGTAGAGAGAATTGGAAGAGACGCAGGCGCGTGGTATCCCGAGTAGTAGCATCAAGGTCGATGGAATCGATGATTTTGAGGAAATCCCTCAGATGCTGATTTGGATCTTCGGAACGAAGTCCATGGAATGCACATCCGTTTTGCACCAACCGGATGGTGTCGGATCGCAGGGCCGTAGTTTGGGCTTGGTCGGGAAGCTCAATGGTGTTCCTATAGCCTAGGTGGCTTGGTCTTGAGTATTCACCAAGAGTACGGGCTCTTGGCGGGTCATTTGGTGGTAGATTGATGAATGGTAGTGGGTTATCACCTTCCATGATGAAAAGTGATGGGATTACGAACAAAGGTCACGAAGAAGGGGGATAGACTAAGAGAAAGCTAAAAAATGAGAAAAATTTACTTGATAGGAATCAAGCAAAGAACCTAAACGAGGTGGACTACTAACTAGCTATTCTATTCCCTGGCAGCGGCGCCAAAAACTTGATAACGCTACACGCGTCGTTCGGGGTCAAGGAAACTTCCTTTTCTTCGAGCAAGTTTTATAACACCCTAGGCAGTGAACCTAATCGTTGTAGTGTAGTAATTAGGGTAAGCCACGGGTATTGATATCGTTCTCTAGGGGAATAGGAATGCTAGTAAGGAGTTACTACGCTAAGGTTAAGGTTGAGGAAGATTATTTTTGTATTTTTATATTTTATGAAATGGAAAGGTACGAATCTCAGGTATTGGATTTGGGGGGTTGGTATTTCTACCGATTACTCTACTATTATCTAATTATCTAAACTAAGGTTGTGGGAGTCTATGTCTAATTAATGTGTGCTCGTATGATAGTTTAAAGATGTGTTTACTTAGGTTGTACTACTCCTTAATTATCTCCTATTGATGGTTGAGTTGTCACGTCCTTATTCTTAGTTGCGTTGTGTGTCTAAAGTTGTAGGGTATGCGTTTCTCCCTAACTCTTTGAACTTACCAAAGGGTCTCGTCTACAAACCCACTAGGGATGATAAACTCTTACTCTAAGGCACTCTTTGGATGGTTTAGCTTACAACTACTCAGGTAATTATATTCTAAGGTTCACAAAGATGAATCAAGCATTAAGTACACAACGAATGACCTATCGCATTACTAGATCATTAATCAACTAAGATAAGAAACAACCAATCAATATTCAATAATTGAGTTTCATACTTCCTAAGCAAACACACAAATAAATTAGCCGGACATGGAAAACATGCAAGCATACACACAAATAATCAAAGACATAATTGAATTAATGAAGTAAAGACTTATCTTGATGTAAGATAGGGTTTAAAACCCTAAAATACTGTACAAGACACCTTAGGTTCGGTTTTAGGTTTTTACTCCAAAAAGACTCTCCTCAAAACTGAAAAATTCGGATTCTATATATAAGATTACATATGCGACGGCGTCACCTTATGTTTCGTGACGCCGTCGTGTCGCCGTCATTAGGGTTTCGTCTTGGCCACGTTAACCTTGCGACGGCGTCACCTTATGTCCGTGACGCCGTCCTCTTCAGCTTCTGACGTCGTCTGGATTGCATCTAGGCCGTCTGAGTAGCGACGGCCTACTCTTTTACAACTGGACGTCGTCTCTTGAAAGTACGAGTTTTGGGTCCTGAACCGTCACAACAATTTTCGGACGGCGTCGCAATTTAGCACCTGATGCCGTCGCCTTCTAATTTCAGCAGCTGTGAGTGTCTCGATTTTGACTTTGGCCATTTTCTTCATATATTCGCGCCTTTTCGTCCAAATAAGTGCCATTCCAGCATTTTGCCTTCAAGAGACCTAAAAAGTGAAAAGGAACGATATTAAGCAATAGCGGATACAAAAGTGATCAAATAAGGACTAAAACGACCCCTCAAAATGGTACCTTTTAAAACCTTATCAGGTTTATTCTGGCGTTGACCCAAACGGTCCGGCGTTGACCGGTTACCAAAGCGGACCGGTTAACCGGTCTTGTGCACCTCTAACTGAAGGTCACATTTATCAAACAGTTGGTGTGCAACTCAGTTATATATACTTAATACTTGTACCTGAAATAGGGTCCATACTACTTGATTAATCGCACTCATAGCAGTCTCTTTGAATACTTCAACAGCCACAAACCATTTTCATGTTTCCCTAAAATTTGTAGGCACTTTTGTTTACCAATCATATGGAAACTTGTACTCTACAAAGATAAAGAATAATGGCATTTAGTTGTACTATTCACATGGCATCAAAGGAACCAATTGAAATTAGTTTATTGATAGTTCTGGATGACTGATATGACTTACTCTAAGGTTCTATTCCAGCAGCATTGACATCCCCAAATACATCAAGCCCACTAAAGTTCCCAGCTTCTTCAGTGAGCTTTTATTCATCATCGAAACTCAATGATGCTAAAAGAAGACGATTCTGTAGATGATGAACAGTTATCAGTGACAAAATTTGAACACTTTTGTAGGATAAGACTAGTGAATAATATGAACATAAGTACTAACAAGAAGATAAATATGTAATACTTTGACTTTCAATAAAATTCGATCTAAGGTTAGATTAAAAATCTCATAAATTTCATGATTATTATATCAAACATGCATAGGGAGATATTTGACAAGTTATCTAGTTTATTGCAATTTCATATATCTGTTTTACTCATCATTTGGGACCAACAATTGGCATCAAGAGCCTTGCCTATTACACGCTTGGTACACCGATACAACCATCATCTAAACACAAGAAACCTTGTAACCAAAAACCAGAACCAGAACCAGAACCTATTGTTAACGAGTACCATCACAACCAGAAACATTCTTGAACGAGAAAGAAGGAACCAAAAAGAAAAGACACTCGCTGAAACTTTTGTTTCAGGAAGAAGAAGAAGAAGACGCAACGTAATAATCAAAATATACGCTGCCTAGATAACTTGAGACGCAAGGAAAGTAGTGCACGACCGTACTTGTGTAGAAATTGCATACGACAAGGCACCAAACGAAGTGGTGACTTGATATTTTGCGTTGGTTTGATTCTGAACGTAACAAGAATAAGACGAAGGAAACTTTGTTACACTTGTTGGCTTTCAATCACACAACGAAACAGCCACTTTGTCGAGACAAAGGTGGAAAAGAAAGAAGACGTACGTGAAAGAATAAGAAGGAAGACGTTGCTTGGATTGAAGAGAAGGGTATACCGAATAAGAAAACAATCGAAATTGTTTTGGAATAACGCTCGCAATACAAAAGGAGACAACAACAGGAGCATTTTGATCACTTGCTCGCAAGGATATCGTGGGTATTTCTGTAGGTTGTTGTAGATAAGGTGTGGAATAAAGAAGAAGTGGTATTGTGGAACGCGGACAAGCAACGAGGGCAACAAGGACATCACTTGTTGACATACTACCGTCGAGTAGTAGAACAAAGACAAGCAATTCGCTTGGTCTTTTTGGAAAGAATTACCGAGAGTAATTTCTGAAACATTTTATGTTTATTCGAGACTTGGAGATAAAGAAAGCAAGTCGACACAAAAGAATCCGAGACTTGGAGATAAAAGAAGCAAGTCGACACAAAAGAAAGGACAACGTGATACAAGGAGTGGTATATTTTGAAGAAAGCAAGTCGACAACATCAATAAAGGGTGTACCGATTGCTTTGGAAACAAGAACAAGGGAAAAGAAAAATATAGTTGGTATATTCAAGTACCGACAAGAAGGGAAACGCGCGTGACAAACACAGGTCACACAAAAATCTCAAACTTTTGGATTTCCTTTCATATTTATAGTATAGATACTTAGTTTATACTATTAGAAATCCATAGTTCCATATTAGGATTCCCATATAACTATTTTTGTTCCCGTAGTATTAAGTGATACCACCAGTTAGAAATTCCCATACGAATTAGAAAGTGAAGATCATAAGCACTATCAAAATGCCCGGTGAAGATGCAAGTGGCAGTAACACTGCACCAAAACCCGTAACCCCTATGACACAGTATCAATGCCCTAAACTCAAAACCACAAACTACACAGTTTGGACTATACAAATTAAGGTGATACTAGAAGCACAAGGATTATGGGAAGCAATAGAACCTAAGGAAACACGCAAGTAGATGATAAGAAGGATAAGGCAACAACCGCCTTCTTATATCAAGCGCTAACCGAAGATGTGATCTTACAAGTAGCAAGTTGCAAAACAGCAAAAGAATTGTCGGATTCATTGAAGAAAAGACACTTTGGAGAAGAAAAAGTGCAACAAGCACGACTACAATCACTGATGATTGGATTTCAGACTCTTTAGATGAAGGAGGATGAAACAGTGGATGCATTTACATCCAAATTGAACGACTACGCCACGAAGGCTAAAGAATTAGGAAAAGCATTGGATGAATCACTTTTAGTACGAAAACTATTAGATTCCACACCAGATATGTTCATTCAAATAGTAGCATCCATAGAACAGACGAATGATCTCGATGACATTACGTTAGATGAGATCGCAGGAAAACTTAAGGCATTCGAGGAAAGGATAAAACTCCGAAAGGGAGGACAAGTAGATAGCCAGGACAACTTATTATTCGCACAAGGCGAACACTCTAGAAATAAGAAACGATTTACCAAATATAGAGGTAGATCAAACTATTCACGAGGAAACTGGCAAAATAAGGGAAATAGAAACAACTCGAATGGAGGAAACTCATCCCACTCAGATAAATCGAATAATGGAAAACAAGGATGGGATAAAAGTAAAATTACATGCTATAATTGTGGAAAACTCGGACATTACAAGAAGAATTGTAGAATTCCACCAACAACTCAGGAACAATCAAACCTTATCTTAGAAGACGATGAACCATCATTACTAATGGCTACACACGAAACTAAAGAAATCTTGTTAAATGAAGAACAAGTACAACCCCAGAAATATGCTACGACAGATGATAGCATATGGTATCTAGATAATGGTGCAAGTAACCATATGTCAGGCACCAAAGGCCATTTTAAAGATATTGACGAAAGCATCACTGGACGCGTTCATTTTGGAGATGGATCATATATAGAGATAAAGGGTAGAGGTTCAATACTATTAGGATGTAGAAACCTACAACAGAAGATGATTTCGGATGTTTACTACATTCCAAACCTCAAGAGCAACATACTTAGTCCAGGACAACTTACTGAAATAGGTTGCAAAATCATAATGGATGGAAATTTACTGACTTTGTATGATATGAACAAGAAGTTGTTGATGAAGGTAGAACGATCTAAGAATCGACTTTGCAGTATTAGATTACATATAGTAGCACCTATATGTCTTTTAGCAAACGTAGATGACCAAGCATGGTTATGGCATGCTAGATTAGGTCACCTGAACTTTGACGCAATAGACAAGATGACAAGGAAAGGTTTAGTGGATGGAATACCGAGAATAAAACATGCAGGACAAATCTGTGATGCATGTTTATTAGGAAAACACATCAGAACACCATTTCCAAACCAAGCTAAATTCAGATCAAAGAACCCATTGGACTTAGTATATGGAGATCTTTGTGGTCCCATAAGTCCAGAAACACACTCCGGAAAGAAGGTCGTCTTCTTATTAGTAGATGACTGCACACGTTTTATGTGGGCTTACTTTCTAAACTCGAAAGATCAAGCGTTTAGCACATTCAAGGAATTTAGACACCAGATCGAATCAAAGTTAAAGTTGAAAATCAAGATGCTAAGAACTGATAGAGGAGGTGAATTTACATCACATGAATTCACCAAATACTGTAAGGAAAATGGAATTGAGAGACAATTGAAGAATGGTGTAGTAGAGAGGAGAAATAGAACAGTGTTATCAACGACTAGGAGTATGATGAAAGCGATGAAGTTACCCCTAACTTTTTGGGCGGAAGCAGTGAGGCACGCCATTTACATACTCAACAGGGTACCAACGAAAGCCCTGGAAGACAAAACACCATATGAAACCCTCTACAACAGAAAACCAAACCTAGAATACCTAAGAATATTCAGATGCACAACTTATGCTAAGGTAACGATACCTCACTTGAAGAAGCTAGATGATAGAAGCATTCCAATGATTTACTTAAGAGTTGAAGAAGGATCAAAAGCATGTAGGCTATATGATCCAGTAGGAAACAAGAAACATGTTAGTAGGGATGTAAAGTTTATGGAAACAAAACCGTGGGATTGGAATAATAATGAAGAGGATACAAGTACTGAGGATACGTTTTGGACTAGCTTTGTAATAGATGGAGTTGACTACGATAATCCTACACCAGTCAACATAGAAAACACTGACAACACGTATCAAGAACAAGAACCTATACCAGATCCACCCTCACCAATCACACCACCATCATACACTTTCAACCCTAACTCAGAAGATGAAGAAAGAGCTACTATAAGTTCATTCGAAAGATCAGATTCTAGATATGATCATAGACCTATACAAGGTTTAAAGGATATTACGGAAATCTACCAAACTGCACGTGAAGTAGAAGCGCCAAGCTTATTTTTCACAGAAGAAGAACCCCGTAATTACAAGGAAGCATCAAAAGATGAAAAGTGGATTGAGGCCATGAAAATTGAATTAGATTCAATTAACAAAAATAACACATGGACCCTTACCACATTGCCCGAAAATCAGAAGGCAATAGGACTCAAACGGGTTTATAAAACCAAGAGAGATGCACAAGGAAGGATCATAAAGTATAAAGCAAGATTAATAGCAAAAGGTTATGTAAAAGAACAAGGAATAGACTTCGATGAAGTGTTTCACCAGTTGCTAGGATAGAGACAGTTCGATTGATATTAGCACTAGCAGCATATCATGGATGACAAGTACACCACTTAGATGTAAAATCAACATTTTTACATGGAGAATTGAAGGAAGAATTCTATGTTACACAACCTGAAGGTTTCATTCAACAAGGAAACCTAGGAAAAGTCTACAAGCTAACTAAAGCTTTGTATGGCTTAAGACAAGCACCTAGAGCTTGGAACGTGAAGCTTGACCAAACATTAAAGTCATTAGACTTTAAGAAATGTAATCTCGAACAAGCAGTCTACACAAAGAGAAGCAAGACTTCTACACTTATCGTTGGAGTATATGTGGATGATCTGATAATCACAGGCACTCCAAAGAAGGAAGTAGACTTGTTCAAATCCCAGATGAAAGATAAATTTGAAATGAGCGACTTAGGGTTGCTAGCATATTACCTTGGGATAGAAGTTACACAGACAGGAGGAGAAATTACGATCAAGCAAACTGGATACATTAACAAGATCTTGAAAGAGACAAGCATGACGGACAGTAATGACACGAAGACACCGATGGACCCCGACACTAAGTTGGTCAAAGCGGAAGATGGAAACCCAGTTGACGCAACTTATTACCGAAGCTTAATTGGAAGTCTCAGATACTTACTGCATACAAGACCAGATCTTAGTTACTCAGTCGGACTACTCAGCAGATTTATGCAAGACCCAAAGGATCATCACCTGAAGGCAGTAAAACAAGTAATCTGATACATCAAAGGAACAAAAGACCATGGAGTAATATACAAGAAAGAAGGAAGCTGCAAGATTACAGGATACAACGACAGTAGTTATGGAGTCAATACAGATCAAGGAAAAGGAACTACTGGAATAGTATTTTACTTTGGAGAGTCACCTATCACTTGGTGTACTCAGAAGCAACCGACAGTAGCGCTCTCATCATGTGAATCAGAATTCATGGCAGCTACTGCAGCAGCATGTCAAGCCTTATGGCTAAAGCGATTACTCAGTGAATTAACTGGACTAGAAGAAAAGAAGATAACGCTTAGAGTTGACAATATATCAGCTATACAACTCGTAAAGAACCCACTATTTCATGGAAGAAGCAAGCACATAGACATTCGCAATCATTTCATTCGGGAATGTGTAGAGAATGGTCATATCAATGTGGAACACGTAAGTGGAGAACTTCAAAGAGCAGATATTTTAACTAAAGCCTTACCAAGACTCAAGTTCGTGACTATGCGACAAATGCTTGGAGTTCAAGATTTAGGACGAAGCAATGATCAAGATTAAGGAGGAGAATGTGAGCATATAATCTCGTTCATTGCTCCATTTATGAAGACAGAAAGATGAAGGACCAAAGTTTCTTATTACAACCCTTTTAACCGAATAGCGGTTATTTAGTTATGGTAGTTATTACCGAACCATTGTGTCGGTTGGTAATACCTATTCGAAACCTATATATAGTTGTGAACATGTTACAGAAATCTAGTTTTACACATTGACAAGTTATCTAGTTTATTGCAATTTCATATATCTGTTTTACTCATCATTTGGGACCAACAAATAATTCATACGTTTCATAGCTTTCTTTGATGTCTTTCAAATGTTTTCAAGCTAAAACAGAGCATGCTGATCGATTTCTGGAAGATCATGATACGCAATAGTATTTTCTGCCTACAAAATAAAAGCACAATATAAGCTAATGCATTAACTGTATTTAAACGAAAAGCACATTGAAGGAATATTTGGAAAACAAAAAAGACATACTATCCCATCATGAAGATTTCCCAAAAGAATCCGCAAAGGCGATCTTAGTTTTCTATAGATGTCTGACATTCGATGGTGGATTTCAGGTCCAATCCGAACGTCTCATGTAAAATCTACACTTGAGACCCAATACCGAAGCACATCTGCTCCATAGGAAGGTTCTTGCTGGAGAAATAAATGGAAAAACATTTAATTTACTATTAAAAAAATTTATGACTTTTAATCACAGCTAAATGACCACTAACCTCTTGATTCTTCCCTCCTTCAATCACAGCGTGGAACAACAACATTACCCTCAGATTTACTCATTTTTTTATCCCCCTCATCGAGCACAAATCCATGCGCTATAACTCCAGAATATGGAGCTTTTTCTGCCACATTTATATAAATAATAGTTATAACAAAAATATAGTAACAATAATGAAGTCATTTAAATTAAGAATATACTGATGGTCAAGAACTCAAGATACCTTTGGTTGCAACACTGGTCAATAAAGAGCTTTGAAACCAACCCCAAAGCTTATCGGTACCTTCAACATACAAATGGGCAAGATAAGTGGGGCCATCTCTACTTTCTAAAACAGCAGCCCATGAAGATCCTGCAGTTTATGTATGTGTAACTGATAAATATACAGATCCAGTCACTAATACTAGAATTGTTTATGTTTAACATGTAACTAATAAATAGACCTGAATCAAACCAAACATCTATCTTATCAGTTCCCTTAACATACATGTAAATCAAAATAAATAACAATAATGAAATCAGTTAGTATATTAAGAATATACTGATGCTCACAATACCTTTGGTTGCAACACTGGTCAATAAAGAACTTTGAAACCACCCCCATGATGATAGGTGCCTTCAACATACAAATCGGCAGGATAACTGAGGCCATCCCTAATCCAAAAACAACATCCCATAAAGATCCTGCAGTTTATGTATGTGTACTAGGTTAATTTACCTGTCCAATTGCATACAACTGATACAAGGACGGTTCATGTTTAGCATGTAACTAGCAAATAGACCTGAATCGAACCAAACATCCTTCTTCACACAGCCTGATGCTTTATCACGATGACTTTCAGGAAGCGATTCTTCTACAGAGATGTACCAACACGCATCAGTGCGCTACCTTTTAAGAAATGATTGCTGCCAAACACATTGACTGAAAAATGTACATTCCATAAATGTAAATTCAAATTTACACTTGATACGAGCAACAGTCTCTTCATTCAGCGGAGGTTCCTTTGTCTCACTGATTTGATCATTCTACAAACAGTTTGTGTACAAATCGTTTCAATTTATTAGCACATAATCCATAGCAAAACCGACAGCCAAACAACCAGACACTTTCACATACTCACGTTGTGATGTCACATGTAATGTCTGATAACACAGTTCATTTCCACAAAAATAAGGCCATTAGTATACGTAGAACAATTCTAAGCAGCAACAAGTCTCAATGGTCTCGTTAATAAACATAACTAATGTACAGCACTAGTGAAACAAACATTTAATCAACTTCCTCTTTGTGGCTTTGGAAATTTTGATTTTATTGTTGTCCTTTGTGAAATAATAATAATTTTAACTATTCAAATATTATAAACGAACTGTTAATTTTTTATATATCTTTTATTGGTTTTGGTAGAAAATTATGGGAATTGTGTGGATTAGGGTGGTGGTATATGGTTTTTGAATTGGTTGTTTTTACCCATTTGACTCTTTAAAAATAAAACCCAACCCAAATAAATGAGTCAGTTGCCTACCTCTAGAAATAATAATCACTGTTTTGTTCAACTAACAGGATTTACAACAATTGTGAAATCACTTTTCCATGTTATATAATCCTCTTGGTTAATAATATCTTTATAATCTTGTTAACGCATGCCAGATGTTTAAATCACAGTTATCATGTCGAGGGCCATTATGAAGTCTAAAACGTCCCCATTAAAAGAGGAAATGATGTGTAATAAGAGTGGATACAGGAACTTTGTAGCACAAAAGATGAACTAGAACAAGCTTCAAACCGTTTCTTGAATATGCATGCAGACTTTCGTGTCCCTTTCTATACTTTAGGTTAACAAACATAGGTTTACTTGAACTGTTTCTTGAATCACAAAATTTGAAGACTAAATAGACCCCATAAACAACATTTGGAGATAAAAATTGAGCTCTTGTCTTGATTTCGATGCTCAAGTTGAAAATATCCAATATCTCCACTAGTGCCCCAAACCTGCACATATTATAAATATCCAAGCCTTAATGAGTCACAACCTTTATTCCCATACACTTCTACTCTTGAATTTCGTAATTCTTTTACCCAAACAAATGGCAAAAATAATTTTTCTGGAACAAGAGCGTAAATTCTATATTAAGACTTACTGTATAGTAAAATCTCTATTTAAAAAGACTTTCAAAATGCTAACAAAATTTATAATTCACGGTCATGAGCCAAAACAGGGGCATACCTCAGCCACCCTATTTAAAAGTTTATATTAGTTCTCGATCATATAGTGAGTATTATATATTCTCTTGCACAACATTAGTTATTAAGCTCATGTGATGAAGCCTGAAGTTTAGTCATATAGAACGTTTGGTCTCAAGTGTAAAAGAGCAAAAGATGAAAGACTATTTAGCTCTGTTTGATTTGTGCAGGGATCAGCATGGCTAACAGAACATAGTCAAAGGGATTCAAATATGTTTTGTGTAAGTGCAGGTAGTCATTGTGATAAATAAGTGTAATCTTTGGGTACAATGGGTAAATAGAGTAAAGCTTAAAGTCAGGAACATATGGGATATAACTGTGAATGATGGTGACAGTTGGGGTTGGAAAAACATAATGGCTTTAAGAGAAAGAATGAAGCCTCATATTTTTCATGTTGTGGGTGATGGAAAGACGACATCTGCTTGGTATGATAAATGGATTCAACAAGGGCCTTTGTCAGTTCATTACAAAAAGGGGCATCTATGATGCTAGATTCAGCGATGATGACACTATCGCTAATCTAATTGAGGATGGAAGGTGGAAATGGCCTGATTATTGGTATGCTAAATTCCCTGTGCTTAACTCAATCAGTGGTTTTAGATTGAATGACTCCCCTGACAAGGCTGTTTGGTTAAACAAGGAAAATAAACAAGTTAAGTTCAACATCAGGAATGTTTGGAAGGATGTAAGGATGGAATACCCAATAGTTACATGGCACAAAGCCGTTTGGTTCTCTCAGCGTGTGCCAATACATACCTTCATTATGTGGTTGGCTATTCATAAAAAGTTGCAGACTCATGATGTGATGGCTAAATGGAACACATGGATAAACTACTCATGTGCCCTTTGCGACCAATGTAGTGACTCAGTTACTCATTTATTCTTCCAATATATTCCAAGAAGATTTGGGAAGGGATCAAAAAGATGATTATAAGGACCAGACAAGTAATGAATGGGCTGCAATATTTGATAAACTACAGGATATGCATAGTAAAAACAACATTAAAAGTGTTCTGAGCAAGATAGGAACTTCAACCTGTGTATATAACATATGGCATGAAAGAAATCTGAGGATATTTCAAGAATTGAGAAGGAATGAGGAAGTCTTAATAAAAATAATCAAGGAGGAAATTAAATGGAAGCTTATAAGTCTAAATGTGAAAAAGTCAACTGCAGTAAGTCAAACATACAAGATGTGGGATATTGACACGAAAGGGATCTGCAATGGGTTAATATGAAATTCATTGACAATTGTGGAATTGGGTGCTCAAATGGCAGCTTGAATGTAACTGATAAGTAATAGGTGTTTGGAGGTGGAAAAAGTTCTCATTCAAATCTTATTTGAGGGCTTAGACTACATGAAATTGAGTGGTGTCCTTTCTACTGTTTGATTGAAACCTTCAAAAGATAGTTTCCTGTTAGGTGGTATCCAACTAATGGAGTGTTTGGGTTATCTGATATCCAGTTAAACATGTTATCTGGATAGCTATGCTTAAAAGATAAGCTTACTGCAGTGTTGAATATCAAGATTGTGCAAACATTATGGTTCATACCAATATACCATTTTGCTTATCCCTCAACAACTGGAAGTATAAGCTGTGTAAGTCCATTTCAGCAGATTGCTTAGTACATTGATGGCTTGTTATTGTTTATTTTGTCTCTCTTGTAATAGACCTTTGTTAGGTAACTGTTTTGGTGCATTGAGTAGGCAATGTGAATGGTACAAGTTCATCATAATGTAGGTTCCTTGCTGAGTTGGGTAAATGGACTTGGTGGGTAGCACATGTTGCTTGGAATAGTGAGGAGTGAAAGATGAACCTACTTGGTCCGCTATGTGTTACCAAAGGAGGTTAGGTTGGTTCTCATATAGGGTGTGTGTTCCCGGATACTGATGCCTTTTAGTTTTCTAAAATGGAGATGTAGGTATCTGGTATAGCCCCTATTTGGAGAGTTTGGGTGTGGCTATAGCTTACATATCGATGCCTTACCTTCTCCTTCCTTGATCATTGTGGATGATGGTTAGGAAATGTAGATATGGAGCTATAGTCTTGGTGCATTTAGGGTGAATTCAGAGCTGTTTGTTGCTAAGTAGATGAATGTTGTTAAGCAGATTGTATGAAGCTGTTCATTTCCTCTGTTTGGTGATGTATCAGATATAGTAGGCAGCTTATCAGAGATGTTTGATTTAGTTGTATGAGATATGTGTCGAGCTTTATTATATTTTGTGTGTATTTTCCTCGATTGTTTGTAAGTTGTTTGATAGTAATATATTTCACCCTTTGCACCAAAAAAACCTTAATTTAACATTAAAAAGGGTAACTTTAAAATATACTTCCAAAAATTAATTCATATGTGCGCTTATCACTTAATACTAACAAATTTTAGAGAGGTAGTCAGAATAACCTTGATTCTGGAAGAGATTTCCAGTCATGTGGACAACTGTTTATGTAGGAAAACATTGTCGCTGAAACCATTTCGTTTCTTTCTCCATAACCAACGAATGACAATAACTGTTATACAGCAAAAAAAAATAGACTTAATTTCTGTGATGTGTAATTTCATTTGTGATTTTGAACTTTACATAAAAAAGTAAAAGATACATAAAACACAGCAAGCAAAAAATAACAAACATATGATATATAAACTAATTACCACTTTGTCATGTTGAAGGAGGATTCCCCTAGAAAAGATATTGTAAAGATCCTCTTTCTTTATGGTAGAATAATCTTCAGGACACCAAAGGACGCAAACGTTCAAGATAGTTGACTTTTTCACTACCAGCTCTCGAAGTACCTTCTTCAAGGCTCGAAGATAAAGAGTGAGGTCACCAAATGTACAAGTACAGCCGGATTTGGATCCCCAAGAACAGCATTTAGTTCCCGATGTATCCATGGTTCTATTCTTTGGAGTAACCTTTCCTTGTAACGGTTTCTTCCCATAGAATCCTAAAAGTATTAATAAATTATAAACATAATTTCGCGGCAAATGATAGTTGTTAACTTGAAGATATCAGAATCTAGAGAAGCCTACATATATAGTACATTTTTAAATTTTAACATCAATAACTGTAATATAATTATATCCAAATTGATGGATCGTCTACTTCAGAAAGCCCATGATTTAAATATCTACAATCTACAATTAATCTTTAACAAATTTTAATTATCAATTGTTTTTAGCAAGTGAAAATGATGAATGTTGTGTAAGTTGTATACCTGCTCGAGAGGCCTTCTGCTAGGGCAAGGTACAGCCCGCATGTTCTGCTCATATATGCTGCAAGTATATATTCATAAATTCACATCATCAAACAAATTTAAAAGCAACTAAATCAATCAATGTTGTACATATTTACAAGCTATACCTCACACGCCACTGCTGCATATCGGTCTCCCCTAATGACCTCTGCCTTGGTAATGGCCTTGTTCTTCTGTTAAGCATTAAGTTCTTGTCTTGATATCCCAATAGCCCTGAAAGTTACAACAATCACAAGAGAAAAATGGAATTATCTGCATGCACCCACCTGCTAAAACTAATATAGACAACCAAGAAGAATGTCTTTAAGATGGATAAATAGTCAGTCACACTATATTAACCCTTCCACTAGGCAAACAGGTTCAAACCTCACCATCCAAACATATTGGAGGTGACCAATAAAAGGGTCGGAAACGGTCACAGGATACCCCGGGTTAGACCGCGTACATGGGTAACCTAAACAGGGAAAAACCTCATCCGTTTTATTTTGTATAACATCACACTTTTACATGATATCGCAACGTACCTTGATAACTATCAGAAAATGAAACAAATTCTCACTAATCATAGCTAACATATTTTCGTTTGTTTTACCAACATCACTGACCTAAAAGGTGTTTGGAATTGCTGATTTTGTAAATCTAGGTGTCACTATTTATTACTGCATACGGACTCACTCATAAACAAGAAGCTAATGACACATAGTTTTAGGCACAAAATTAGTCATGAATTTAGAGATCCAATCATTTCGCTTTTGCAATTAAACAAATACAACAAGATCCCAAAAAAAAGCACTGTTCTTTTTGGATTAACTTATAATGGGTGTTTAGCAAAAAAAATGATTCTAAACTAGTAAACTGATGATATTTTCCTTAACTCAGATGTACACGGCCTGATAAGGTAACCCCGTGACCATTTCCGACCCTTTCCATGACCCCCTCAAACGTCTACCTAGTGATTATCACAAATTAGAGGTGACAATTTGAGAAATTGAGACCCATTGGTTAAACATGGGTCTAGTTGGTTAAAAATCTAGTAGGGGATGGTCTAGTTGGGTCTCTCTAAATATTATCGATGGGTTTAATTGAGTATTTGACACAAAGTACAATTATATAACAATTACCAACAGGTCTAGGCGGGTCTAGCAGGTCATTTTTTTATTCATCTAGACCCAGACCCAACCCATCTAAACCCTGCCCCATTTAGACCCATGTTTCTAGAAGATCCATCTAAACCCAGACCATCTAGACCCAAACACATCTAAACCCATGACCTTACCAACCTATTTTGCCACCACTATCACAAATATAAGCACTTTAAAATAAGCAATAATCCCAAACACCCTCATAGCTTAACAAAAGTTCTACCTTCTTTGAGCCACAAGATCCCTTCTTCTAAACCTCAACCCACCACCCACATTACTACTCGACCCCTTAACATCTTTCGACAAATGAAGTGTCCGATAACTTAAAGACTCAACATCAATCTCAACAAACAAGGAACTAAACTTGGCTTTACAAAGTGGACAGACCCTTTTAAACTCACTCCATTTAAGAATACAATCATTGCAATAAGCGTGTAAACAAACGGGTATTAGAGATGGGTTTGAGATTTTGTTGCTTAGACATATGGAGCATGTTTTGTTGTTGGTTATAGATGGGATTATGTGGTTGGTTATGAAGTCTTGGTGGTTGTACGATGATGATGATGACATGTTTGTGTTTGTGTTGGGTTGATTGTCGGTTGTCTTTTAGGGCATGTTTGGCTATGATTAATCATAAGCGACTTGCTCCGATTTTATGGCTTATTTTGAGACTTCTCGGCTTACATAAGCTTATTATGATAAGATAAATTTATAAAATCTGACAAGTCTCAAAATAAACCGTAAAATTAGAGCTTAAATTTGGGCTTATTTTTTATAAGCCTCAACTTTACGACTTATTTTAAGACTTGTCGGCTTTTATAAGTTTATCATATCATAATAAATTTATATAAGCCGACAAATCCCAAAATAAGTCACAAAATCGGAGCTTATAAAAAATAAGCCCAAATCGGCTTATAAAATAAGCTTAGCCAAACAGGCCCTTAAGGTTGTTGACTTACGGGGTGCTTTGGAAGCTGTTTTGTACTCCCTCTTTCTCAAAATTACTAAAACAATAATGGTGAAAATAAAAATATTTAAAAAAATATATTTTTTAATCAATCAAATATTATCCTTAGAGTGCTAGGTGAGGTGAATACCTTTAACACGTTATTGGTATGCCACATCAGCGCCACATCATACCCCTTCCAATAACACACCAATAACTAAAACACCCTCCTTCATAACACACCAATAACATGTTATTGGGTCCTACAAAATACCCCACAAAAAATACCCATCCACTCACAAAACAAAAATAAAAAAACAAACTAAAAACCAATGGCACCAGCCATTCCAATGGCTAAATTCCTTTTGGCTGGCCAATGGCACGAAGGCCGGTTTGGGTTTGGCGTGTTATTGGTAACCAAATATGCAAATGGCGTGTTGTTGGTGCACCCTCACCGTGCACTCTTACCCACTAAACTTTTTTTTTGAGTGGTTAAGATAAAAAGATGACTATTATTTTGTAACATCTTAAACAAAAATGACAACTATAATTTTTGGACCTAATGAATATAAGAGCATCTGCAATGCTTCAACCCATAATGACTTTTTCTTTTAATCACAATTAATTTCTCCATAAATTTTATCTTTTAAAAAGTCTTTTTTTACAAACTCTTACCAATGCAAAAACGCTTTTCAAAAGCTTTTCTATCAACTCAATAGCTCTTCATTAAATAAAAATCACTTGTTGCATATTGTGTCAAACGCTTGGTGTTTACCAAGCTATCTTCTTCAAAGTCATTGGTAAAGCTTTTGTCCCAATGGAAAAAGTCATTCAAATAACTTGATTAAATAGTGAAAAGTCTTTTGTCAAGTTAGCATTGCAGTTGCTCTAAGTTTTTTTATAGCAACTTTCAAAACTAGGATGACATATGCTTGAGCATGATAGACCGCAAACCGAAACGAATATATTTCAGTCCGGTCTTCAGTCTACTTTTTGCTTCATATTCGGTCTTCGGCCAGGTCCGATGCAATTCGGTCTTACAAAAAAGTGGCTAAATGTACCGAACATGGACCGAACATTTGGTCTTCGGCCCATGAACCGACTCGAACATGGACCGAACATTCTGGTCCGGTTTTCGGTCCGGTCCAATTTTGGTCGGTCCGGTTCGGTTTTCAGACCGTGATTGGATGATATATAAAAAAGTGGCTAAATGTAAGATGACTTGCTTATTTAGTTATTTGTTTCTAAAAGTAAAATGTCCGTTTTTTCTTTTCTATTAGACGATTTTCCGCAAATAACTGCGAAAATTTAAAGAATTACGAAATTATTGTTAAGTTTTTCGTGTATGAATAAATTTGAGTCAAACATTTTAATAAGAGATAAGAGAATCTAAGTGCATAATTTTAGAAACCGGAGAAAGATTTCAACATAATTCTTAGATTCCAATAAATTTCGCATTATATGAAAAAATATTCCTTAATTTTGAAAAAGGTTATAATAGCATAATAGTAATTTAACAATTCTTAATTTTGAGAGTTTTTTCAAATTGATTTTCTTTTTACTAGTTACATAAAGCTTACATTCATTTTATCTAAATTTTAATTATTTGTGCATAAAAGTTGTATATTATTTAATTTTAATAATACAATTGATAAGGACGTAAATTTCTATCTTAACATGTTGTGACAAACGACAAAATCAGGTTAGGAACCGTAGAGTTTATTTAACGTAGAGGTGGAAATTCTTGACACGACATGAACACGACATTAAGTTAAACAGGTTTGGGTTGATGATACACATGTTAGGGTAAAAAACAGGTCAACCCGTCTACCCAGTTAATAAACGAGTCGTGTTTAGGATGAGTAAGTATTAAACAGGTCAACACGTGAACCCGTTTAAATATATAAGCCACTAAAATTAAAGTATATAACTTGGATTTTATGTTAGATTTTGATTAAATGTATTTTTTATGTACTTAATATATGAGTGAATTACAATTATATTCAAATATCATTGAAATTGTCGCGTAGTTATTTTATGTTATTTTTATCATTTTTTAGATCCTTATATTCTTTTTTGCATTTTAACTAGTTAAATCGACAAACCACTAACCTTATTTGTTGCTTGACCTATTTACTTAAATAGGTTAAACGAGTTACAAATGGGTTACACATTTTATGCAGGTCTGGGTTAGTGTTGAGAATCTTGACACGATTAATAACTGGGTCGTGTTTGGGTAGAGGTTAAAATAACACGCCAACCCGCGAATCCGAATAGGTCAACCCAGACACGACTCGATTGCCACCCCTAATTTAACGTCTCAGACTAAAACTTACTATTTTAAGTTCACTTTGTGCATGTCTGGTCAATTTGTACTTAGAATGTCTTTTATTAGGAAACCTTGATTACGAACACGCCTTTAAACTAGGATCTTGTTTAATGTCGGATCGATATACTCTGACCAAACTAACTATGTAGCTTGTAAGGGTTTATCAACCTTGGATAAATCCAAAACTACTAATGATGAAACACTGATATAACTCTGTTAAGTATGCAGAATCTACTTCAACAAAGCTAAGAAGAATAACTTTGAACTTCAACGATTATATTAAACCAAACTTTGAACCTGCTTGTTATACAGATTCACTAACAACCCTAATCGCTAAATAACTCTAATATCGTACTTGCATATGTATCTCTAATGCCAATCTAGGGGTCCTTTTATAGGCATAAGGAAAACCCTAGTCGGTTTATAATCCTTGTACGACAAGTAAACTAATTCTAATCTAAGAATATTCTAGAATTACATAACAATCCTTAAATGATTTGCATAACAGTCCTTTAACATGGCAGTACTTTGACGAGCAGTACTTTGACTTTCTTCATGAGCGGTACTTTGACTTTCTTCTTAAGCAGTACTTTGACTTTATATCCCAACAATCCTCCCCTAACTTGAATTCTACTTGCTTGATTTCAAGTTCCTTTGTATCTTTAACTTCAACATCTTTGTCTTCAAGGAAAGATTGTGTCTTTAACTTCAGATTCATCTTGTACTCACTGTGGTTGTATTGTCATCATCAAAGTAATCTTTATCAGCAATCTTTATCAGCAAGAGATGATATTTTCACAGCAACTAATCTTTTCAGCTACTCAGCAACATATGGCAACATGTACATCAGATCACAAAGTTTCATACTATTCTCATCACTTCCAGGTGTGTAAACTCCTGTGAGAGGTGAAGCATTGAAAAATAATGGATTTTGATGTCTCTTTACCAAAGTCATTAACTCTGGAGTAGCCAATGTTTAGCTTAAAAACCATGGTACATTGATAACCATATGATTTTTAGCAAATCATCAGCTATCAACGGATTTGTTAAGTCTTTACCAAAAGCCGTTTGCTTTTGGACTAGTTAGTTCTTTTAGTACAATCACTACCATGGTTAACTAATTACATACAAATGGATTTTCCACAACCTTTACCACAAGCCATTATCTTGTGGGCTAGCCAACTCTTCATTATTACAAATATGGTGAGTTGAAAACCATACAATTTTTAGTAAATTGTCAACTAAAAACGGATTTGATAATCACATCAGAGCCATACCCTCATGATGAGTCAAACTATTTCTTGTTTATTAAACATGGTTAGTTGATTACCATTTGTTGTGTAGTACAAGTACTAACACCATGTGTTATTCTCAAAACAATTTGTTGCTGTTATCTTATGCTCAAAAAGTATTTTGCACTTTACAAAAATTGCTCATTATTATTAAAAGACTTTACTGGTTTTGTGCTGCAAGCAGTACTTTGATAAAGTACTGTTTGTCCAGCAGTACTTTGAATAAAGTACTTATTATTTCAAAAGATTTATATAATAAAAACCATACCAGTGTTTATGCATCATCATCTGCTAAAGTTTTCCAGTTGATGAACAACTCAATTACCATGAGTGTTGTTTCATTCTCTTGTTCAACATCCATACCATGATCTAACATTCTGATCATTAGATCTCTTGTAAGAGGATATCTCCTTTTCGGCTAGCATATGAATCATGGTACCATCTTCTAACTCCAATACATGCACTCATGATGTTTCAAAGAATCTCCAACTTGTAATTTCCCAATCTTCTTGATTATTCCAGAGAGCATCATTACTTGTTTCTTCTGTCTCTCAGATGGTTGTAAGATCACCCAACAAGACTAAACCCACTCCTGTTAGTGGAATATGCTCAAAATAAGCTTGCACTTGTTGATACAAATGAAGCAAATCTTCTCTATCTATCTGATAACGCTACACGCGTCGTTCGGGGTCAAAGGAACTTCCTTTTCTTCGAGCAAGTTTTATAACACCCTAGGCAGTGAACCTAATCGTTGTAGTGTAGTAATTAGGGTAAGCCACGGGTATTGATATCGTTCTCTAGGGGAATAGGAATGCTAGTAGGGAGTTACTACGCTAAGGTTAAGGTTGAGGAAGATTATTTTTTATCTTTTTATATTTTATGAAAATGGAAAGGTACGAATCTCGGGTATTGGATTTGGGGGGTTTGGTATTTCTACCGATTACTCTACTATTATCTAATTATCTAAACTAAGGTTGTGGGAGTCTATGTCTAATTAATGTGTGCTCGTATGATAGTTTAAAGATGTGTTTACTTAGTTTGTATTACTCCTTAATTATCTCCTATTGATGGTTGAGTGTCACGTCTTATTCCTAGTTGCGTTGTGTTTCTAAAGTTGTAGGGTATGCGTTTCTCCCTAACTCTTTGAACTTACCAAAGGGTCTTGTCTACAAATCCACTTAGAGATTATAGACTCCTACTCTAAGGCGCTCTTCGGATGGTTTAGACTACAATCACTCAGGTAATCATACTCTAGGGTTCACAAAGATGAATCAAGCATTAAGTACACAACGAATGACCTATCGCATTACTAGATCATTAATCAACTAAGATAAGAAACAACCAATCAATATTTAATAATTAAGTTTCATACTTCCTAAGCAAACACACAAATAAATTAGCCGGACATGGAGAACATGCAAGCATACACACAAATAATCAAAGACATAATTGAATTAATGAAGCAAAGACTTATCTTGGTGTAAGATAGGGTTAAAAACCCTAAAATACTGTACAAGACACCTTAGGTTCGGTTTTAGGTTTTTACTCCAAAGACTCTCCACCCAAAGACTGAAAAATTCGGATTCTATATATAAGATTACAATTGCGACGGCGTCACCTTATGTTTAGTGACGCCGTCGTGTCGCCGCCATTAGGGTTTCGTCTTGGCCACGTTAACCTTGCGACGGCGTCACCTTATGTCCGTGACGCCGTCCTCTTCAGCTTCTGACGTCGTCTGGATCGCATCTAGGCCGTCTGAGTAGCGACGGCCTACTCTTTCACACTAGACGCCGTCTCTTGAAAACACGAGTTTTGAGTTCTGACCCGTCACAACAATTCTCCGACGGCGTCGCAAATAGCTCCTGACGCCGTCGCCTTCTACATTCAGCGACTGTGAGTGTCTTGATTTCGACTTTGGCCATTTTCTTCATATATTCGCGCCTTTCTGTCCAAATAAGTGTCATTCCAGCATTTTGCCTTCACGAGACCTAAAAAGTGAAAAGGAACGATATTAAGCAATAACGGATACAAAAGTGATCAAATAAGGACTTAAACGACCCCTCAAAATGGTACCTTTTAAAACCTTATCACTATCATATGCAATATGTCCCACAACAAGTTGAATGTTCTAAAACTTTCATCTTCTCTATGAAAGATGAGATAATCTCCTTCTTTTGATGATTCTACAACTTCAAATGTAGAAATCTTAGACTTTGTCTCAGCAACTTCTTTTGACTTTGGATGCTCAAAATCAACAACTCTTAGATAGTTCCTCAGCTCATCAACTGTATCTGTTCTCAACTTAAACTTCTTTGATAGCTGTTCATCATTAGTTGTCCTCTTTCTCTTTGAACTTCTCTTGACCTTTCTTGCATCAACAATTTGCTTTTCAGAATCAAAAGGAATAATATTATCAAGTTCCTTTTGATAAGACTCTCTAACAACATCATATAAGCTTTTCATCTCTAGATATCTTAACTTCTGTAAACCTTTATATCCTCGACCCTTTAGATAACTCATCATGGCATTCCTTTCTTTAGCAATACCTTGTGGTCTTCTTGGTAACTTGCTTCTCTGGTATTTCAATTTCAGCATCTAATTCAGCCTGTAACTTTCTAGCAGCTTCTTCATTTTTAGCTTCCTCAAAAGCTTTCAATTCTGCTAAAGTAAACTTCTTCTTCTTTTTCTTGGATTCTACCAAAATTCCTTTTCCTTTATCTTTTGGATCTAACTCTTGAGTAGGTTGGGAAGAAGGTTGTAAGACATGAGGTTGTTCAACTCCAGGAATACTAATACCTCTTGGTCTTGACATGCTGAGCAACATATGGGCAATGGTCTCATCATCACTAGCAGTATGTTCCTCTTGTTGAATCGGATTAGAAGTACCAGCTTCTTCATGTATAATTGTTGAAGGACCTGCTTCATCATCAAAATCCAAGGTTCTTGTTGTAATAAGATTTTGCCTAAAAGTACCTATTGGAGCAGTACCTTGAACACCAGTAGTACCTTGAACACCAGTACTTTGAGCATCAGTACTTTTAACACCAGTACCTTGAGCATCAGTAGCTTGAACATCAGTACCTTCAAGATTAACTTGCTCAATTTGCTCAACTTCTTTATTTGGATCTTCATAAGTTTCAGCATCTGGATCTTCATTCAAATTCTCATTCTCCAAATTCCTCCCCAATGTGAATGAAGACTGCTTTGTAAGCTTCTTTCCCTTAGACTTAGAAACCTTCTTAGGTTTCTGACCACTCTTCTTGGGTGATTTCACCCACAACCTGTGATGTTGAACTAGTGGCCAAACAAATCTTTTCAATCTCTTGAACTTATGTTTCAACTTCAATATCTGTGCAGCTTGGGCCTCATAATCCTGCTTCAACCTCCTTAATTCCCTTGTTAAAGCATAATTATCCAGAACTCCCCCAGTAGCCATTACTCCCTCATCTCTTCCAGATGTTTGAGACCCATATGTGGAAGTATAATCATTGCGAGATGGTGGTTGATTCACATCTGGCTCTGAATCAGCATTAGCAGTACCTTGCAAAGAAGCAATACTTTCTCTTGAAGCAGTACGTTGAGAAACTTCATGAGCTGGTGATGGAGCAGTATGTTGAGAGACAATTCCTTCCCTTGAATCTGAAGGCTCAGCATCATTACTTGAATCAGCTTCATCTCTAACAGCCTGTGCTACTTCCAACATATGAGCAGTCAAAGGTGTATTTCTCCCAGAAAACTTATCACTTTTTTTAGCCATAAATGTAAACACCTTCTTAGGAAGTATTACAGCAGGTAAAAAGCTTGGAGGTTTAGGAATATCCTCAAGCTGTTTGTTCAGGAATACTTGAACAAATCTAGGGTACAACAAGAATGGTGAACCATTAGTGATATGAGAAAGCATACCATCCAGAATCATGCTTGAAAAGTTAAAAGGTTGATTGGTAGCTAATCCCACTAATGCAGAAGCTATGTTTGCACCAAACTGTTCCCATGAAGTACTTTTGGGACTCAAGCAATGAAGTAAAACATGAATGAGATATTTCCAATGAGGACTAAATAAGGGCTTCTGAAAAGTAGTAGTTTCAGCGAGAGAACCTTCATATCCTATATCTCTAAGTGTATCCCAAAGTACTTGTTAACAATAAATCTTCCCTTATGGTAGCCTCAGTGATTCGAATTGTCCTTCCAGCAACCTTATCTTGAATGAATGATTCATCATCTTGCATAGCAGATCTAGCAGTAGCCCAAAATTGTTGAATCCATGGTCCAATAATGTCAGGATTGACCAGGAGAGCATAATTGACACTAGTACAAAAACGGGATTTGGTCACGCATGGTCGAAATGGAACAGCCACACATTCGCATATTTGTGTGGCTGAAGGTACGAAAATTGACAACATGTACTAATTAGTCACACATGAAAATTTTAATTGTGTGACCATTAGAACTGTATCGCCACACAATTAAACGTTGTGTGGCTAAAGGTATCTGGTGATTTTGTTTCAGATCATTTAGCCACATATGAATTTGGAACGCGTGACAAATACAAGTAACCTTGATGCGTTAGTCACAAGAAGTAATTTTTTGTGTGTCTAAATCATAGAGTCAAGTTTTGTCACACATTATTTAAGGGTGACTGATATGTTTTGCCAACTCTTTAGCCACATCTGAAATTGGAACAAGTGACAAATGAAAAGTAAGGTTGAAGCATTAGTCACGATATACATATAAACAGTGACAAATATATGTCACACACTTGAACACTGTGACCAAAAGCCATATATGGTCACACTAAATGTTTTGTCACACATTCGTTAAGTGTAGCCAAAATCCAGTACATATGTTCACGTAAGTTAATATGTGTGTTTAAAGTTTAGTTTGTGTTAGCTTGCCGAAAGCTAATCTATAAAGTCACATTTGCTACTAACACCGTGACCAAATGCCATATATGGTCACACTAAACGTTTTGTCACACATATTATTCAAGTGTAGCCAAAATCCAGTACATATGGTCACGTAACTTAATATGTGGCCATTGGATGATGAATAGTCACTCAAAATACACGTTTCCTCACTTGAAACACCATATGGTCACACTTATTAACACGTTTAGCCACTTTATGGTTAATTGTATGTGACTAAATACCCAAAACAAACATGCTTTGTGTGACTAAATGTTAGAAAAGGCCACACAAACATAAAATTCATGTGGCCATTGGATGATCAATAGTCACACAAAAGACACCTTTCTTCACTTGAAACACCATATGGTCACACTTATTAACACTTTTAGCCACTTTATGATTAATTGTATGTGACTAAATACCCAAAACAAACAGGCTTTGTGTGACTAAATGTTACAAAAGGCCACACAAACATAAAATCCAAGTGGCCATTGGATGATCAATAGTCACACAAAAGACATATTTCTTCACCTTAAACACCATATGGTCACACTTATTAACACTTTTAGCCACTTTATGCTTAATTGTATGTGACTAAATAACCAAAAGAAACATGCTTTGTGTGACTAAATGTTAGAAATGGCCACACAAGCATAAATTTGATGTGGCCATTGGATAATCAATAGTCACAAAAAATACACGTTTCTTCACTTTAAACACCATATGGTCAAGTTTGTTGCATTTATTGTGCTGTTAATGAAAATGTGGGTTTGTAGGTGATGGCTTTTATAGTCACATTGATATGCACACACATTAACACTTGTGCAACACCACAATATACTAAACTTGGATAAATCCAAACTAATTATATATATGAAGAACTCTTTAACAACGAGTACTTGATTGTTAATGCGGAATCTTAACAACAAGCAAGAAGAACACAAATACTATTTCACTAATAAACTTATTTTATTAATATTTCTATTCGTCTAAGTACAAGTTCATTTCACTATACTTTAGGGTTCCTTTATACACTTAGGAAAACCTAGTATACAAAACGTGTAGAAGGTTATAGATATCTCTTCCTAAGATATCTCTACGCGTACATATGCCTTCCCTAAACTCTAATAAACTATTATGTTTTTCATAAACAGAACTAACTACGAATACTACCAGACTTAACTGTTATACTGCCAGTATTATTGCTGTTGAGCTTTTGATTCAATTAACCTCAAAAGCTGATAGCATGCATCATCCTTTCTTTCACCAAAAAGCTTCTTCTCAAGCATAGCCCTGAAAATACTGTTTGGAAGTGGATACTCCACTTCTGTAAGCATATAAAGAATTGCAGTTTCTAATTCCAAACAGTGCACCTGACAAGTGTGGAAATATCTCCATCTGATCACTTTTTGTTGACAGGGCAGCTTCCACATTTCATCATCAGCATCTGGTGTGTCAAACATGGTCTTCAAGTCACCCCAAAGGACTCTTTCATATTCCTCTTCAGGTCTCTCATCACCATGCTTCTCCATCATCAGCTGGTACATGGTCTTCAAATCATCCCTGGACAAATCACTCAATAAACCAGGAAAGTTCACATATATAGTGTCTGTGTGATTTTCCCTTACTATCAGGTAAACTACCTTTTTCCCATGTTTGATGATCTGAACCTTTGCAATCTTAGCAGGAAGTGCTGAACCTGTAGGAATGGAGCCCATGGTAAACTCTTCTGATGACGGTTCATCAACCTTATCCTTCATGTAATCTTCCACTTCCTTCTTAACATTTGTCTTATCCTTTTTCACTCCTTTCTTTCCAGTGGATTTCTTCCTTGTCATATTCAAAACTGGTTGCTTAACCTCATCTTCCTCCTCTTTCTTTACAGTTTTTGGCTTATCACCAAGTTTTTCAGCTTCAGCAACCTTTTCAGTCTCTGCAATCTTGTGCTTCTTAGCATCCTTTGGTTGAAGATTGTAACCCTTCCTTTTAAACGTTGAAGCTTCCAACTCTGAATCCATTGGAATAAAATTTTTATTTTGGTACACTACTTTTTCAAATTCTGCTTTTAGTTCATCATTCTTCAATTTCCTTAACTGGCTCAACTTCCAGGTAGGATTCCCTTGACTTTTGATATAGTGGATCATATAATCCCTTTGCTCAGCTTTGGTCATGGGTCTCTTCATCCTTTCTCTTTGTCTCTGCTCTCTGAGAAGCCTCTTCTTCGCATTAACAATCTCAACCAATTTACTTGCATAGTCTTCTCCGTTAATATCAGGAAGGATATCTCTGTTTACTAATAATCTTGCATTTATAGTATCCCATTCTTCATCAGTGTAGAATTTGGCAGATTCCAGAACTTCAGCTTTCCTTTTCATTTGTTCTTCAGTTAATTGTGGTTCCTCCTGCAGAGTTTTTGCAATCAGCTCATCATCCCTTGTTTGTTCTGCACGTTTAGCTTCTTCAGCCGCATCCTCTGCTTGAATCCTAGCAATCTCAGCAAAGCTAGCTTCCTCTTCTGCGAGTTGCTTTTTGGTCTTCACTGGCTCAGAAGATTCTTGCACTATTCCTTTGCCTTCCCTATGCACAAACTCCTCACCAGTACTACCTGGATCACTACCAGGATTAATATGTTCAGTACTTGTATTAACTTCAGCATCAAAGCCAGTATTAAAATCTTCATCAAAAGCAGATTTAATTTCAGCACCACCAGACTTATCGTTAGTAAAGTCACCAGACTTATCCACTCCACTAGAACTTGCAGCTTCTTTATCCAGTCTCTTCTTAAAGGATTTCTTGTCATTTAAATTCTTAAACAAGATTTCAGCTGCTTCCAATCCTTGAGGACTAATTTGAGTTTCCTCAGAGGATTCCTCACCTTCTGAGTCTGTAATGTCTATCCCCGTCTGTTTGAATTTCCCCTCCAATTTCTTAACTCTTTTGCGAGTACTCCCCAGTGACTTCTTGGTCTTCTTCAATTT
>BPTQ01000001.1:20057490-20076394 GCA_019973895.1 Chrysanthemum seticuspe
CCAGGATACGTAACAAACTCCCCTCCGTTGTGTTACGAGAAACTACAAAAACGAGAACACCTCTTCTACTACCTTTCATGACGAATCTCAAGTGACCTTTCATGACGCAAAATTTGTACCTAATTAGTCACACATGTTACGGTTTTGGTTACTCTTTTGCAATAGAGACTAAAAAAAAGTCAAACACGTGACCATAGGGTACCTATGGTCGCGCGACCTTTAGTCACACACGGCCGAAAAAACATGTGTGACTATATGTATATCGTCACACATATTCGGTGTAGCCAAATCCACTTTTTGTTCTAGTGTGATTGAAGACCCAATTAGGAAATCAACAATATCATGAAAAGTGATGTTTGATGGCGTCTTGTCCAAATTAGCAATCATGTTGTGCTTTCTACAGATGTTACGATTAGCCATTGGTTGTTGATAGAAGGATGAATGTGATGAGAAAAGTGATGATGGAAGAATGAATGGATGGATAAGTATAAAGAGGGAGTAAAAATCGGTAGGGTAGTTATTTATGGGTAAGATTTTAAAAAATCAAGGCCCAATTAATAAAGGTACCGTTGGAATTGGCATGTACCCCCTCTGTAGCAAAGTTGGTGACTTTTACCCCTTATTTATGACCGTTGGAATAGTATTTTGACAAAACAGCAGTACGTTCCACGTAAGCAGTACTTTCCAGTGAACTCTAAGCAGTACTTTCCATCATCTTCTCCACAAGAGCAAAAACATCAAAGAGCATTGTGTTGCCTCCCCTCAAACAATGCATAGGACTAAACTAAACTAAATTAAGTCCTCCCCTTAAATGTAGCTTAATAATTAATCATACCAAAACTCACCACTAAATGGTTGAATCTTGAAACATCAAACCCCTTTGTGAGTAGATCAGCTACATTGTCATATGTGTGGACCTTGACAACATTAATGAGCCTGTGCTCATAACAATCACGAATAAAGTGATGCCTAATCTGAATGTGCTTGGTCTTGGAATGATAAATAGGATTCTTCACAATACAAATTGTACTCTCATTGTCAATGTTGATAGGAGTATTCTTAAAATTGAATCCATAATCCAAGAGTTGATTCTGCATCCACAGTACCTGTCCACAACAACTTGCAGCAGCAACATATTCTGCTTCAGTGGATGATGTTGCTGCAATGGTTTGTTTCTTACATTGCCATGAGACTAATCTCCTTCCAAGATATTGGCATCCTCCAGTGGTTGATCTTCTATCATAATTATCTCCTGCATAATCACTATCTGAAAAAGCTTCCATGTGAAAAGGTGAATCCTTAGGATACCACAACCCTAACTTAGGTTGTTGCTTGAGATAACTAAAAATCCTCTTGACTGCATTCATATGAGAGACCTTGGGTGAGACTTGATATCTTGCACATAAACATACAACAAACATGATGTCAGGTCTAGATTCAGTTAAGTACATAAGACAACCAATCATTGATCTGTAAAGTTTGACATCCACAACTTCTCCATCTTCATCTTTTCCTAATGAGTTTGAAGCTTTAATGGGTGTGGTGACCGACTTGATTGTATTGAAGTTAAACTTTTTAAGAATGTCAGTGACATACTTATCTTGATTAATGAAGATTCCAGCATTTGATTGTTTAACTTGAAGCCCCAAAAAGAAAGTTAATTCACCCATGTAACTCATTTGAAACTCTTGTTGCATGAGCTACTCAAATTCTTTCACCATTGACTGTTTTGTAGCTCCAAAGATAATATCATCTACATATACTTGAACAAGCATTATATCCTTTTTGTCTCTCGTGAGAAACAAAGTCTTATCAATTGCACCTCTCCTGTAACCATGTTGCAATAGAAAAGTGGAGAGTCTTTCATACCAAGCTCTAGGAGCTTGATGAAGGCCATACAGAGCCTTCATAACTTTGTAGACTTTGTTTGGATGTGCAGAATCCTCAAAACCAGGAGGTTGTTTTACATAGACTTCCTCTGTAATTTTGCCGTAAAGAAAAGTACTTTTGACATCCATTTGATAAACAGGAAATCCGATATAAGATGCAAAAGCAAGAAATAATCTTATGGCTTCAATCCTTGCTACAGGAGCAAACACTTCATCATAGTCAACTCCTTCTTCTTGTCTATATCCTTGTGCAACCAATCTTGCTTTGTTCTTGATGACATTACCTCTTTCATCTCTCTTAACTCTGAAAACCCATCTTGTACCAATCACTTTCTTTCCATCTGGTAAATCACATAGTACCCAAACATCTTGAAGTTTGAATTGAAGAAGTTCTTCTTGCATGGCTTCAACCCAACTCTCTTTAGCTAATGCTTGAGATACAGTCTTGGGTTCTTCTTGAGAGATAAAGCTAGTAAATAATCATGTTTGTTGATCCTTATGATTCATCCTGTTTTGTTTATAAACAAAGCTAAGTAAAGCATTATGTTGCTTAGAAAGACCTTTAGCTTTTGTTCTTATGAGCACTCCTGAAGTAGAAGGTCCAATGATTTGACCAGCAGGATGATCTTTATAAACTCTTAATGTAGGAGTTTGTGGAACTTCAAGATCATCACCCAAATTTGTGAAATCAGGTTCTTCATTGGAATTTGAGAAAATACCTTCATCTTCTAATTCATCATCAGTGTCTTCTAACGCAGGCATGTTTGGATCATTCAAATCATCAGAAGTATTGTCAACTGGTTCAGTAGTACTTTGATCCAAAGTACTGTGATTGATGAGTGTGTAAATACTCATCATTTTTGTACCAATTAGACTGCAAAAACATCTGAAAACACTCAGAAATGCATCAAAATGATAAAAATATCACAAATAAGTGTTTTATGTGTTTTAAATGCAAAAATATCAAAATCTGGTGAAAAACGTATCAAGTTTGCATAATTGGCAGTTTTAGTCCCCCAAGTTTCAAAAGTTGTCAAAAACAGTCCCTGGTAAATCTAAATAAAGAAAAATATCATTTTAAGTCCCTAGGGATTCCTAAGTTGTCAAAATTGGTCCTTGAGATTCAAATTTACAAAATTACAACTTAGGTCCCTGAACTTTGAAATTTGGCAAAAATGGTCCTTTGAGAATTTGAAAATGTCAAAAATGGTACTTGTACTATTTAAGTTTGTCAATTTCAGCCCTTGAAACAACTTTGGGAAAGTGGCAGGTTTGGTCCTTCAAAAATCAGAATTACACAAAAGGTCCCTATAATAATTAAACTAGCCATGACCCTTTGTCTAATTTTGAACCCTGCCTTTACACCCTTTTGAGCCCCCTGTCAAAACCCCTTGACCTCCCTATTTTTGACCCCTTGGTCAAATAAAGTCAAAACCCGCCACCTCCTGTTTTTCTTCCCCAGCTGTTGCCTGCAACTCTCAGCTCACTTCCCATCACCTTTTCACCAAATCCTCCACCCCCCATCATCACAAACCCACTACAATAAATGCCACCCCCCCTACTAGCTATTTCACAGAGCAACAAGTCAAATCCCTTTTCCCGCCAAAATGATAAAACAGCTATTAGTGCTCAAAACTCACCCATTGGTCAAATAGAGAGGTGGGATACTCTCAGAAGGACACGTGGAGCTCATTTGAAGCATAAAAGAGGAGGAAGAAGCAGTGTAGAAGCCAGTTAGTGTAATTTTAATTTAAGTTTATGTCGTTTTTATAAAAGTTAAATTTCCAGTTCATGTTAAAGCTTCCAAGTACTTTGTAATCTCAGTTCAGTGTAATAAAAACATCTTTGCATTTTCAATTTCAGTTAAGGAATTCGAATTAAGTTTATGCCATTTTCACTTTAAAAATTCTCAATTTGGTCAAATGATGTTTGTGGTTGTTGCTTTAGGCTTATAAGCTTATATAAGCTCATTATATAAGTTTAGAAGCTATTATAACCTTAATAATTCAGTTTAGTGTAAAAACTCAAAAATTCTCAAAAATTCCAAGAAATTAGTGAAAAAATAAAAAGCCTATGAGAAATGATCAAAGCTATGGTGCAGTGTTGATTTTGGAAAGCTTGTTGGTTTAGAGCTTATTGGTAAGCATATAGGAGTGATTGTCAATCCTTGGTTCAGTGTACTGTGCATGAACTCATTTTGTAAGCCTTTTCTATGAAATTTGCATTTCATATTATTAGTAATTTAATCTTGTTAATTCTAGTCTAATACTGTCTAAATATGGTTAATATAAGTTAATTACTAGGTCACTTGGGTTAAAAACTTGTTTTAGTATATAAAGCTTCAAAACAGTCTACATAACTAGTGTTTGGATTTGCTGATTTATCTGTGCTAGAGATCAGTGGTGTTGTTATTTATTATTGTTCTAAGTCAAAATAGGCTCTAATAACTCAGTCAAAGGATAAAATACAGTACTTGTTAGTTAAAAAGTCAATTTCATCTTTAATTTTAACTTATGTGTTCACTGTTAGGAGTTTGAGTTGCTAAAATCAGTTTACATGCTTAAAAGCTATTACAATAAACATAGATAATCTCATTTCAGCTTTTAATATCATGTTCAGTCCATAAAATTGATCACAAGTTCATAAAAGTCAAACTGCTTCATTGTCTTAAAAAGTCAAAAGTGCCCTGTGCACAGACTGGGTAACCTATTTCACAAGCTCTCATAGAGCTTATTAGTTGGCCTTAGCTTGTGAGTTTTATCTTTTTAAGTAGCTCACCTAGCCATCTAAGAGTTCCAGCTTTCATTTTTCAATTTATAGCTTATTAGATAAGCCTGCTTATTGCTTTTATTTTTGTCCATTTTTACTTAGAACATCAATAACTCAGTGTTTGTAGAGTTTTTCAAAAGCTTCTCAAAAGCTCATTAGTATAAGCCAATCCTTGTAAAATAGTTTTTTAGAGAGCTCAGTTGGTCTACTTGTTGGTCCAAGTTTTTATTTTCATTCCCTAGCTTATTACAGTGCTTAATAAGTAGCTTAAAGGTGCCTAGTGATTTACATAGTGTCCTGTGTATATCAGTTATATATAAGTGCTTATTTTAGCTTATGTGGTGCTTATTTCTAAGTGCTTGAGCTTGTTCAGTTGTAATATTAGCTTATCATCAGTCCATTAGCTTATTTCCATTGTAGTTGTGCTTATTTAATAGCTTAAAGCCATTTTGGCTTAAAACTCTTTAGCTTATTTCCATCTTATAGCCACTGTTGAGATTTTAAGCTTATTAAGAGCTTAATTAGTACTTTTCATTAAAAGTTGTAGTTAGAGAAAGTGCTTATTACTTAGTACTTAATAGTTTGCAAAAAGAAAATCAAAAAAATAAAATGTTTTTCAAAAAGGTGGGGAGGCAGGCTCGAACCTGAGACCTCCCACCTTGTGAGAGTGATAAGAGTGTACCTGGAACCATTGCGCCCTTGGGTCTTTGACTATCATAGCTTGCATTAATTAATCTCTTATATACGTTTTTCCAGTTTAGCTTAAACGTTTAGTTTAGCTTATTTCGAGCTTATTCAGTTTAGCTTTTTCCATTTTTCTAATTTTCATAAATTGGTATTGTTATAAAGTATTTTTACAAAAAGTTTCAGATTTTTCTCATTTGTTTTAGTATTTTTAAACATTTAATTAGTGTTTTTTAGTAATTAATTCATAATAAAAAATATAAAAGTAAAAAAAAATATAAATCTTTTTTCTAAAATTTTCTTTTGTCATATAGTACGTAAAAAAATTGTTTTTACACTTGTAGGACTTTTATTTCATAAATTTTACGTTTTTGCTTGCGCACTCGCGTAATTTTTAGACTTAACGTACGTTTTCATTTTAAATCTAGTTTTTAGATAATTTGAGTTTACGTTTTAGTTAAAATAGTTTATTTAAGATATTTTGTTTTATAAAATCACAAAAACATCATTGTAAAAATAGTGATAGCGTTTATTTAATATAATTTAGCTTTTAATTTTATTTAATTTGCATTTAAGTCGCTTTAATTTACAAATCTTTTCTTTAGGTAATTATTCATCAAAAACCTTACTGATCACTATCCTTAGTGCTTATTCTATCATCTGATCAAGTGTTTATACACCAATTCATCCTCCGTGGGACTTAACGACCCAGGAATCCACTGTATTCTCCTGATCTAAATTGCAATTGGTGTTTGAGCTGTTTTAAGTTCCTTACGGCTGGTCATTCACAAGTGGCTAGCCTGCGTGAGAAAACTTGACGGTTTTGCACCAATCAGTGATCCAAAGTACTGTGAGAGTAATCTGTAGACTTACCCTTTTTCTTTTCTGCTTCATAAGCTCTTCTTTGATCATCTTCATAAGATTTTGCTATTGTTTCTTGAAAAAGCATCCTATTAAGTTCATCTTGAATAGCTTGATCTTCATCAGACAATATGGATTTTGGTTCAACAGTACTTTTCTCCTTTTCAATAGTTATGGGTTCTTCATCAGGAACATCATCAGGTCTAACATTGACTCCATGAAAAATGTACTATAAATCTTCTTCTTTGTGAACAACTTGATTTTCTTCTCTGACAGGAACATAGTTCATAGAAGGAGTCAAAACATCAAGATCAAACATCCAATCAGGACCTTTACCTTTTTGATTTTCTTGATCTTCAAGAAAATCAACATGAAGACAATCTTGAAGCCTTTTGGTAACCTTGTTGTACACTCTAAATCCTTTGCTATTGGTACAGTAACCCAATAAGTATCCTTCATCTGACTTGCCATGAAATTTTCCCAGAGTATCAATAGTATTGAGAATAGTCAGAGGACAGCCAAAAGGTTTCATAAAATGAATGTTGGGTTGTATCCCATAAGAAACTCATAAGGTGTCTTCATCTGAGGTTTAGTGACTGATACTCTATTTAACACATAACAAGCAGTACTTACAGCTTCAACCCAAAATTAAATAGGTAATAAAGAATCTGCAAGCATTGTTCTTGCTGCTTCTATCAATGTTCTATTATTCCTTTCTGCAACACCATTTTGCTGTGGAGTTCTAGCAATGCTAAACTTCCTTTTAATCCCTTTCTTGGCACAAAATTCATCCATAAACTTTTTTTTGAATTCATTCCCATTATCACATCTAATAAATCTTACTTTGAGTCTCAATTGATTTTTAAGGGCTATTATAAGATCATGAATAGCATTAAAGGTTTCATCTTTAAATCCCAAGAAAAAGACCCAACTAAATCTACTACAATCATCTGTTACAACTAAGCAGTATTTCTTCTTGTTTAAGCTTGCAACAGAAACAGGTCCAAACAGATCCATGTGCAACAACTCTAAAGGTTCTCTAATAGTTCTTTCCTCAATCTTCTTGCATGAGGCTTTGTGTTGTTTGCCATTCTTTCATGCCAAAAATGAATGATCATTCTTGTATGTTTTAGAAGGTAAACCTCTAACTAAATTGCCTTTAACCAACTTGTTGATATTCTTGAAATTCACATGTCCTAATCTACTACGCCATAGATGTGCTTCTTCTAGTGTTGCCCTTGCTACTAAACATGTTGCTCTTTCAGTAGAGTTAATATTCTTCAAATCCAGACTGTACACATCATTGGTTCTTGGTACTCTCAGTGTTACCAAGTGATCATCAACAAGCTTGAACTCAGGGGAGAGAATAAGACATTCTGTGTCAGTGAATAACATAGGGTGCTTCTTGTCACAGATTTGAGATACTGACAAAAGGTTGAACTTGAGCTCCTTCACATAACGAACATTCTCAAAATCAATGCATCCTGCCTTGATGGTTCCTTTCCCAGTAATTCTACCTCCATTAGGATCATTCCCAAAAGCAACTCTTCCTCAAAAATATGCCTTAAAATCTGATAGAATCTCCTTGTCTCCTGTCATGCTTCCAGAGCAACCACTATCAACAATCAAATGATCTTTAAGCTCCTCTTCTGGGTTGCCCTGCACAAAAGATGAAAAAGTTAGTTTCTTTTAGGAACCCAAGCCATTACTGACTTGTGTTCCCCTTGTGGATTGACATACTCAAATTCTTTGAGTATATAATCTCCACTGTTTTTGAAAACATTATCAATTATTTTCTTTTGTTTCAAAACTTGTGTTGGATTTTTAACAAAACTCTCTTTTTCAACAAAATTCTCTTTTTCATCCTTACTTGCTGAAAGTACTGTTTGTCCCCCATCAGTACTTTCTTTCTTAACCCAATTGGTTTTAACACTTTGTGTTGGTTTCTTTGATCTAGGTACTCTGTTTGAGGTGTAATGCCTTCTAGGTTGATAGTAATTGGATCTCCTTGGTCTTCCATTCGAAAAAGTGCTAGCAGTACCTTGATTGAGTGAAAACCTAACAGTACTTTGAGAGGGTACTGCTTGAGAAACTTTTGACTTATCAGTACCTTGAAAAGTGTTGCTTGAGGGTACTGGTGGTTTTGAAAAAGATCTTTTCTTGTGAGGGTACCTATAGTATTTTGAGAAATTACTATGGTTAACCCTATGTGAGTGATTCCAAACTGGTTTATTCTCCCTTGGCTTATGGTTGGTAGATGTAGTCTTTGGGAATTGGCTTAAATATTCTGAGTGAAAGTCATAGTCCTTATTCAAATGATCAAGACTATAACAAACATAACATAATTTTTGACCCATAATCCCAAATTTTCTTCCTGCAGTTCTATGACCAAAACTATCCTGACTTTTTGGTGAATGATTAAAAGATTTTCTAACGTTAGCAGTATTTTGAAAAGTTTTACTTGAAGGTACTGCTGAATGTCTAGCAGTACTTTAAGAAGTTTTTGAAGGTACTGCTTGTTTTGAAAAACTTTAGGAAACCTTTTATCATTGCTAACACACCCTGAACTCTTAACATTATCATTCTTAGGTATCTCAACTGTTTCTTTTGACGATTCAGAACAAGATGGACTTGAATTAGATTGAACAGTAAGCTTTTTCTTAAACTCTAAATTGTCTACTCCAAAACAAGAAACATCTGTCCTAGGTGGTTGAAAACTACCAGTGGGTGGAGGAACTTCATTATAACCCTTGTCTTTCTTAAATTTAGGAGGTGTTTGACGAATTGATTCCTCATTACTAGATGTGTTTTCTTCTGAGCTAATGAGTTCATCATCACTAGTTGTTATCTCCTCTGAATCAATTTGTTCCTTAGTTATCACTAGTTGGGGTCTCTTCTGTATTGCTATACTCAACACCAAAACCTAGGCCAGTTTTAATGTGTGCTCTTCTTTGTTTTTCAACAAAACTAGCATGTGAAAAACCAGATTCTTTCCAACTAGCAAGTTTTTCTAACAATTCATACCTTTGTTTAGTGATCCTTTCAAGTTCAGAATCCTTACATCCTAACTTCCATTCACTCAATTTTAATTGATAATCTTGTTGCTCATATTTTTCTACCCAAGCCATTTCATTATTTTCATTAGTGATTATTTTGGCTTCCATTGACTCTAAAGTCAATTGATAACCAGCTACCTTAGACCTAGCCCTTCTATAATTATCTCTTTCAGTCACATAATCTTTAAGCAATTTTTGATAACAATCATTACATTTAAAGCATACCTTAGAGATAGTGGATGAACTTGATGAAGTAGCTACCATAGCAAGCAGAACAAGTTCTTCTTCACTTTCCATGCTCCAATCAAAGCTTCCAAGGCCATCTCTTGATTCCAAAGCAACAAATCCTGGTTCCTCATCAAAAGCTTTGCTCCAACTCTTCCATTGCAACCATAGAGTAGGTTACTTGTTCATCATCAAATTCAGCACTCCAGTCAACCTCTGATAGATTTTATTGAGCAACCAAAGCTTTTGGTTTTGGTTCAGTAATAGGAACTTCCTTTATTTCAACCTTAGGTTTCTCAATCATTCTATTTGCCTGATATTTAGCAAACTTGCATTCTATTGCAAAGTGTCCAGGCCTTTGACAATTAAAGCATTCAATCTTAGATTTGTCAAATGCTATACCCTGTTTGGCCTTGAAGTCAATACCTCTTCCTGTTTTCTTCATGAACTTCTTGATCCTTGCAGTGATCATGGCAACTTGCCATCTTATGTCAATTTCCTCTAAATCATCCTCTTCAATTTGCAACAAATCTTCTTCATAAGTAACAGGTAAAGTGGCTTGTTGAGCAAAGAAGGAACATACAACATCATCAGAGTTAATGATGTTTGATGGTGATGAGGTGGTAGTAGTCATGGTTGTGCAAATATGCTGTTTATCACCAATAGTACTTTGAACAGGATAAGCAATACTTTTAGTAGAAGTACTGCCTCTGTTTCAGAAGACCCAAAAGCAATGTTGTGAGATTTTGAATTTATTTGACCATTCATCTCATGCTCATACACCTTTAAATTGTTGTAGAGATCATCAAAGTCCATAGAATCCAAACCAGGTTGTCCTCTAATCATAGTAGCAACCACATGCCATACGGATGGCAAACTTCTTAAGAACTTCAAGTTTGCATCTTCAACAGATACCTCTGCACCATATAACTCTAGCATACTAAGAAGATTTTGGAATCTGTCATAGGCAACAACAAGACCTTCTCTTTCACCAATAGTGAATGTTTCAAACTGTTGCTTCAATAGATTTCTATGCATCTTCTTGGAAGCATCATTACCTCTAAATCTTGTCTTGATTGCTGCCCAAAATTGTTTTGCATCCTTAGCATCATGAAAATTTAGTAGGTGACCATCAGGAATAGCAGACAATAGTATGTTGAGAGCCTGATGTAGGTTTTACTGACCAGGTCTTAATATTTATAGTGTCTCGCTATACCTATGGTCTACCCTAATGCACTATCGGGCAGTGTACCCGGTCGTGTGTAGTGTACATGGTAAAGCCGAGATCGTCCCAAGAGCTATGTGTGTCGGATAATTACAAAGTCTAATTGTCACAGAATATTAATGGTTTGATAGGGTTTTAATTAATTAAACTACTAATGCAGAATATAAAGTAAAAGCAAATAAATGGTAAAGGGAAATCAATAAAGGAATAGTGGTGCTAACCTAGTTAATCCTCCTAGCTAGTTATGTCTACGTCTACCTACTTCCAATTACTTCAGGTGGGGTCAAATTCGAGAGGACAGCATTTGGTCAATTCGCCATAACCTATCAGCAAAGATGCCACCACAGGAGAAATCAGGCGCACCGTCATAAGTCCTGTTGTTCCTGGTCCCCTAAGACGAGTCATTAAGTACCACCACATGCTAGATTCTAAATAGTGAGTGCCCGGCCGTTAGGAACTTAGACACTACACCCCCCAATTCTTTAGTTCATGCAAACGATAGGTGATCAGTTGGTCAAATTGCACAAGTAGAAAGGGTCGTCAGTTGGTCATATCTTACCCTTCCCCGTCTCAGTCCGCTCACCTAGGGTCAGTTGGTCATATCTCCTAGGCAATTGGCCTCTATCGCCATTCAAAACTACCGAACCAGGGGTGACTACCAAAGAACTATGCATGCATACACTTAGAAATAATTGTACGAAAGTAAAGGTAAACGCAAACAAAACAATTAAGGAATCATAACTAGGCTAGCACCAAAGAGTGCTTAGCCGCTCATATTAATCATGCACATCAATTCAATATTCAAAGGTACGAAATACATGAATTGAAAGTAAAAGAAATAATAAATGCTAAAGCTTATCGTAATGGTGTGACTTCTCCCTTGGAAACAGCTCCGTATGCTTCCCTAGACCTCCCTTGAGCTTTTTCCCACGTTCTCAGAGTGTCGTGTGTGGAATGGGATGCTTTGAAATGCTGGAATTCGTGGGGTATTTATACGCCAGGTATGGGTTACGGCGTAACCTATAGAGTAGTTACGCCGTAACATTCTATTTCTTCGTAAATGCACTAGATCTGCTAGTTACGGCATAACCTTATAAGTGGTTACACCGTAGTCTTCAATAAACTCGGTTACGTCGTAAGTGATGCAGTAGTTACGGCGTAAGTATCAGCGGCGTGGAACCTTTTTTTGACCTAATGGAGTTACGTCGTAACCTTTGGGAAGAGTTACCCCGTAACCTTTTGATAAGTTGGACTTCAGGGTCACGCAATAGTTACGGCGTAAAGTGAGAGATGAGTTACGCCGTAACTTCTTCAAGATAAGCATACTGTGATAAATCTTTAGTAATGTTTCCATTTCCGCGTCTCTTTAGCTCCAATGCTCGTAATTTACCTGAAAGTGGAAAACAATGGAAAACAAGCATAAATCCATATAAATGATATAAATAACGAACATTATCGGGGGAAATTGACACTAAATAATCAGGACTATTTGATGTTATCAAATATCCCCCCACTTGAACTCTACTTGCCCTCTAGTAGACCTTATTAGATAGATTCCTAAAAAGATATCTCCCAAAACCTGGAAAATATGAGTTTACAAATCCCTTATGCTAGAATAAAACAAAGCCGAACACCTCACGAAAGGGGAACAAACACTCAAATCTCTCAACTATTCTAAGTGTCAATTTCGGGGTGATCACTCAATCGCACAGTCATAGCATGTATTCTATCATAAGCTTGGCGGTTACACAAATCTCCACCACTAGAGTTAAGGGCTAAATAATTCTCGAAGGCAATATGGGTAGACACGACAAAGGTTAAGGGGTGACTCGTCATTACTAACATGTCACGGCGAAGTGGACAAAATCAATGATACATGACCAAATCCATGGCCAAGACACCAAAGATTGCTCGCTGCATCACCTAGACATGCTTCATGACTAAAAGGTAGGATAAGACATGGGATATATAATTGGTGTAAAATGAAAAACAAGCAGGTAGTATAAATCTACAACTAAGTCATCACAACTTACCGTCCGCCCAAAGTTCAAGCTTAGAAGTCTAAAGACCGGATCATGAAATGGAAGGTAGATGTGTCATTAGAGGACGTCGTGATGGGCACACTACCTTTTCTTCTTCAGTTGGTATAACTCCAACTCCAATCTTCTAATGTGACCGAGGTGGCCTCCTCGATACTAAACAATAAAGCTCATACTATAGTGCTTATAACATCGCACTTTACATAAATCAATCAACTCAATTTTATTTTATTTTCGAATTTTTTTTTGAACATAACATAATAACATAACATCCCCCACTTGAGATGAACAATGGGAATTCGGGGGTCTTCAATGATCTTCATAATTGTTGTCGATGAAAGCGTGATTTCCAAACCTTTCCACTCGAACCTTGAAGTTAGGCAAATGATGACTTTCCAATTAGAAATAAAGACTACAAGGTAGGCTAAGGTGTAAGGGTGTAACGAACAGTATATTGGGGTGACAAAATGAAAGGAATGGCTCAGAAGGGTGTATCTAGGGGTATCTTGCACTAAAGAGGAGTGCAACAAAAGGGTTTCACATGGGGGTCGAAAAGTCGAGGTAACTTATCGATAGACTCACAATGGTAGGCTGTTTGGGTGATAATCCTATAATACTGCCTTCTAAAACTGAAAAGTCCAAATACATCGAACTAACTCAACAAACCTCGTCTATGGTCTCAAAATGATGCAAAGGCCAAGTTCTAAAGTTTACAAGCTACCGGCACACTTATAATTTGGTGGATTTAGGGTAAAATATCGGAAACGGATAAGGCTAATCTCACCATGTAATGTCAAGGGTTGTATGTGCTCGACTAAGGTCTAATCTAGTTAGGTTTGGAAAAACATGTCAAAATTTTAAAAATGACATAATTTTTCAAAATAAACTAGAAAAATGAGGGCGAAATAAAGTTCAAGAGATAATTCTACTCCCGTCCCCCACTTGAATTGTACAAAGTCCCTTTTGTACTAGGCATTAAAATAAAGGTGAAGAGAAAGGTAGAATTAGAGCGAGAACTTCCCTGAAATTTGCTTCAAAAAGAAGAAGGCCCACGAGAAAGGATTGTGCCTTCATTTAAGCGTCATGAACAAACTTCAATCCCTGAAATCACAATACCGACAAGCATAATTCTAAAAAGAAAAAATAAAATGAAAAACAAACCTAACTCACTTTCATAGGAATCACGGTTGCATTTAGCGAATGAAACAAGCCTTTTAAACCACTTGGTGTCCCAAGTGGACGAGTGGTCTCGTGAGGGTTTACAGGAAACATACCCACAAAATTCATTTAAAAACTAATACGAGGTTACTATGTTTTAAATTGAAAGAATTAAAGTAGAGGAGAGTTACGTCGTAACTCCCATGAGAGAGTTACGCCGTAACTGGCAAAACCTGGTATGAGTTGTGAAGCGAATAGTTACGGCGTAACCACTGAGATGGTATTACGCCGTAATTGGTAATGCGTCAAGAATTCTGCTGCTAAAATGTTGGTTACGGCGTAATCACCAAGATGAGTTACGCCGTAACTCTGTTCAGATCAGCAACTGCAGGAGTAATTACTTCTTTGTCTCCTACAAAAATGGTTAGAAAACACAAAACCCAACAGAAATGAAATAAAAACAAAAGAAAGGGATAATTCGGGTTGTCTCCCGAAAGAGCACTTTTCTATATTTACGAGTGTTTAAGTTAGACTCTTAGCCGCGGGGCTCCTATGGGGGTCTTTGGACACCCCCGACTTCTTCAATATCCTTCATCAAATTGTGTCTCATCCATGCAACATTTGAGGCAGTTCGGAGGTATTCAATGGTTTCGATCTTTCGGACTTTACAAAATTTCTCCTCCAGACCTAGGTGGTAGCGAGTGAATTCGTATTTTTCAACTATAATTGGAGGTGGTCTTTTGTAGGGTATCCATAGGAGTTTGCACCTCCTTTGTTCGTAAGCTTCGTCATCGAGATTAGTAAACTCATCATTTCCTTGCAATTCAAGGTAATCTAGAATCCCTTCTATATCATCGTCATCAGAAACGGTGCCCTTGAACCATTCTTCATCGAGCAAATTCTCCACTAGAACGCGCTTGCATTCTTCTTTATCATTACTCACCCGCTCTATGTCATCGTCAATTATTATTTTACTCTTGTTTTCGAGACTTTTGTCATTTGAATTTTCTTGATCCATGTATTCCTTCCAAATCTTATCTTTTGTTAATGTGTCCACATGCCCATACTTAATTTTTACCCAATTACTGAACCCCAGGTTGTCCATCCAAGGTAAACTCGTTCTTTCCTCATCATTGGTTGAGGACCAAAATAATTCATCTTTTCCTAATCTTCCAGAGTTGCTTCTACCATTACACATATTGTTATATGGGTTGCATGACGCCCAGAAAATTTCCCTAGGAGATTTTACTTTTTCGCACCAGTGACTGCATAGTTCCTTGTTATCAGTTTCACTTAAATGCTCATCCGTGCAGAGTATCTCTTTATTAGTCTCTTCCTTCTGAATATGCTCCGCGTAATCAATTTTTAGTTTCATAAGAAGATTTGGATTGATCTTGGCATTCCCAAATTGAATTGCGTACCAATCTTTAAAGGCCAAATTACCGAATTTTATGCCATGTCTTTCATGCTCATGAGGGCATGTCCATTCTTCCTTTCTTCCATTGTCTCCTCCATTGCAATACTCGTGGAAGGGGCTGCATGTAGGCCATGCCCTTGTGGTTTCTTCATCAGTAATGACGACAGGAGTACACCAGTGAGTGATAAGTGGTTCTTCTTCATCTTCAAGGGAGAGTTCCTCGAGTTTTTCTGACCCGTCCAAGTCGAGGAATTTTTCTGCCCATGTATCCCAGTTACGCCGTAACTGAGATTCTTGGTTACGGCGTAATTCATTAGAGTCATTTTCCTCAGTATTCTTTAAACCCCCGTTGTCGCTGTCAAACACGAGGTTACGCCGTAACTCATTAGGCATGTTACGACGTAACTCATATCTATTAACGAAATCGTCCCCTAAACCCGTATCACTGGCCTGAACCTTCGAGTTATCATCCGAAAAAATTACCTTACATTCCATAGCTGGTTTAGATCCTTCAGGTTTATCGTTATTTCTCCTTACTTTTTGACTGAGCTTTATCACCATGGATTCAAGGTTTTTCAGAGTTGAGTCGTGTTTGGAAATGTTTCTGTCAGTGTTTTTCTGAAATTCCTTCAACCACTCATCTTGCTCCTTTTATCTTTGGGCTGAATTTTCCAGGAATTTATTAATTGTTTCTTCAAGACTGGGCTTTCTTCTCCATAAGGCCCACGGTTTTAATTTCCACGATAACCATTACTATTTCGATTATCACCGTAAAATGGTCGATTTTCTCCATACTTAACTTCTTCAATATCCTCTTCGTCCATATGAGGACAATTTTTTGTAAGATGTCCTCATCCACAGCTTTCACAACCCACTTGGATGGCATGAACGGTTTCTCTGACCTTCATCATATCTCGACTGAGACTTTCAATTTTACTAATGATTGCTGCAATTCCGTCGAAACTTCCGCCTTGGTTTCTTTTACTTCCACCGTCGTGCCATTTTTGAGAATGGTCCGCCATTTTTTGAATGGCTTCAATTGCAGTAGTAGGAGTCATGTTCGGGATAGGTCCTTGATAGTCCAGAATCTGTCTTGTAGTTACAATTATTCCTTTATAGAAAATATTGACCTTCTGCTGGTTATTTAGATCGTTGGTAGGACACTTATAAAGAAGATCGTTGTATCTGTCCCAAGCTTGATACAGAGTTTCATCGTCTTCTTGTTTGAAATTGTGGATCTCCAACAGTTGATTAGAAATCTTTAATGGCGGGCAATATCTTTGAATAAAGTGTTTCTTTAATAGCGCCCAAGTATTAATTGCCCTGGTGGGCAATCTTTCGATCCATCTTCTGGCTGCTCCAGTGAGAGTCATTGGGAAGACCCTGAGCATAACAGCATCATGAGACACGCCCGGAATGTTGAAAAGGCTAGCGATGTATAGGACATTTTCAACGTGCTCATATGCGTCTTTGTCCCTGTTTCTAGAAAAAGGGTTAGCGCGAAGCTCCTTCATAAATTGGTCTTTAATCTCGAAACAAACATCCGCTTCGATTGCCGGTCTTACGAGACCCGGCCCTTGATCTGCTCTAGTCAACGCTAAGTATTCCTCAAGAGTGAGGACATCGATGTTAACAACTTCCATGGTACCTGAAAACTTGAAATATGATCGTGAGAAAAGTTTAAAAATGAAATGAAAGACTTAATGTAAGATATAACTTTTCACATACACATCAAACCATAACACAAAGTAGCATATAGATGGAATTCTAGAGAGAGAAAGTTAGAGGTTTAGGGAACTTAGTGAGAGAAAGTGAAAGATATTATTATGAGCTCCAACTCTCTACCTTGGGAGGTAGAGAGTATTTATAGTCTTACATAAATCGCCACACATCGGGCTGTGGATCAGGCATACAGTGGGTAAAGACCCGTCCGTCCTCCACGGTGTTACTTAACTAAATACTACTTAACTTAAAAGAACTACGACAACGAGCTTTCTAACGATTACATATACTTGAGGTGACCGACTCTTTAATACCTGGAATTTCTAATTCCTAACAATCTCCCCCTAAGGGAGGTCACCTCAATCATGTACCAAAATTACATTGAATACAATTAGATAATACATTAAAAATTGATCTTGCATTCTTGATGTAGTCCTTTGCTTCTAAGCTCGTAGTCATTGATTCTTCACATTGCATGTTTGGTTACTCCAAGTGGAGGTCTTTTACTGATCCACGTGATAATAATTTTGAGCCATCATTTGAGATCATCAGCTATAAAAAATCTCTGTGACATCCTTTGTGATGTTGTGACTATAGGACCGACATGCTCACATTCTAGATCATGAAATCTTCTTATCAGAGTAGCGGAAGCATTTGTTGAATCATGATATTGGCAGCAGCATAGCAGAAGCATGGAGTGAAAATATCAGAGTCATTGATGCACTAATCATGATTTCCTTTTAGATGAATGTGTTAAGTGAGCATGCGGCTATGGATTGACCGCTTCATTCTGATCAGCTGCAAACGTCGGGTGTACCTGCATACAACAGTTAGCAATAAATCGCACGAAAGTGTCTTTGATCACTTTCGTTGAATTGAGGTACACGGCCCACGGTTCCCCGTTGATCAGTACATGTACTGCCTGTGATCAGGTATAATTCCGAAGAATTTCCTTGACAGGGTTTCGCAGCTGTTCTAGCTATTCTCAAACCGGAACATCTCAAAGAAGACAACACGGAGTGAGTGAACCAACGAATTTTAAGTCCACTGATTGATGAAAAGAGATTTGAAAAAAACAATCGTGTATTGCTCAATAGAAATTGTTTTTGCAATACAACGAAGGTTTTATTGAAAATCAATTATCAATCATAAAAACACCTCTTGGTTTGAAGAATGAGTACACGGTCGATGTGCTAAAGAAAAGAGTTTTTAAGCACAAAGACCGGTTTTTCAAAGGTATCCGTCAATCCATAACCTGAACCAGGATTGATTCAAGAGATTGAATCGCCCCATTGTTTCTGTTTAGTTGTCACATGGTTGATCTATATAATAGATCTCACATGACACCTACCAGGAGCTTGTTTGATGTTGGCTCCAGAAGGCTTTCCATCTTCATTGTGAATATGTAAACACATCACTCAGATGTTCTGGCAATACCACAAGGATAATGCGTAGGACTCAAGATATAATCTCTCTTTCCACATTGTGTGAAACAGAGAGTCTTCATTGAAAGTGTCCTAATGAGATTTATTGATGATCTCGTGGCTCTAGACTCAATTTGTGCATATTTGGATCCTATGCCGGAGACTAGGGAGAGGGTCTCCTTCTTCAATATCAACCATCTCTAAGAGAAAGTCGATAGATAATGTCGGTTCCCCGTGAGAATGAAACAAGCCCTTTTAAGAGGAACTTGAGTGGTTTGGAAAGTTGAAGTGCAGTGCGTCACTGGGTCCATGACGTCTTGTCTTCAATACCGATGTTACCATCAGTAGCATATGAATTGAACCTGGTTTCTGCCCTAAGGTTGAATAAATGGGGGGGCTATTTGTTTTCACCCTTTCCTCATTCAATTATTTTTA
>BPTQ01000001.1:20079131-20126164 GCA_019973895.1 Chrysanthemum seticuspe
CAGTCCTCCACGAGTCAAAAACCCACTATTCGAACACTCGACCAGAAGTTTCTTCGTTTACTCATGAAGATAAAGGAGATGTCTCCGACTTATGTATCGGTACAGTAGAACCACACGAGTTTATAATACCTACTCTAGAGTTAATAGACTGATACCGAAACTTAAGTTGTTTTAGGGAGACATGACACTATTATTTTCACGATAACGAGAGAGTACGTTGTTGCAAGTTGTGAGTTCTCGTTTCGTATAGCTGTAAGCTTTAGTAAAGTAGTCCCTTGTTCACCTTTTTCCACACCACCTTGATATAAAACACTCCAGACTTATAGTCAATCGTCTGTAGAAGTGGTTTCGAGAAGGTTCTCTTGCAAAACTCAAATACTGATATTCAGACCTCACAAAATATAGTTCCACCACACCTTTTTCCACTTGTTCCCTGATGAAATGATTTCGAATGTCGATATGCTTTGCTCTTGAGTGTTGAACGTTGTTGCATGAGAGAGCAATAGCACTTTTATTATCACAGTACAGAGGGATTTTGTTGAATTCAAAGCCATAGTCAGATAATTGAGATCTCATCCATAATATTTGAGCACACCAAGATGACATGGCTATGTATTCAGCCTCTGTAGAGGAAATAGAAGTACTCATTTGCTTCTTTGAAGACCAGCTCACAAGCTTATCACCCAAAAACTGAGCACCTCCTGACGTACTTCGACGAGTATCTTGACAACCTGCATGGTCAGCATCTGCATAGGCAGTTAGTGACATACCGGTGTCCTTCGGGTACCAAAGACCCATATTGATGGTTCCTTGGAGATACCGAAAGACCCGTTTAACTGCTTCAAGGTGCTTTTTAGTAGGCTTAGCCTGGTATCTAGCACACATGCAAACAGCGAACAAGATGTCTGGTCTACTAGCAGTGAGATACATCAGGGATCCAATCATACTCCGATATTTCGTTTGGTCAATCATGATCCCTGAGAGGTCCTCATCTAGTTTGGTTCGGTCAATCATGGGGGTGTCAACAGGGTCACATGAATCAAATCCAAATTTCTTTAAAATCTCTGTTGCATATTTAGATTGATTTATGAAAATGCCTCCGGGACTTTGTGAAATTTGTAATCCCAAGAAAAATGACATTTGTCCCATCATTGACATTTGAAACTTTGAACTCATTTCATTTGAAAACCGATCACATTCCATTGGGTCTGTCGAGGCAAAAATAATATCATCAACATAAATTTGAACATGAATGAAATGTTTGCCTGACTTCCTGGTGAACAATGTAGGATCAACTGCTCCTTTGATGAATCCGGTTGATAGAAGAAACTTTGACAGTGTATCATACCATGCCCTTGGAGCTTGCTTTAAACCGTAAAGAGCCTTCTTCAAACGATAAACGTGAGTAGGATGCTCTTGATTCACAAATCCTTCAGGTTGGCTGACGTAGACGACTTCTTTAAGATCTCCGTTCAGAAATGCCGTCTTTACATCCATCTGATATACTACCATGTTCTTACTAGCAACATTAGCCAGAAAGATTCTGATTGCCTCGATTCGAGCAACTGGAGCAAAAGATTCTTCAAAGTCTACACCCTCCTCTTGACGATATCCTTTAGCAACTAATCGAGCCTTGTTCTTCAACACATTACCATGCTCATCAAGTTTTACTTTGAAGATCCATTTTAGAGCTATAATCATAGCACAGTCTGGAGCAGGTACTAACTCCTATACATCGAGACGATCAAACTCATGAATTTCATCTTGCATGGCATTGAACCAGCTATCTTCATTCATGGCAGTTTTAACATCTTTTGGTTCGATCTTAGATAGTACGGAGTTGAAGAAGCACCATAAGGCATCGGTTGCGAGTTGTTTCCGGGTTGATACAGGACGAGAGGGATTTCCAATGATGTTGTCTAAGGGGTGATCGTGAGTCCATTTTCTGAGGTGTTCATGTGGCAGTTGTTGAGGAACTGAGGTAGCTGAGTCGATGTCTCCTGAAGAAGATGGTTCTGATGATGATTCAGGAGTAGCAAATATGTTTTCAAATGGAGCATCTTCAGGAGTCGCAAAGGGATTAACTTCATCATTGATGCCAGAAACATTTCCATGATGTACATTTGAAGAATGATGATTTGTTGATGAGACTGAAGGATCAGCAGCGGGTGCTTCTTGACTTAAAGATATTGAGACTGAGGGATTGACTTCATTCACTGGAATATGAGCATCCTCTGTTGTGGGAATCATCACCTCATTAGTAATTGAATCATACAGTTCATCAAACATAGGATCAAACAATTTCTTTACATCATCTTCAGATGGAGGTACATATGGAGTTTCTTGAGAGGAGTTTGGAACAAGGGATGAACCAATGGGACTGTTTTGAAGTGCGGGTCCTGAGCTGGAGTGTCCAGGAGCCATTTGACCGGTCAGCTCATCAAATGTAACGTGAATTGTTTCCATGATATTTCGGGTTCTTTTGTTGTAGATTCGGTATCCCTTTTTGTTTGGTGCATATCCTACAAATACTCCAATGTTAGCTTTAGCCCTAAGTTTGCCCAAGTCTTGACCCTCATTAGTTGGATAGCACAAGGCACCAAATACACGAAGGAAAGATAGATTAGGTTTTCTGTTGTGGACAAGTTCATATGGAGTTTTTCCATGAATAGTGTGAATCAAGGAACGATTTTGTGTGTAGCATGCAGTGGCAATAGCTTCAGCCCAGAGAAACATTGGAACCTTTGAGTAGATCAGCATTGTTCTAGCAGCTTCAACAAGAGTACGATTTCGTCTTTCAACTACACCGTTCTGTTGAGGGGTTCGTGGAACACTTCTTTGATGGCTGATTCCAACGCTTTCATAGAATTCACTAAGTTGTTTGTTGACAAACTCAGTTCCATTGTCTGTTCTGATAATTCTGACAGTTTTGTTTAGTCGAACCTGCAGCTGTTTGATGAGTTTGATGATGATATCAGGAGTTTCATCCTTTGTCCTTAAGAACTTGACCCAGGTGAATCTAGAGTAATCATCAACCACAACTAACACATATTTCTTCCCAAAGATATTCTGCACCCTCATTGGTCCACATAAATCCATATGAATCATATGAAGAACTTCTGTGACAGAGTTAGTAGGTTTGGGTTTATGGGCATACTTCTTGCTTTTTCCCAATTGACATGCTGAACAAAGATGATCCTTTTCATACTTTAGTCTAGGTAACCCTACAACTAAGTCCTTTCTGGAAAGATCGTTGATGGTGTCGAAGTTCAAGTGATTGAGACGACGATGCCATAACCATGACTTTGTTTTTGAAGCCTTAGATAACAAGCAGATTGGAGAGGCCCTCATCATGTCATCGATAGAGATGGTGTAAAGGTTTGAGCCACGAGTTCCTTTCAACAGTTCCTTACCATTAAGATCTCTAACAAAGCAGGTATGTTTTCTGAAGGCTACTTCTAGATCAGAATCACAGAATTGACCAACAGAGAACAGATTATGACCTAAACCTTCCACATAATACACTCTAGAGATGACACTATCACCAACAACATAATCTCCATAACCCATAATAGCACCGAAATGATCATTACCAAATCTAACAGTCCCGATGAATTTGCTCACGAAGTTCATGAGCCGCGACCGGTCTCCAGTCATATGCTTGGAACAGCCTGAGTCCAGGTACCACAGAACGATTTGAACGATCTGCAGTTGAACACAAACAAGAATGGATAACTGGATAATTGGGATCCCCATGCAAGAATGGGTTCCATTTGGTTAGTTACAATGGTTGGAACACCCACATCAGAAATAGAATCATTCATATCAGAAAGTGAGGCAATGGAATCATTGTGAATAGATGCAGTACTAGTGTCTGTATTAGCCCTGTTCACAGTGTGATCACTTCTTAAGGGAATAGTTCTACCAGTAGGCATCCATTTTCTAGTGGGCATTATTTGATTAGTCTTATGACCAACAGGTATCCAATAGAAGCCTATTTTACTGAATGTTCTTCCTGTGGGTTTCCACTGTTTTCTAACTTTCTTTCGTTTTTGCCTTTTAGCCTTCTTAGCATGAATTTTAGCATTAACAATATTAACTGGACGATTAACATCATTAGGCAGAACATTAACATCACATTCATGATTAGAAACAGAATTCAAGCAGTCATCAGTACAAGGTTTGCAAATAGTATCAGAATTCGAATTAATTACAGTACGCCTATGGCTAATACTAGAATCAACACGATTCGTTTTATTCGATTCAAACTTAAAGTTCCTAGATTGTTCTTCTACTCTTTTCCAGTGCACATTCTTAGCTTGCGAGGTCCTATCATTCCTTGTATTGTCTTGAGACTTTGTCCTGCTCCCTTTAATGTCACTGATTACTCCTGTAGAGGGAATGGGAACATTAGTTTGTTTTACTACTCTTTGCACCACCTGTTTAGATGTGCTGGGATCTGAACTACATGCAGGTGCACTAAGGTTCACTTTCTTAAAACTAGAGGTACTAAGATTAGTACTCCTAGAAGGCATCTTTGAGTTCTCTCTCTTAGCATTGACAGATCTAGAATCTGAACTACTCAAGGGTACACTACGGTTCACATTTAAAACATTGGGAATCGAGTGCATATCATATTTGGCATTAGGCATCGAGCATGGAATCAAAGGGTTAACTCTCTCACCTAATGTCTTTGGGCATATTGTGATCAAGCATTCTAAGATTTCTTGAGATCGTTTGGCATATAAGCATGCATGTCCAATTGCATTATCATGAGGTTTCTCTAGCTTATCCTCTTCAACAATCTCACGCAGACATTCTAGACAATCCTTAAGGGATGAGAAATATGTTTGAATGGCAAGTTTGTTGTTCCTTAGATGAGGGGGGACATATGTCACAGATAAAGCATATTTATTACCAGAGTGAACCTTTGATACAACATTCTCCCCATTGATCATTGGCATTTTCCCTTTTACCTGACTCTTCAGATTCTCAATTTCCTTTTGCAATGAAGCTATTTGTTCGTTGTTTTTGTTACGAGTGACTTTAATTGATTCAAACAACTCATTGAAATGACGTTTAACCTTTTCATTTTCTTCTAGAAAACTTTCGTTTTCCTTTTGTAAAGCATTTACTAGGTTTGAAGATGAAACGTTTGAGAGTTCTGAGAATCTAAAGGAGGAGGCATTTGGGAGCCTGTCATATTGTTCGTTTGACCCTTTAATTGAGAGATTTGGGCTTTCAACTTTCTGATCGTGTTGCACTGAGCTTGAATCTGTTCATCACGTTTGTTAATTTGAAAAACTGCATCAAACTCTGGAGCATCTGAAGATGTCTTGACATTTGAAGTTTTGACATTTTCTTTAAGATGTTGATATTTTAGTTGTAAATTAAAATGCTCAACTTCTAGTTTAGAAAAATGTTTAACGAAATTGTCGTGATCATCCAGTTCAATTTTATCGTTTAGTTTAGAATTAGTTTTTTCAAGCTCAATGACACGATCATGGGAGACTTTCAGGGCCACAGATAGTTCATGAAATTTGGAAGCATTAATAGAGCAATTTGAAGCAGTGAAAAACACATCTTGAGCAACACATTCAGTAATAAGATTCTCATTTAATGTATGCAAGTTCTTTCTCTCAATTTCATTATATTTCAGTGCACGCTCATAGTCACTAACTTCAACAACCATTGCATCAAATTCCTTTTCCATTCCCTTAATATCAGTTTCTATCCCCTTTTTAAGACTCTCAAAGTGATCTTTTAGAAGTTTAAAGAAGGGCATGACCTCAGTCAAATAACATTCTTTCATTTGTTCAAAACCCCTTTCTCCTTCAGTTATACCAGTGGGTGTGATCCTTTTCTTGCAAGTTTTCTCAAAATCAACAAATAGTTGAAATATAACGTATTGGCTAATTAATGTCTTGCTTTTAGTGGCAATTGTTCTAGGTACAAGATGCATTGGTGTATTAGGAGGATACACAGTCGCTCTAGGCATTTTCCAAAGGGGAGGGTTAGTTTCAACAATATTTTCCGCTTTCTGCTTATCTAAATCTTTTTTCCAGAAGACTTGTTCGGGAGTCAACAATGTCTGAGGCTTAAACTTGTTTAAGGAAATCCAGTTTTCCTTCTTGTAATCATGAGGAGTGATAATTATGTTTTTCTCTTTGCATTTGGGATCATTTTGTTTCTTATTCATCTTTTCCCTAGTGATTTCATTTGATTTCTTATCTTCCTCTGTGCACTCAACGCAACTAGGTTTCTGCCTAGGCTTAAGGATTTCATTACCATCATAAAGCACCTTATGAGCATTTCTAGCCTTTTTAATTACCTCTGGATTTGGTTCCTCAACAAGGGGAATGCTATGCTTATCGCTTAAGACTCGATGTTTAGTGACCATGTGAGCAGTCTGAATGGTGTTTCCTTGTATGTACAACTTGTTTTCAAGTTTGTTTTTCAAAGTTTTCAGATTAGAAAAATCTCTCAAGAGTTTTGATTCCTTTGCATTAAATTCTTGCTTAAGCATTTTCATATTTTCTTGAAGTTCTTGTTTTTGTTTAGCTGTTTTAGAAAGTTTTTCTTGCAAGGAATTTAATTCTTGTTTCAATACTTCTTCTCTAAACTTACTTTTTCTAATTACTGTACTCACTTGGTCATCCATTTCCTGCTCACGAGTGGTCAACTCAAATTTTGCACGTTGTTCATAAATAGCAACACGTTCCTTATAGGCATTTAGTTCAGAAATTATGGAATCATCAGGAGCACATGCAGTGTATTCATCAAAGACATAGTCATTGTTGACTGCAGAAGATGCATCACTTGGTACAACTTCACTTTCACTTTGTTTCACGTATTGATCGTATGGGACAATATTGTTATTACCCATATTTTCAACATTTTATTCAATAGTTTCAGTTGATTGTACTTTGTCATGCATCTGTTGCACATCAGCATCATCGTATAGTTTTAATACCTCTGAGATGAGTTTGTCCTTGGATGGGCCAGCTTGTGGTGAAGAAGAGACCTTAGGAGAAACCATTGGAGAAATGCTAGCCATAAAAATTGTGTGTGCAGTAGGTCCATCATCTACATCAGAGTCGTATGCATCACAGTCAGCGACTTGAAAGGCATTCTGATGATTGTGACCTATCTCCTGAATAGGCTGCTCATCCACATCTGCATCATAGGTCTTGGCATTGCCCTCAGCAAGAAACAGCAATTCCTCTTCATCCAAAGCAGCACCATTGTCCTGAGCTTGTGCCAGCAACATATTATCTCTGAAGTAATCAGCATTCTGTGGACGCTTTGGAGATGTGCAGTTCCTTGCAATGTGTCCTTCACCCCCACAGTTGTAACATTTGATTGGCTTAGCTTGACCTTGGGTACCATTTCTTTCTCGATTCTGGTTGCCCACATAACCTCTCCCAGCTCCACCTCTTCTCTGATCATACTGTCTTTCCTGAACTGGTTGCCCCATAATTTTCCCATCTCTGATCAAAGCATGGTTGTGAAGATTAGAGGCGGTTCAGATCTCATTGCAGGTGTGGAGTTTGTTGGTGTGAGGTGAAAGTGTCCTGTTCTCTTTAACCATGAGTGTTAGTTGAGTGATGAAATGTTCCATGACAGCATTTGCATCAGGTTGCTTGAACCTTGGATCAGAAATGGGTTTGTGATTATCATCATTCATGGGTGCAACTTGAGAAGCATTGGTGGAAGTCCCATCATCTGTGAAGAAGGCAGTTGAATCATTTGTAGACCTTGTTTCTCCCTGACCTTTGAACTAATCAAGGATCCTCTTTTCAAACATGGCATGTCTCTCATTCTGAAGGAGGAAGGCATAGAGTTGCTCATAGTTTGTATCCTTCAATCCTTTAGTGAGTTTCACAGAGGTGACAAACTTGTGCCATTCGGGATTCATATTGTTTACAAATTTTGAGTTCAACTGAATGTTAGGCATAGTCATCTTGATGTTTCTCATGTCATTCACCAACTTATGAAATCTCACATAGTACTCATTGACATTCTCATCTGGTTTCATCTTGAAGTGCTCAAATTCGTCATAGAGTTGGGATTCTCTGTCTTCCATAGTTAATTCTGACCCTGAGAGAAGCATCTTAACATTATCCCAAACTGCCTTTGCTTCAGTGTTATGATTGATCAGCTTGTAGATGTCTTTAGGAAGACCTTGAAGAACAATGTTTGAAGCCCTGATATCTGCATCAAATCTCTTTTTATCCTTATCATCAAGCTCATCATACATCTTAGGTCTGTCCATTCCGTAAACTGGAGTACCATCTTCATTAGTATCAGGTATGTCTCTAGTCGTCTCAACTCGATATGGTCCTTCATCAATGGATTTGAGAATGTTGACACCATTTTCCTTTCCAAGGCAATACAATCTGATTCGTTGAGCCCAAGAATCGTAGTCAGTTCTGTCAAGCATGGGTGGACGAGTATCTGAGCCAGCTGCTTGTACATCCTCGGCAACAGTGGAGATGATAGTAGGGACGTTGGTAGACATGTTAACAGATTATACGGGATTTTATAACTCTATGATTAAACCGGGAAATAGATTCTTTCACGGGATTTTACAAAATCAAGAGAAAACCGTAAACAATCACTCAAGTCGCTAGAAGATAATGCACTAAGTCGCTAGAAGATAATGCACTAAGTCGCTAGAAGATAATGCACTAAGTCGCTAACACTTAATTCGCTAGACAACTAAGTCGCTAGAGTCCCAAGTCGCTAGACAAAAAGCAAGTCGCTAAGTAGTAACTCGCTAACCCTCAAGTCGCTAGCAAAATTTTGGCAGCAATTCGCTACACAAGTCGCTAGAGATACAAGTCGCTAAAGAGCAACTCGCTACAGACCAAGTCGCTACCACCAAGTCGCTACTCGTAGTGGAGAGTCCACTACTTGTACTTTAACTCCCTAGATCTAACTCGCTAGGTCTAAAACTGTAACTCGCTACAATTTTGTAAAGCAAGTCGCTATGAAGAAAATAAACCGTGAGCTAAGTCGCTAGCAAGAAAAACCATATAAACATCACTTTTCAATCCAAAAACAACCCAACCAAGATGATTCAAGCTAACCAAATGAAAACCTAAACACTTGTGATGATTCTAAACATGAAAGTACTAACAAAATTCAAACTTTAACACAAGAAATCAACCAAATGATGCAAAAACCACTAAACTTTTTCAAACTAAAAAACCACCTAAAAACCACTAGAAATCCAAAGATGTGCAAGATATGATCTAACCATGGCTCTTGATACCAATTGTAAGATATAACTTTTCACATACACATCAAACCATAACACAAAGTAGCATATAGATGGAATTCTAGAGAGAGAAAGTTAGAGGTTTAGGGAACTTAGTGAGAGAAAGTGAAAGATATTATTATGAGCTCCAACTCTCTACCTTGGGAGGTAGAGAGTATTTATAGTCTTACATAAATCGCCACACATCGGTCTGTGGATCAGGCATACAGTGGGTAAAGACCCGTCCGTCCTCCACGGTGTTACTTAAAACTTAAAAGAACTACGACAACGAGCTTTCTAACGATTACATATACTTGAGGTGACCGACTCTTTAATACCTGGAATTTCTAATTCCTAACACTTAATATTAATCATAATATAGCTCCCCGGTAGCGGCGCCAAAAATTTGATGCAGGTTTTACTGACCAGGTCTTAATATTTATAGCGTCTCGCTATACCTATGGGCTACCCTAATGCACTATCGGGCAGTGTACCCGGTCGTGTGTAGTTGTAGTAAATGGTAAAGCTGAGGTCGTCCCAAGAGCTATGTGTGTCGGATAATTACAAAGTCTAATTGTCACAGAATATTAATGGTTTTATAGGGTTTTAATTAATTAAACTACTAATGCAGAATATAAAGTAAAAGCAAATAAATGGTAAAGTGAAATCAATAGAGGAATAGTGGTGCTAACCTAGTTAATCCTCCTAGCTAGTTATGTCTACGTCTACCTACTTCCAATTACTTCAGGTGGGGTCAAATTCGAGAGGACAGCATTTGGTCAATTCGCCCTAACCTATCAGCAAAGATGCCACCACAGGAGAAATCAAGCGCACCGTCATAAGTCCTGTTGTTCCTGGTCCCCTAAGCCGAGTCATTAAGTACCGCTACATGCTAGATTCTAAATAGTGAGTGCCCGACCGTTAGGAACTTAGACACTACACCCCCCAATTCTTAAGTTCATGCAAACGATAGGTGATCAGTTGGTCAAATCGCACAAGTAGAAAGGGTCGTCAGTTGGTCATATCTTACCCTTCCCCGTCTCAGTCCGCTCACCTAGGGTCAGTTGGTCATATCTCCTAGGCAATTAGCCTCTATAGCCATTCAAAACTACCAAACTAGGGGTGACTACCAAAGAACTATGCATGCATACACTTAGAAATAATTGTACGGAAGTAAAGGTAAACGCAAACAAAACAATTAAGGAATCATAACTAGGCTAGCACCAAAGGGTGCTTAGCTGCTCATATTAATCATGCACATTAATTCAATATTCAAAGGTACGAAATACATGAATTGAAAGTAAAAGAAATAATAAACGCTAAAGCTTATCGTAATGGTGTGACTTCTCCCTTGGAAACAGCTCCGTATGCTTTCCTAGACCTCCCTTGAGCTTTTTCCCACGTTCTCAGAGTATTGTGTGTGGAATGGGATGCTTTGAAATGATGGAATTCATGGGGTATTTATAGGCCAGGTCTGGGTTACGGCGTAACCTATAGAGTAGTTACGCCATAACCTTCTATTTCTTCGTAAATGCACTAGATCTGCTAGTTATGGCGTAACCTTATAAGTGGTTACGCCATAGTCTTCAATAAACTCGGTTACGTCGTAAGTGATGTAGTAGTTACGGAGTAAGTATGAGCGGCGCGAAACCTTTTTTTACCTAATGTAGTTACATCGTAACCTTTGGGAAGAGTTACGCCGTAACCTCTTGATAAGTTGGACTTCAGGGTCACGCAATAGTTACGGCGTAAAGTGAGAGATGAATTACGCCGTAACTTCTTCAAGATAAGCATACTGTGATAAATCTTTAGTAATGTTTTCATTTCCGCGTCTCGTTAGCTCCAATGCTCGTAATTTACCTGAAAGTGGAAAACAATGGAAAACAAGCGTAAATCCATATAAATGATTTAAATAACGAACATTATCGGGGGAAATTGACATTAAATAATCAGGACTATTTGATGTTATCAGAGCCTTATCTTGATTTCTTTTTGTAGCTGCTGGCAAGGTAGGCTTAGGTGGTTTAGGTTGTCCAGGAACTTCTACAGGTTCTTCAAGAATGACATTACCATTGACAATCACATCCCATAGTGCATGGTATGTAATCGCAATGTACTGCCTCATCTTCATGCTCAAAAGATCATATTCTCCCTTCTTGATGATAGGAATTCTGAGTGAGGTGATGGATGGTATTGGTGCAGCTTCAGTCGACATCTTTTAGGGTTTGTAGTTGGATCGGTTTTAAGGGTTTCTTCTTAATAAGAGTTTCCACACAAGCTCTGATACCACTTGTTGGATCGATATACTCTGACCAAACTAACTATGTAGCTTGTAAGGGTTTAGCAACCTTGGATAAATCCAAAACTACTAATGATGAAACACTGATATAACTCTGTTAAGTATGCAGAGTCTACTTCAACAAAGCTAAGAAGAATAACTTTGAACTTCAACGATTATATTAAAACCAAACTTTGAACCTGCTTGTTATACAGATTCACTAACAACCCTAATCACTAAATAACTCTAATATCGTACTTGCATATGTATCTCTAATGCCAATCTAGGGGTCCTTTTATAGGCATAAGGAAAACCATAGTCGGTTTACAATCCTCGACAAGTACTAATTCTAATCTAAGAATATTCTAGAATTACATAACAATCCTTAAACGATTTGCATAACAGTCCTTTAACATGGCAGTACTTTGACGAGCAGTACTTTGACTTTCTTCATGAGCAGTACTTTGACTTTCTTCTTAAGCAGTACTTTGAGTTTATATCCCAACATTTAAACGTCTTATAAACATTACGATATGCTCGTGTCTTCTAAAAATACTAAAGTTACTCATATTTATAAGTTTTTGACATTTTAAAATTTCCACTTTTTATGTTACCCGGAACTCGCGTTTTTACGTTTTTAGTTGTACCTTTTACATAGACCTTTAAACTAACTTTACATGATAATATAACAACACTTACCGCCCCCACCCAAAATACCAAGGCCGACGCCCCCTTAGTTACCACCAAACCAAGATTTTATCTAACCTATTGATCTGTGCTAAACTAGTCAAGTCTAATCACACAAGCTAGCCACTTGTGAATGGCTAACCGTAACAGACTTAAAACTGCTTAAAACACAAATACAATGAAGTCCTGGAGAATAGAATGAATTCCCGGGTCGTTTAGTCCCACGGAGACTCAATGGTGTGTCAAAACAAACTCAGAGGATAGAATGATCACTAAGGATAGTAATCAGTAAAGGTTTTGATTAGAACTTACACTACTGATTGATTGGAATGGGATAGGATACATAGTTGGAAAACACAACAATCAGATGAAAGAAACGTAAACGTAAGTTTAAAAACTACGTATACGTACAAAATAAAAAGTGAAAACTAAGAAATAAAATGTCTAAAAATATGAAAATAACATTTTTAGAATCCTAAAAATAAAAGAAAATTATCAGAAAAGGAAAATTATTTTTAACACTATTTAATTAATTATTATTAATTAAAAACTATTTTAACTATTTGATAAATACTCTAAAATAGAAGAAAATACAAAATAAGGCTAGAAAAATAAAATTATGATTCAGAAAAATCTAAAATATTATAAAACTAATTTTAAAATTAAAAATATATTTTTCACACTTTTTATTTAATTATTACTAATTAATAACTATTTAAAATACACTTAATTACTAGAAAATATAAAATAAACTTGGAAAAATAAAATTTTAACTTTGAAAAATCTAAAATATGATAAAACTAATTTTAAAACTGAAAAGATATTTTTTTATGCTTTTTAATTATTTATCACTAATTAATTACTATTTTTAACTAATTAAAATTATAATAAATACTAAAAAGATAGAGAAAAATATGAAACTTTTTCTAAAAATACTATATGATGACAGAAAACTAAGAAAAATAGAAAAACAAGATTTGCTTATTAATAAGCTGAAAAGAAAAATCAAAAAGCTAAAACTTATTAAATAAACACTATCACTGATTTTAATTTGATATTTTTCTGGATTTTCTTTTTGAAAACTACTTTAATACTGATATTATGAAACTTTAACAAAGACAAAAATTTTACAAGTCACAAATAAGCTGTTTTGACAAGCTTATGGACCAACAGATGGCTTAATGAGCTTATTTGGTGTAAATAAGCTCAAACAAGCTCACAACTGAAACAAAAGCTCAAATAAGCTACAAACAAGCTAGATGAACTAGAATGAAGCTAAAAAGAACAGATAAACACACTGAAAAGCTAGAACAAAGTCAATAAGCACTTGGCTTAAACACAGAAATGGGACAAGATAGAGGCTTATAGCAGCCCTAGCAAACAAGCTTCAAAATGAAAAACAAGGCTTGAGACCTCAAGAGGGCTTGGTTGGCTTTCCAAAGAAACAAAGATCACAAGATTTGAGCAACTAATAAGCTCTATGCAAGCTTATCAAAATGATGCCATTCACTGTGCACAGGGCATGTTTGCAGACAAGGTACCAACAAAAAGCTAATTAAAAAGCACTTAAAAAGCTGATTCAAAGATAGCTAGTATTTTTCTATTTTTGTCTAGCAACTGAACTTTAAAACCCCAAAAGCTTTTAAGCTAAAACTCACTATTGAACACACAATGAAAATATCTGTTTTAATCAAAAACGACCAAATGAGAAATTTTGACTTTTTGGTTTGCACTAAGAGTTTGACCAAGGTGAACTTTGATTTGATTCTATTCACTGAATATGTTGTTAAAAGGTAGTATAAGACTGATTTGATCAATACTAACAACTTTCTTACACAAAATAATGATCCTTACTTTTTAAAATCCAACAGTGACTGCACAATTTGATCAAAAAGCTAATTTTGACTTTTGCTTGAATGAGGACTTGTTTTTATGACTGAAATGAGTTTATAGACACTAAAGAGACACAGAGCAAGCACAAACAACAACTCAAACAATATCTATAACAGTTTAAGCAAACAAATCCAAACAACCTTTACTTCACTGTTATAGTGATTTTCAAAGCAAATCACAAATGTAATCCATTAAACTGATTGCAGACCATGAAATATCATATATTAGAACTAATGAAGCATTAAACAACAACATTAACAACAAGAAACTCAGAAATGACCAAGATGAGCTTTTAACTGTCAAAATGAGATTTTTGTAAACTACCAATTTCAAAGAACAACCTACTGATTTTATGGCTTAGGTACACTTAATTATGACTAGTGATTACTAAGAAACAGAAATTACCACTACTAGACAATTAAAACAAAGAAATGTAAAAATGAACAAAAATCTTACAAATGCTATCCAACTGCAAACTGAGATCAAGGACCAATGAACACCCCTATTAGCTTACCACTAAGCTTCTAACCCAAGGCCATCCATGATTTACCCTGCTCCAGCTGTGTACACCATTTCCAACTGATTTTTGATTTTTAAACTATTTAATTTGTATTTTTGGTGATTTTCTGATTTTGATTCTAAACTGATTTTAAATGTTTCTAAAAGCTTGAATGAGCTTTATGGGAGCTTACATGATCTAATTCAGTCCAAAGCAACTAATAAAAACAACATTTGATCATATGAGATTTTGAGCATGAAATTTGCATAAACTTTAAATCGAACTTGATAATGAAATTAAGGATTAGAAAAGATTCAAATACACTTTTATAACTTAAACAAAGTACTTGAAAGATTAAAATTACACTTGAAATCTGAAAATGACTAAAACGACATAAAGACTTAAATTTTTACACTAGATAGATTGATGCAATGCATCTCTCCTCTTCTTTATAGATTTTTTAGCATCCCCACATGTCTCTGATTGCTTCCCACCAAATTCCAGCCATTGGATCACTCTAACTCATCAAAACCGTCCATTTTGCTTTTTGGCGCCAAATATTTCAAGGCAGGTTTTAGCTTTAAATGGAGTTGGTTGAGTCAATTAAGAGAGTTTGGGTGTTAGTGGAGGTGGAGGGGACAAAGTATGGAGAGGGGGGTTGAAAAGGTTGGAAAACCATGCCTGGTTTTGGGTTTACAGGGGTGGAGAGGGAGAGCTACAGTAGCTCTGGTTTTAGGCGCGTTTTGTGTGGTTTGACCATTTGGATTGACCAGAGGCAGTATTAATAATAGGGGGTCTAAAATGCTTTTTGACAGGGGGGGGTCACATAGGGTTCAAGGGTCAAAATGAATTGTGACAAGGCAAAGGTGTAAAGGTTTAATAACACAAGGACTAATGTTGTCATTTCTGAAATTGCAAGGACCTTGGCTGCCAAATAATCAAAGAGGTTTCAAGGGACCAAAAGTGACAATCCCCAAAAGTACAAGGACCAAACTTGCCATTCTCCAATTTCCAAGGACCATTTTTTTCCACTTTTCAAAGTTGAAGGACCTTTTCCGCCATTTGACTAAAGATTCATTCAAGGACCGTTTTTGACAATTTAAAATATTTCAGGGACCTTGAATGACAAAACTTCACACTTTTGAATTCCAGGGACTAGATTTGACAACTTTTAAAACTTGGGGGACTAAAACTGCCAATTTTGCAAACTTGATACGTTTTTCATCTGATTTTGATATTTTTGCATTTAAAACACATAAAACACTGATTTGTGATATTTTCATCATTTTGATGCATTTTTGAGTGTTTTTAGATGATTTTGCAGTTTAGATTATACAAAAATGATGAGTATTTAGACACTCATCAATCCCCCACACTGAGATATTGCTAGTCCCTAGCAATGATTTGAGAAAACTTAATGGATTTGAAAAACTCTTTACCAAAAGCCATCACTTCTGGAGTAGCCAATTGTTTTGATTCAAGTAAGAACCTTGGTACAACGATAACCAAATGATTTATTGGCAAATCATAAACCATATAACGGATTTGATGTGTCTTTACCAGAAGCCGTACCCTTCTGGACTAGCCAACTCTTAGATAAATTATCAGAATTATCTTTGGTGAGCTGAATACCAATTATGGATTTTCCACTGCCTTTACCACAAGCCATAACCTTGCGGGCTAGCCAACTCTTCACTTTTAAGGATATGGTGAGTTGAGAACCATACAATTTTGGGCAAATTGCAAGCCATATAAACGGATTTGAGAAATCTTTACCAAGAGCCGTTTGCTCCTGGATTAGCCAATCCTTTTGTCTTACAGACATGGCGGACTGATAACCAAGATGAGTAAGTGTAGAACACTTACTCCAAAAAAAATTTTGGCCAAAAACGGGGGAATTGGGTGGATAATACATGAAATTCGTGAGAATTCCCCCCCACACTTAGAAATGAATATTGCCCTCAATATTCAAAGTACCGGCGGTTATGCCGAAACAAAGAACGTAAGAGGGAAATACTACGGCCATTATTTTGAAAGATTTTTTTTTTTTTTTTTTTTTTTTTTTTTTTTTTTTTTTTTTTTAGATTATGATTTTATATACAACAGCGTGGGGAAACTCCCCCACACTAGGGTGGTAGAAAGGGGGTAAGAAGACAGAAATATGGGTGAAAACCCATATGGTGCGTGCTAATGTTTTTGATTACCGAGTCACTAGCTTGACTCGATCCCCGCATTCATTGATTCATGGGGAAAGTTTGTAGATCCGGGACAACCACAGGGGGAATGTCCTCTCCAAAGTAATGCTTCACTCGATGACCATTCACTTTAAAATTAGGACCATCGGGTTGAGATCAACGGTACCATAAGGATAAACCTTAGCAATGGTGAATGGACCAGACCAACGGGACTTGAGCTTTCCCGAGAAAGTCTTCAATCTAGAATTGAAAAGAAGGACTCGATCACCAACGTTGAAAACGCGGTTCTTGATTTTGGAGTCATGAATCTTCTTTGTCTTTTGTTTATAGATCAAAGAGTTCTCGTAAGCTTGATCACGAAGTTCATTTAATTCATTCATTTGAACTTTTCTATGATCACCAGCTGTCTGTATATCGAAGTTTGCATGTTTCAAGGCCCAGTATGCCTTGTTCTCTAACTCAATCAGAAGATGACATGCCTTTCCGTACACTAGCTTGTATGGAGTACACCCGATGGGTGTTTTGTAAGCTGTACGGAAGGCCCAGAGTGCGTCATCAAGTTTATCCGACCAGGATGCACGATTTTCGCCTACTGTCCTTTCAAGGATTCTTTTAATACCACGGTTTGAAACTTCCACCTGCCCACTTGTTTGGGGGTGGTATGCAGTAGAGAGACGGTGGGTAACACCATACTTTTGCATGACTCTTTCAAATTGGTCATTACAAAAATGTGTACCACGATCACTGATTATCGCTCTCGGAGCTCCAAACCTGGCAAAAAGAGATTTCAAAAACTTCACAACAACTCGGGCATCATTGGTGGGTAAAGCTTTTGCTTCAACCCATTTTGACAGATAGTCAACAGCCACGAGTATGTACTTGTTTCCACGAGACGAAGGAAATGGCCCCATAAAATCAATACCCCATATGTCAAATATCTCACAAACTTGAATGGCATTTTGTGGCATTTCATTCCTTTGAGAGATATTACCATGACGTTGACAAGCGTCACAGGCTTTGACAAATTCGTGGGCATCCTTATAGATAGTGGGCCAATAAAACCCGGAATCAAACACCTTTTTGGCGGTGTAGTTTGGACTATGATGGCCCCCGGTGGGTCCAGCATGGCAAGCTGTGAGAATGTCAATAGCTTCCTGTCCATAAACACACCGTCGGATGACTTGATCCGCACAGATTTTGAACAAGTAGGGGTCGTCCCAGAAATAATGTTTAACATCTTTGAAGAATTTGTTCTTCTGTTGGGTCGACATCCCTTTCACAATGAAGTTACCCGCATGGTAATTTGCGAAGTCAGCAAACCATGGGGTGGTAGGATTTCCACGAAAAGAAACCGCATTGAGTGTCTCGAGAGGAAATGTTTCATTTATTTCCTTTTTCTCGAAAACATCTTGGTGAGGGTTTTCTAATCTGGACAGATGACCAGCAGCTAGATTCTCAGCTCCTTTTTTATCACGTATAATGATATCAAATTCCTGGAGGAGGAGAATCCAACGAAGCAATCTCGGCTTTGCATCTTGTTTTGCAAAGAGATATTTAAGAGCCGAGTGATCCGTATACACTACACATTTGGTCAAGATTAAGTATGGCCGAAACTTCTCGAATGCATACACCACGGCTAATAGCTCTTTTTCTGTGGTGGTGTAATGAGTTTGAGCTTCAGTCATAGTCTTACTTGCGTAGTGAATAGGCTGAAAATGCTTGTTTCTTCGTTGCCCTAGGACTGCACCGATAGCAAAATCACTTGCATCGCACATGAGCTCAAAAGGCAAGTCCCAGTCGGGAGCAACGAGAATGGGTGCTTCAGTAAGCTTTTTCTTCAATGTTTCAAAAGCTATGATGCACTCGGGTGAGAAGATAAAAGGAGCATCTTTTTCAAGAAGATGGGTCATCGGCCGGGCGATTTTAGAAAAATCTTGTATGAATCTACGATAGAAACCGGCATGACCTAAAAAACTCCTAATACCTTTGACGGTAGTAGGATGAGGTAATTTAGCAATAACATCGACTTTTGCTCTATCTACCTCAATCCCGTTCTTTGAAATCTTATGGCCAAGGACTATGCCTTCTTTGACCATAAAGTGGCTCTTCTCCCAGTTTAGACAAAGATTGGTGTCTTCACACCTTTGAAGCATTTTATCTAAATGGGAGAGACATGTTTGAAACGCATCCCCAATGACCGAGAAGTCATCCATAAACACCTCCATTGTTTCCCTGATCATGTCGTGGAAAATGGCCATCATACATCGTTGGAACGTGCCAGGAGCATTACATAAGCCAAAAGGCATACGTTTGTAGGCAAAAGTTCCGTATGGGCAAGTGAATGTGGTCTTCTCTTGATCCTGTGGATCAATAGGGATCTGAAAGTAACCCGAGAAACCATCAAGGAAACAATAGTATTCATTCCCTGCTAATCTCTCAAGCATCTGGTCCATAAAGGGTAGAGGAAAATGGTCTTTACGAGTGGCGTCATTCAACTTACGATAGTCAATGCAAACACGCCATCCCGTCACCAATCGAGTTGGGATTAACTCGTTATCTTCGTTTGTGATAACAGTAATGCCACCCTTTTTCGGAACACAATGAATTGGGCTGACCCAAGGACTATCTGAGATAGGGTAAATCAATCCTGCATCAAGAAGTTTGATAACCTCTTGTTTGATAACATCATGGATTTTTGGATTCACTCGTCTCTGATGTTGAACTGCTGGTTTAAAGTCATCCTCCATCAAGATTTTATGAGTACAGAACTCAGGGTTTATACCTTTGATGTCGGAGAGTTTCCAAGCAATTGCTTGCTTGTGTGACTTCAAGACCTTTATGAGAGCAGCTTTCTCATCTTTACTCAAATCTCGAGCAATAATGACGGGTAATTTATCATCACCCTCAAGAAATGCATACTCGAGATGAGGAGGTAAGTCCTTAAGCTCAACCTCAGGAAATTCTTCAGTTTTCTCAACTGACTTGACTTACTTGTTATGAAGTTTGATGGGAGGGAGAGGAGGAGAAGTGTCCAGATTTAACAATTTCCCAAGAAGAATATCTCCCTCCAGATTAATCTCATTTTGATTAATCTCATCTGGAATTGAATCACTAGAGTGAGGGGTTGATGATGGATCACCATTAAGCAACTTCTCAATAAGAAGTATGTCCCCCTCAATATCAATTGGAGCGTGATCAATTTCCCATGGAACAGAATCACTAGCCAAGTATGCTTCAATCTCATCTAAGATGAAGTCGCTTCCCTCAAACGGAGTGAGAGAAGGAGTAGAATTAGCTATGATAGGTTGAGAAGATGTGGTGGAATCCCCACTCACAGAATTATGAGAATAACCAAGAACTTCTTGAGAGTACTCTTCAGAAGCAACATCAATGATATCTATTCGGTTAACCGATTCAGAATCATAGTTTGCGGAGTACCTCGAAGTTTGATCAAGGTTGAAGGTGACAGCTTCATTACCAACACGCAATGTGATTTCCTGCTCAAATACATCAATGAGAGCACGGCCCGTTCTCAGGAATCCTCGACAAACAATGAGAGGAACCCGATGATCGGCATCAAAATCAACAACCACGAAGTCAGCTGGAAAATGGAACTTTCCTACTTTCACAAATACGACCTCGACAATGCCAAGAGGACGGGATATGGAACGATCTGCAAGCTCGAGAGTCATGCATGTAGGAGTAAGTTCCGGAAGAGAAAGTTTCTTCCACACTGAATAAGGCATAAGGTTTATGCTTGCACTAAGATCTGCTAGGGCAAAGCATTCAACCATTCCTGGGAATACACACGGTAAGAGAAATTTCCCAGGATCTCCAAGTTTTTCTGGAAGCTTCTTCAGAATAACTGCTGAGCAGTTCTCGTTAAGAGGAGTTTTTGCCATTTCAAACAGCTTTTCCTTATTGCTTAACATGTGTTTGAGAGTTGATGCGAACTTGGGCATCAACATGATAGCATCCGCAAAGCTTATGTCAAAGTGTAATTCTTGGAAAATTTGGAAAAATTTGTCCATTTGATGACTGGCTTTTTCGCGGAGCTTTTGCTCATTCAAACGTGATGGGTAAGGAATAGAAGATTTGGATTTTTGATTCTCAACAGGAGCTACAGGAGGTTCAAAAACAACTCCTTGATTTGACTTGGGTTTCTGGACCATTTGAGGTTGGACTACCGAAGGTAGGACGTGTGCGGTACTTCGTGGGCTAGAATAATGCACCTTGTCCGTTGTTTCCTTGGTAATTTGACTCATTGCCACAGGAGGAGGGGGCATTGGAGTCGTAGGTCCATTGTGTGTAGGAAGTTCACTTTCCACTACCTTTGGGAGAGAAGAAGAAGAAGAAGAGGTAGTAGGAACAGCAGGTCCATCATATGAAACACCACTTCTGGTTGTGATCGCCCTTGCATCGCCCCTCGGGTTAGCGATCGTGTTGCTCGGAAGTTTTCCTGAGCCCGAGGGTTGATCATTTAAAGACTTCTTAAGATCAGCAATCTGACTGACCAACAACCTGTTCATTTCATCTTGGGATTTCATGAACTGCTTCAGTAACTCATCAGATGATGGTCCTGGAGGAACAATGACGGGAGGAGCTGGAGGGACAATTTGAGGCCGTATGTTTTGATTATAGCCAAAATTCCCTTGATTAGGATTCATATTCCCATGAAATTGATTCCCTCGATTGAAATTGTTTTGATTAAGGTTTCTTTGATGTTGGAAACCTTGATTGGGTCCAGGATAGAAATTACCTTGGTTTTGATAACCTTGGTTCATTCTTGGTTGGTTCTGATTCCGGTTTTGCATGTTATGATTTTGGTTAAAACCGGGTGGTGCCTGATTAGTGTTAGCACGGTAGTGTGGTTCATTTTGAGGACGGTATTGATTACCTCCTTGCTGTGAACTACCGGCTAGAGCATTGGCTTCAAAAGGACTACCATCGGTGGCAGTACAATTGTAGTAAGCATGAGGACCACCACAAGTAACACAACTCTCGACTTTCTTCACTTCAGCATGTGTGGGTGTCTGAGTGAAGGTGACTTTCTTCTGGTTAGCAAGAACCAAAGCCTGAACAATGTCTGTGAGTTTGTCAATCTTAGCATCGGTGCTAGATGTACTCACGGGGGATGAAGAAGAAGAAGGTCCAGCATGAGACTGATATGTTTTTGCTCTGAAAGGACGGACTTGAGACTTGTTCTCAATGATCTGCAACGCCTCTTTTGTGGTCTTGCTCAGGAAATTACCTCCCGCGGAGGCATTCAAAGAGTCTTGATTTGTCTGGTTGAGACCATTATAGAAAGTATCCATTTGCATTAACTCGGTAAAACCGTGATGCGGACACTTGCGAAGCAACTCTTTGTAACGATCCCATGCCTCCCCGAATGATTCATCAAATCTCTGAGAAAATTTCATTATCTCATTCTTAAGACTTGTGGTTCGGGATGGAGGATAGAACTCGTTAACGAACTTGGTGACTAAATCTTCCCATGTCTCTATAGAACGAGGGGGTTGTTTCTCAAGCCAATTCCGGGCTTGTCCCTCCAGAGAAAATGGGAACAGAAGAAGCTTGATAGCTTCATGTGGGACATTCTTGTACTTGATGGTAGATGCAATCTTGTTAAACCATCGAATGTGCGCATGAGGATCATCCCGCTCAAAACCATAGAATTGGCTTTGGGTTACAAGATTAAGTAACCCGGTCTTGAGCTCAAAAGTGTCAGCCACGATGGCTGGGACAACAATGGCATCTCCGTAACCCTCGATGGGTGCTTGGAGAAGCTCATTCATGGGTTTGTCTTCTGCCATTTCGACAGGAGGTGGTGGTGGTAGACGTTCCTCAGTCACGGCTGAAGGAGCTGAACGTCCTCTACGTCTACGAGGAATGTTTCCAAGTTCAGAAAGTGGACTTGTAGAACTGGAAGAACGAGTGCGCATGCACTAAGTATAAAAATCAATTTCCAAAACAAATGAGGCAAAACGACAAGTGAACTTAACCAATAATCACAAATGAAATGGCTTCTTTGAAAAAGGTACACCAAATCACAAGTGACACAAAGGAAAGTTTTAAATCTGATGTTCGGGAACTTATTATGGTCGCACCCCCAGTTAGGTAGTGCACTGCCTTGATTTGCGGTGGTTGATTTTTATGTATATATTAAGTACCACTGAAAAGACGTAGGTATGATTTGTGCAGATGGGTTTAAAAACTTTTGGACAATATTTTTGGTATCGTCTCGTTTAACCAAATCGTACTGTTTTAAGAATCACCTTAAAGACAATACAAGATAGAAAACGCTACGATTGTTTTGTTGTTTTATATTTTTTTTGGTGTTTTTAACACTTTAGGAAAAGTGTTAATGAACTTTTTGATTTTCTTATAACTTTACAAAAACTATTTACAAATGATGGGTTATGTGCAAGAATGGGTCTGAAAATGGCTAAACACACGCTAAAGCCTCCCCGGCAGCGGCGCCAAAATTTGATCTGTGCTAAACTAGTCAAGTCTAATCACACAAGCTAGCCACTTGTGAATGGCTAACCGTAACAGACTTAAAACTGCTTAAAACACAAATACAATGAAGTCCTGGAGAATAGAATGAATTCCCGGGTCGTTTAGTCCCACGGAGACTCAATGGTGTGTCAAAACAAACTCAGAGGATAGAATGATCACTAAGGATAGTAATCAGTAAAGGTTTTGATTAGAACTTACACTACTGATTGATTGGAATGGGATAGGATACAGAGTTGGAAAACACAACAATCAGATGAAAGAAACGTAAACGTAAGTTTAAAAACTACGTATACGTACAAAATAAAAAGTGAAAACTAAGAAATAAAATGTCTAAAAATATGAAAATAACATTTTTAGAATCCTAAAAATAAAAGAAAATTATCAGAAAAGGAAAATTATTTTTAACACTATTTAATTAATTATTATTAATTAAAAACTATTTTAACTATTTGATAAATACTCTAAAATAGAAGAAAATACAAAATAAGGCTAGAAAAATAAAATTATGATTCAGAAAAATCTAAAATATTATAAAACTAATTTTAAAATTAAAAATATATTTTTCACACTTTTTATTTAATTATTACTAATTAATAACTATTTAAAATACACTTAATTACTAGAAAATATAAAATAAACTTGGAAAAATAAAATTTTAACTTTGAAAAATCTAAAATATGATAAAACTAATTTTAAAACTGAAAAGATATTTTATTTATGCTTTTTAATTATTTATCACTAATTAATTACTATTTTTAACTAATTAAAATTATAATAAATACTAAAAAGATAGAGAAAAATATGAAACTTTTTCTAAAAATACTATATGATGACAGAAAACTAAGAAAAATAGAAAAACAAGATTTGCTTATTAATAAGCTGAAAAGAAAAATCAAAAAGCTAAAACTTATTAAATAAACACTATCACTGATTTTAATTTGATATTTTTCTGGATTTTCTTTTTGAAAACTACTTTAATACTGATATTATGAAACTTTAACAAAGACAAAAATTTTACAAGTCACAAATAAGCTGTTTTGACAAGCTTATGGACCAACAGATGGCTTAATGAGCTTATTTGGTGTAAATAAGCTCAAACAAGCTCACAACTGAAACAAAAGCTCAAATAAGCTACAAACAAGCTAGATGAACTAGAATGAAGCTAAAAAGAACAGATAAACACACTGAAAAGCTAGAACAAAGACAATAAGCACTTGGCTTAAACACAGAAATGGGACAAGATAGAGGCTTATAGCAGCCCTAGCAAACAAGCTTCAAAATGAAAAACAAGGCTTGAGACCTCAAGAGGGCTTGGTTGGCTTTCCAAAGAAACAAAGATCACAAGATTTGAGCAACTAATAAGCTCTATGCAAGCTTATCAAAATGATGCCATTTACTGTGCACAGGGCATGTTTGCAGACAAGGTACCAACAAAAAGCTAATTAAAAAGCACTTAAAAAGCTGATTCAAAGATAGCTAGTATTTTTCTATTTTTGTCTAGCAACTGAACTTTAAAACCCCAAAAGCTTTTAAGCTAAAACTCACTATTGAACACACAATGAAAATATCTGTTTTAATCAAAAACGACCAAATGAGAAATTTTGACTTTTTGGTTTGCACTAAGAGTTTGACCAAGGTGAACTTTGATTTGATTCTATTCACTGAATATGTTGTTAAAAGGTAGTATAAGACTGATTTGATCAATACTAACAACTTTCTTACACAAAATAATGATCCTTACTTTTTAAAATCCAACAGTGACTGCACAATTTGATCAAAAAGCTAATTTTGACTTTTGCTTGAATGAGGACTTGTTTTTATGACTGAAATGAGTTTATAGACACTAAAGAGACACAAAGCAAGCACAAACGACAACTCAAACAATATCTATAACAGTTTAAGCAAACAAATCCAAAAAACCTTTACTTCACTGTTATAGTGATTTTCAAAGTAAATCACAAATGTAATCCATTAAACTGATTGCAGACCATGAAATATCATATATTAGAACTAATGAAGCATTAAACAACAACATTAACAACAAGAAACTCAGAAATGACCAAGATGAGCTTTTAACTGTCAAAATGAGATTTTTGTAAACTACCAATTTCAAAGAACAACCTACTGATTTTATGGCTTAGGTACACTTAATTATGACTAGTGATTACTAAGAAACAGAAATTACCACTACTAGACAATTAAAACAAAGAAATGTAAAAATGAACAAAAATCTTACAAATGCTATCCAACTGCAAACTGAGATCAAGGACCAATGAACACCCCTATTAGCTTACCACTAAGCTTCTAACCCAAGGCCATCCATGATTTACCCTGCTCCAGCTGTGTACACCATTTCCAACTGATTTTTGATTTTTAAACTATTTAATTTGTATTTTTGGTGATTTTCTGATTTTGATTCTAAACTGATTTTAAATGTTTCTAAAAGCTTGAATGAGCTTTATGGGAGCTTACATGATCTAATTCAGTCCAAAGCAACTAATAAAAACAACATTTGATCATATGAGATTTTGAGCATGAAATTTGCATAAACTTTAAATCGAACTTGATAATGAAATTAAGGATTAGAAAAGATTCAAATACACTTTTATAACTTAAACAAAGTACTTGAAAGATTAAAATTACACTTGAAATCTGAAAATGACTAAAACGACATAAAGACTTAAATTTTTACACTAGATAGATTGCTACAATGCATCTCTCCTCTTCTTTATAGATTTTTTAGTATCCCCACATGTCTCTGATTGCTTCCCACTAAATTCCAGCCATTGGATCACTCTAACTCATCAAAACCGTCCATTTTGCTTTTTGGCGCCAAATATTTCAAGGCAGGTTTTAGCTTTAAATGGAGTTGGTTGAGTCAATTAAGAGAGTTTGGGTGTTAGTGGAGGTGGAGGGGACAAAGTATGGAGAGGGGGTTGAAAAGGTTGGAAAACCATGCCTGGTTTTGGGTTTACAGGGGTGGAGAGGGAGAGCTACAGTAGCTCTGGTTTTAGGCGCGTTTTGTGTGGTTTGACCATTTGGATTGACCAGAGGCAGTATTAATAATAGGGGGTCCAAAATGCTTTTTGACAGGGGGGGGGTCACATGGGGTTCAAGGGTCAAAATGAATTGTGACAAGGCAAAGGTGTAAAGGTTTAATAACACAAGGACTAATGTTGTCATTTCTGAAATTGCAAGGACCTTGGCTGCAAATTCATCAAAGAGGTTTCAAGGGACCAAAAGTGACAATCCCCAAAAGTACAAGGACCAAACTTGCCATTCTCCAATTTCCAAGGACCATTTTTTTCCACTTTTCAAAGTTGAAGGACCTTTTCCGCCATTTGACTAAAGATTCATTCAAGGACCGTTTTTGACAATTTAAAATATTTCAGGGACCTTGAATGACAAAACTTCACACTTTTGAATTCCAGGGACTAGATTTGACAACTTTTAAAACTTGGGGGACTAAAACTGCCAATTTTGCAAACTTGATACGTTTTTCATCTGATTTTGATATTTTTGCATTTAAAACACATAAAACACTGATTTGTGATATTTTCATCATTTTGATGCATTTTTGAGTGTTTTCAGATGATTTTGCAGTTTAGATTATACAAAAATGATGAGTATTTAGACACTCATCACCTATATTCTTACACTTCCATCATTTTGTTTAGATTTTTGATACATGCAAACTTCTCTCTCCCCTACACACTTTTCATAAGCCTAACTGTTTTTCAAAGTTCTTCTCCCTTGTCTTTGCTCCACCAACGCTGGCCACCATCACACCACCATCAACCGCCACTCAAAAATTGGATTTAACTCAAGATTTACACTCCATAACACCTTTCTAGCTTATCTCTAACAAATTCTCACCAAGAAATCATCCAAGAACCACCCATTAGAAATCTCTAAAACCTCAGCCCACTCTTCAACTTACCATATTCTTGTAGTTTTTGAAGGTAGATTAGGGTACAAGACGATTCACATCTAGCTTGCACTCGAAAAAGTTGTAAAAAACGAGTTTTTAAAACCATAAACCTATTTTCTTATATTGTTGGTCTAAGAGTTTTTAGAATATGAGAAAAATTGTATTTTTTGATGTTCATGGAGTCATGTTCAGAAGGACGGGATTTGATTGTTCGGAGTTGTTGGTTGCTAGATATATAGGGTAGTCGAAAAACTAAAAATCTAGAGTTTTTTAGGTCATTTTTAGTGTTTTTGGATCTTTATAAGAAAAATGGTATAAACTGTTTTACCTACTGAGATTTTTATATATTTTAAAAAAGTGTTTGATGGTCAAAAAATAGGTATTGGTCATGGCTATGTCGGATTTTCGGTAGATCAAGAGATCGGGTAAACTATGTCACATAAAATCATGATTTTTAGATAGATCGGGTTCGATCTTCAACATGCACAAACAAGTACTTCTATGAAAACAACCTACTATTATTTCTGAGTAAAAATGATGTTAACATGGGTCTAATATGGGTTTGGGTATTGATTGGGTCGTTTGGGAGTGTTTGGTACAAGTATTGCATGAAAAACCTTGTTAAAAACCCTAGTTTAAGGGCTGAGTTTCTAATGGTGTTCACTTATTTTGGTTGTACATAAATGAAAAGCGCTTCTTTTGATATGATTCTTGGGTATAAAATTATCTACTTTGAAAGATTTTTCTAACCAGAGTATTCTTGTAAAAAGTTAAGGTCGTTTGGTCAATGAAAAAAGGGAACTAAACTAAGTATACAAAATTGTCCTACAAAGACAATTTTTGAAGGTCGTGTTGGAACGGGCACAACCACTCATTTTAAAAGGTTTTCAAAATTTCCAACTCTCACAGATATATTTAGGTTTTAACTCTCCAACCTCACTGGTCTTGCATCAATAGCCCTAATAACAAACAATCTACGGCCAAAATGGTATAAAGTGTCAAAACAGTCCAAATTCCTTTATATACCCAAGTCCCATAGCTCATACATACTTTGCATTGGTACCTTGTAACTGATATGGGAACTTAGGTGCTATAATGAGTCTCCCACCAGCCCGAACCATAAAACCCTCATTTATATTCCTGTTAGTCGAAACGGTTTCACTTGTCCAAAACTGAGTTTATAATGTGCCAGGTATAAAAGGGATAGTATAACCATTTGATACAATCCACAAAAAATTCCTGAACCATCACAATACATAGTATTTTTACCTGTGGTAATTGATAGTCCACTAAAAATACTTAACTTATTCAAACGGTTACCCGAAACGGTATCGAAATCGAGTTAAAACGTGATTTATTCATAATAAGGAAAGTAGCATTTTTGGACAATTTAATAAGTAACTTTATCAATAGACATAAAATATTGTCCAAGCATATTGTGTAGAGTCTAATTAGTGATATTTTACTTGTCTCAGGTCCGTAGTTCGAGGTGCATAATCGTCGGGTTTGCCCTAATCGTCTTTTGAGTCGTTATAGTTTTCGTCTACTTTACTGCTTGAAGTGAGTAATTACATCCCCGTTTTTACCATTTTACTATGTTTTTGGGGTGAAATTCATGATTATTACTACTTGAACTAAATCTTGGTTTAATGCTTTTAGAAATTACGTATTATTTTATATATGTAGGACTTGATATAAATAAGGGAAAATGATGCAAATAGACCGCGCGCCCTGAAGCTAGTCCCTTTCCGGACCACTTTTATTTTTTATTTGAAAATGGACCGAGAGCAACCGCTGTCGTTGGGCAACTCATCGAAATTGTGACAAGTGTCCCGTATGTGTAAGGTATTGTTTTTTGGGCAACTAAAAAGCGCTGGGAAACCGTATATTTTTAAAAAGGGTTTTATCGTCATTTTACGTTAGACAAAAAGTACACATTTAAATAGTAAAAATACAGTGGTTTTATATTCAAAATCCAAAAGTCACTGACAAAAAAAGCATCCATAGTTATTGTTTTTCTCTGTTTTTGCTTCTCGCACAAAAGCATTCTTACTTACAGTACTATTTTCACAAATCAAACCGTCTTCTTCATCAGCCCCCTCTCTTCCTTGTAACGTCAGTTATGTCACCATCTTTAAAGCTACATTGTTGATTGCAAACCACATTCAATTGATCAAGTTTTAAAAAAATGTTTCCAAACATGGTACGTAAATATTCTTCTCGTTGTTTATTACATATGATTATTTCCAATTGGTTCTATGTTATAATAAATCATTTTTGTTATTCGATTAATACCTATGTTAGATAGGTGTTAATTCCATTTTATAATCCATTGCTCTTTTTTATGTGTATCTAATTCGTAATTATGTAGGGTATGATACCTTATATGTCATTAGTTAAGTATGTAACATTACTTGGTTCATTAAAAAATTTAGTGGCAGTTTGTAGACTAATAAGGCATGGTTTATATGCATCATCTATGCAATTGTTTACGACGTTGGCATAGATTCCTTCTATGGCCTGAATTATTTTTGGTTTTTGTTGACCCTTTTTAGGACTATGAAGCTAAGTTAATCATTACGAGTAAACTGAACTACTTTTCGTAATTATTTAGGGTAAAATACATCTGTTCCGTTTACCGCTCTTCTACAGCTTGTTTAGAGGCTTCTTCCTACTTTGCCCTTTCCTTTTGTTTAGCAATTTCTTTAGCATTTACTTCCATATGTAATCTTTTAGTTATTTTTTCATCAAAAGCTATCTGCTCCTCTGTACTTTCAAACACCAAAGTTGGATCTGCAATCCCTTTACCCTTTCCAATATCAGTTTCAGTAACTACATATTTCTGCACAGGTTCACCAATGTTTAGACTCTTAGCAATAGGTCTAGGTGCAGGGATAGGGTGAGATTGCTTTTGGTTGACCAATTGTATGGCAATCTCATTGTCATCCTCTTTTGGATTTGGTATTGGTGTTGTTGCTGTGGTTATAATTGTAGCAGTGGTTGCCTCTGCAGTGGAAACGTCTGAACTGGCAGTGGGTAGAATAATAGCAGTAGTGGTTACTCCAATACTAGCAGTGGATGCAGCAATACTGGCAGTGGTTGCCTGCACCCCGTCATCTATTTTCGAATTGAATCTGGCATTGTTTATCTCCGCCGTTGAATCTGGTATTGACTCAGTAATTTATTTTTTTTGATTGAATCTGATTCAGTTTTTAAAAACTTTTATCCGGCGTTGACTATCTCATGTGAATATGTTACTTGAATTTCATATTTATTTTTTTTCACATGTGAAGATGTTAATTGATTTATTAGATAGTGTTTGTTTGTTACTTTTGACTATCTCATTATATGTTTTTTTTATTACATATCTATTTTTGCACATGTGAAGATGTTTATTGATTTATTTAGATACTGTTTTTACTGTTTGTTTATTATGTTGACTATCTGATGTTTTTAGATTGCATAAATCATAGTTTATCTTTGATTATTTGAGGTTTGGAAAGAATATCGAGATTAGCTATTATTTTGATTATTTATGTTTTCACAAATGATATCATAAAATCATAACATAAAACTTGATGCAGTAATCTAGTACCTTGTTAATTAGATAAATACTTATTACCTTACATACTAAATAAGTCCAAAATAGCACATTCTTAAACATATACAAAACACATTCATAATCCTAAAAATCGTCAGCATCAGCTGCAACTTCTTTGAGTATGTTGATAAGCTTTTTGGCACATTCAACCATCTCTTGATACTTAACTTTGACAACAACATTATGATCTTTCAAATTCTTAAAACTGGTTTTCATCTCTTCATACTTCGCTTCAGCATCAACATTATAATCTTTGTAAATCTTAAAATCAGCTATCGTCTCTTCATGCGTTGCTTCCAAATTAGCATTATCATCTTCGATCCTCTTGAAACGCGCTTTTATATCTTCATACTCACATTCATACTCTGGAAGTTGTTCAATCATTCTCTTCCTCTTATCAATTAGATCTTGTTTCTCTCTAAAATTTCCTTCTATTGGGAAAGTCTTTCCCGGCTCACAAGCAATTACCATTCTCTTGAAACGGTCTATCATGTCTTTAAATAAAGAATCGTGCAAATTAGTACAATTCGGAGTGCATGTACCATCTTGACACAAAGAACACAACATTTCGTAAATGATTGTGATGGTTGATAATCTAATTGATCTAAATGTTAAGTGACTAAAATATCACAGTAGAAGTGAAAGGTAAATTTCACAAATGAAATTGCGTTTTTAGTTTTTGTGTAGACAGCTGTATTATTTATTGACAATTTGAATTGGAGGTGTGAATAATACAAAGTAACTGTAAGAATTGGTGTTTGCAAATGGGTTTTTTGTGGTCACTAAGAGTTAGAGTATCAGTGGCCTCTGCATTTTACTTTTTTTTGACTTTTTTGTGAACTCTAGCATTTGCCTATTTTGTTTTCACCTGTTTAAAGGTAAGGATGTCAGTTGCTTTTTGGGAAATGGTTTTTGTATTTTTAAATCAATTTAATAATCTTCAACAATCAACATCCACACATTCCTCGAGCATGACCAATGCATCAAGTCATAAAAAACTTGATGCATTGAATACAATTAAATGGTTGAGGTAAAAATCTTTTGCAAAACCAACTACTCCACTGCAAAAAGCTTTTGCAATAACTTTTGCATATTTAATGCTGGGTGTAAAATGAAAGTTTAAAAAATACAAAAGCTTTTTGACAATAGCTTCAAACGCTTGAAGTTTTACAAGTGCTTTTGTAAAAAAGTCTTCTTCAAAGTTATTGCCACAATGGAACAAGTCATTTGAATATCTTATTAGAATAGTAAAAAGTCTTTCATCAAGTTGCCATTGCGGATGCTTACCCTGGCTGACTTTCATCGAAGAATCCTAACAAAAAAATCGTTGTCCTTTTCTTCTTTTTTATAAACAAATCCAAGTTTGTTGTACTCCCTCGTATGTACTTTGTTACCTTATTCGTTCATATATTTATAGAGTACATGAATATAAATAACTGTGCAGCTTTATATTTTATATTCTATTATTAAATATTTATTTGATTAAAAGTTATTGAAATTGTTATTAGGGTTTATGTTTTATAGGTATGGTCACTATACCCCTTAAAGTCTAGTGGTTGATTCTAATTGTTATTAGGGTTTATGTTTTATAGGACATGGCGGAAACCAAAGAAGTCATATTTAAAGTTCACCACAACGGGAAATTTGAATTTCAGCCACTCCGCTATGTAGGCGGTCGCCTTGCTGATGTCTGGTGTTTTAGCTCCACCAGGGTTGCATTTACCAGGGTGCTTGATCATGTTTTGAATGATATTGGAGGGGAAAAATGGGCTTTATTTTATGCTGCTCCAAATAAGGCACTCGAGGATGGTTTAACATTGTTGCACACAGACAATGATGTTCGACGAATGTATGACCTTGCGGATGAGAATGGATCCATGGACGTCTACATTGTGCACAAGCTACAGGCTTTGTCACAATTTTATTTCAGAAACATGGTATGGCAGGAAGAGGACGCTGGCATGCGGTGCGGTAGTGCAACACCTTTCAAAAGAAGGAAGCTAACAAAGCATGTTTCTATCACGAAAACTGAAAGAGGGTTCAAGATCATAGAAAAAAAGGGCTAGTGCACAAGGAATGGTTCCACCTGTTATGAATGTTTGTTGCCTTTAAAAAATAATTAAGTTTATGCTGCCAACCATGGCAAACTTAGTGCTATTAGGTTTATGCTATTAAGTCTATCTGTTAGGTCACCATATTAGTAACACAAGCATCAATATGAAAGAAAGAAAGATAAGATGATCGGATGAACAAACAGACACACACACACGTATGATATTTGAGAAGAGTTATGCGTAAAGCAATGTGTGAATTGAACAACTAACCCTCAAGTGAGGGTTATACAAGAGTATTTATAGGGGAAACACTACTAGCATCATTCCCTTCTTATGGGCTTGGGCCAAGGCTTATGGGCCTTCTACACAAGACTTAGCTTAATAACAAACATAAAGGCCTAATTAAGCTAACTATTACATATTAATTACTAACACTTGTAATCTAGTTTAGGAGTGATTCCAACAATCTCCCCCTAAGTGTTAGTGATTGATGATTGAGTGAAAAACGTTATAGGTGCTGATGTAATAGTAGCTTTGACGTCTTTTGACATTCTTCTTTCTTGTGAGAAGAAGTGTCTTGATTCGAACAATCTCCCCAATGTAGAGAAATTGTTTCCTTTGAAGTATTCAGCTTTGACGTCATCATTTTCTTTGTTCTTTAGTTCTTTGTTCTTTGTGGTGAAAGTGATAGTATGTTGAGGTTATCAGCATCAGGTCTGCTTCGTTGCTCCAGTGTCTCCACGTCTTTCTCCAACATACTCACACGCTCTTTAACGTTGGATTTTAGTTGATGAAGTTCTTTAAGTCTTTAAACTTTGTAGATTCTTTGTTGACGAAGAATCATTGTGACTTTGTGTTGCCTTTGATTATGAGATAACTTTTTTGATGATGTAGTTGGTATGAGCATGTGGAGAAACTGTACGATCTCTTTCTCCCGCGAGCATCCATAAGAGGAAAACATAAAACATGGGTTAGAAAGAATCCAGCGCTTACAAGTTTGAACTTCGAGCGTGTTAATAGCATAGTGTGAAAACACGTCTCTAATTCTCACAAAGGCTGTTCCTCAACTGGAGTCCCACAAGTGAGATAACGCGATGTACCAAAGCACACCTACGGTTCAGGTGAGTCGCTGAGGTACACCGAAGCATCACCCCACGACTGTAGACCGTTTGAGACCACTAAGCGTAATCCACGGGGAGTTACCGAAGTGACCTGCTGTCAGGGCTGTTTGATGTTGACCCTGACAGGAGTTTCCATTCAATCACTGAGGATCACCGATGTGAACGTCTCATAAATGTTCTCGACAGATTTCTAGGATCTGTGAAGGACTCTTGATTGTATCACTTGCGTTCTTATTGTTGAACTACAAGTGATGAAATGTCAAGTGTTCCTAAGAGATCTGTTGATGAATCTCGTGGCTCTAGACTCAATAGTGCGCTTTGGTTTTCCTGAGCGGAGACTAGGGAGAGGGTCTCCTTCTTCAATACCAGCGATCTCTAAGAGAAAGCCGATAGTTTACGTAGGGTTCCCTGTGAGAATGAAACAAGCTTCTTTTGGGAGAAACTTGAGTGGCTAAGAAGGTTTAGTGCATGCGTCACTGGGTCCATGACGACTTTTAATCTTCAATACCGGTGTCATCTAGTGACAACCAGTAGCATATGAATTGAACCCAGTGTCTGCCCTAAGTTGAATAATCTGGAGAGATGTTTCTTTTCACCTTTTTCTTTGCTTTTCTTTTTAATTCTTCAACTCCTTCTTTCTCCAATTCTCATTTTCTCCTTTTTATAATCATACCTAAGGACTTCTAGATTCTAACTATTGGTGGTGTCCTTGGGTAGATCCCTCCGGCTCTGGCGGATCATAGGACGGTTATTACTAACCTTAATCACCTTATAATTCCGTAGCCACAAAAACCATTTTCTTGAAAATCTCTCAAAGTGGTTATGAATAAGAAACATTTAATACCACTGTTGAGAGTTTAATATTTTGCAGAAATACTCCCCCTCCACACGTGCTTAAGTGTTTTGACAGAAATCTGCACGGTGAGAGTGGAGCGCGCACTTTTGAATTGACCGACTCAAGATAGACAATTCCTTGCGAGACACGATTACATTGCATAGTTACAGAGTTACATTGTCAGCTTTTAGGTGACAACTAGTTATAATAACTACCTTGAAGATGTGGACAACCCCGAAAGGTTGTCAAACCCGTCAAAGTTCATGTCTATCAAGAGCTTCTCGAAAGGTATGATCTACTCGAATAAGTCTTGGAGGACAAATATTTTCGATGTATGACTGTTCAGGTTTCGTTAATTCATGGGTTGAAGTCTTTTCACAAGAGAACTTAATAGCAAATCACAACATATTTCTTATCACATAATTTTTTCTCCCCCTCTAAAATGGCATATAAGTGTTATTTTTGATGAAACTTTGATATTGAATATGACAATTCTGAGTTTTGTGGGAATATTTCCATGAAGAACAATTTGTGAACAAAGATTTAGCAAATACTCCCCCTCAACATGTGATATAAACTTTTGAGGTTTTCAAAACATAAGGGAAAGTACTTGTTCTTTTTATCAAAACTTTGAAAACTGAAAGTTTTGATAAGTTTTACTCAAAAGTAAGAAGCTTTCGCTCCTTTTATAGGATTGTGGCACTGAAGCGTACCACAGGGGTCCTTTCATTACATGTACGGGTTGTACACTGCAATGTGTGCACAAGCCATAGTCATATTTAATCACACATCCAGATCAATTAATGAAAATGAAGCAGATCAAGGGTTACCAGGAGTTTCAGGTAGTCTAGCAATAAATCCAGGAATGTGAACTGGGCGTTGATAACCTGGGAAAGAAATTCTGGGACGACCACCTACGAAGCTTTCCAATGTTCTGAACTGGTCCCTTCTAAACAACCTTTCATCGATACGAGTGATGATCCTCTTCACATCCCGTCTTTCCTAAGAATTCCATCTTTTTGGTGACCCAATGCCTTGTTGTATCGCCTTTAACCGATAAGCTAACCCATCCCTGAGGTTCTTCAAAGTATGATCCCCAAACTTATGAAGTTCATTACACGCCGTCAAGTAGTTGCGGTGTAGTTCACTACGGTAGACTACTCCAAAGGGTTTGCTGATGAGAGTGTATTGAGGAAGGTGATTGATGTCGGGGAGGTCGAGCTGAGGTTTGGTGCGGTTGACACGTGTCTGATACGATTCAATGGCAAGTTGCAAATCTTCTACACGTTCCTGGATCACTATGCTTCTGATGAAGATTAGCAAGGACTTGATGTATTCACGTTGGGTTTCTATCAAGAATTGTCTCATTCGTCCCTGTACCTTTGCAAGATATAGTTCTTCAATGTCGTTGAGAGACAAATTCTGAAAGTCCACTTCACAGAAAGTATAGTCCTCTTCGTCTTGTCTTTTGACCACGATTGTCTTGAGAAATGTGTAGTCATATTTAGACGAGAGAGTTACATGCTTAACAACAACGATCCCTTTATCACTATACACTTCGTGTTTAGACTTTCGAACCTTGCATCTTTTGTAGTAGATTCTTCGGCGTTCCGGCCAATGGTGAATCCCATACATTGCATCAATGTCATACTGTTCCGCATTGTTGGCAAACATGTGAGTAGCCTTTTCCTCGATGGCTATGCAGTTAGAGTATATGGCTGCCGGGAACGGATGTATAAGTGATGTAGTGTATTTCTTTGACACATCGCTACCGTGTAGAAGAAATTCCAGGTCATTGTTGAAGAAGTAGCGAAATGGAATCTTAGGTTGATCTGGTTGACCGATGGTAGGTAGAGGTCTGGTCCAATCTGTATAGTATGGAGCCTTGTCTTTTCTGGTGTAGTCAATGTTCGCTTCATGGTTGAGCCAATCGATGTTGTTAGACATGGCTAGTGCTATGTTTTCAAGATGATATTCAACTTCAATAGCACTTTCCGAGCTGTCTTTGAGCAGTTGAAAAGCTTCATTCTTGATGCGTTTCAATTCTAACTTGGTCATCTTCTTCACCCGAAATTTTTCTTGAAGTAACTTAGCATGCTCTAGTGTTTGACCTTCTACCATATCTTGATCTTCAGGTAGGGAGGGAGTAGCATCAAAAAGTGTAGAAAACCAGTCATATTCGGTGTCATCTTCGTCTAGCCATGAGACGACATCAGCCTTAGTCGTCTTCTTCTTCTTCTTTGGCCTAGAGGAGGATGCTGGTTTCTTTGTTGTGTCAGGAGAGGTGGGTTGTTGTTGGGGCTCAGGGACTTCCTCATCGTCACCACCAGTGTATTCAAAGTGATCACCGGTTTTCTCTGTCTGGGGTGGTGACTTAGAGTCCTAAGGTTTGTCAGTAGAAGAGCGTGGAGGAGATCGACTTGCGGTTGGAGTCCTTTGGGGTGGTGGCATAGACGAGGGTTCACCAGACTTCTTTGGACGTTTAGGCTCGTTATCCTTATCCTTAACCTTATCTTCATCGTCTCTTGGACGCTTAGGCCTTTCAACTTCTGTTCTGCATGCTGTTTTAAGTTGATATTCCAGTAATGCTTCAAACAGTTTACCTTCGTGAGAAATGAACGTTTCAGATCATTTAAACATTTGGAGTATGAGCTTGGAAACCAATTCTGCATCAGAGTAAGCTGTAGGCTCAGTTGGATTGATTGTAACGGTTAAGGGCATAGATCTGACTGTTTGTTTGGCCAACTGCATAAGATTTGGATACAGTTGTCTGGTAAACATGTCCTTTGTCACACATGGAACAATTTCAAGAAGGAACTTATGTGTATATTCCCTGATCATATTGTTCATTTCCCCTTGGATATCACGTTGCATAAACTTATGGATATATTCCCTTTCACTTGACATCTTGTCTATCTCGTCATGTAAAAGATTGACACTGTCAGCGAGTTGATTAAGCTTTTTGTTGGTCACGCTTGCTTCCTGACCTGCTTGACAGCTTTGAAAATCTTTGTCTTAGCCCAAGATATCCAAGAGTCGGTAGGTTTCTTCACTGACTTAGATGTGGTTCTGGTTGTGCCTTTGGATGGTGGAGGTGAAGAGTGAGAAGACGAGTCTGATGATGAGGAGACATGAGGAGACTCAGGGTCCTTTGGTGGCTCAGAATTTCCTTCCTTGGAATGTATTGGACTGTCTAGAAGAAATTCATCATAATTAACTTCATCATCTTGTCCAGATTTAGCCTTTTCTTCAGCCTGAAGCCTGGCTTCTTCATCTGCTTTAGCTTGAGCTGTAGCTTCTTAATCAGCTTTTTCTTTCTCAGACTTCTCCTTTTCTGGTTCCTCAAAGTCAAAGTTGATATAATCCTCTAGTTGTCGTTGTTGTTCGTGGGTGGTGGTACCAGTTCCCTTATCGGGTTGATTAACCGCATCAGAAACTGGTGTGAGAAGTGCACCACCACTTGACCCTCTGGGGCCACGAGTTTGTTGCAGTTGGAACTCTTTGGCAACATGTTGGAGTATGATATTCTTCACCTTTTTCCTATAGTCTTTGTTCAGTGCTTCTTCATCTGAGCTCTCCTCTTCTTCTGGCTCAGCAACTAGAGTTTTACCTTTACCTTTGTCATCTTTTGGACTGGGAGGTTTTTCTACTGTTGAAGTGTCGACGATTGGAGTTTTAGAGTAGATGACCTCTTCGTCCGTTTTAGTATCCTCGGAGTCCTCATCCGTGAGCTTTTGTTGCGGTTTAGATTTGGGGATAGGGACAACTTCCTTTAGTGGAACTGTCCTCTTGAGCACATGAGTCCTCTTAGGATATTTTCTTTGACTCTCAGTGCTTGTAACACTTCCTGCACTGCCTATCCTGGTTTTCCTAGTAGGTGTACCAGAGGACTTTTCATCAAGAAAACCTACTTTGCATTCATCAACCACCACCAGATACCTTTTGTATGAATAAATTTGTTTGACTGCATCAGTTAGAAGGTGATCTGGCAACACTGCACCTTGTTTCTTTGTTGTTGATTCCTTAAATCTGACTATTAGTGTAGGCTCATACAACATGGAGTGATTGTTTGGGTCATCGAGTCTCAAGGGAATATCAGGATTATACCCTAGAGCTCTTTGGATCAACAGCTTGGTATATCTGATATATGGGATCTTGGAGCCAAGTTTTTGAGGAAAGACATCATGTCGTCCCATATTAGAGCTTCAACTTCAATGTGTTTCATGTTGACCAAAGCCCAAAAGATCTATAGTTTCATGAGCTTGGGATGCTCATAACCACTATCACGTCTAGAAATAGATTTGGTAATGATAATGTAGAGGGTTCTCCATGGCTGGGGAATATTCTTAAGATCCACGTATGAATGCTTTGTGATTACTCCTGCAGCTTTGTCATAACCAATGTCGATCATGAATTGCAGAACGGCCTCTTCAGTTGGTGTGGCATTGTAATCAGTTGGCTCGATGACAGGAATGAGAAGAATAGCCCTTAAGTCTGCTGGTGTGATGGTGACTTGTTTGTGGTTGAGCGTTACCGTCACAGCATTTTGACCTTTGATCTTTTGCATTGTATGCCAGAATTGGTGAATGTAGATCTCAGGCACTATATTAGAGTTGGTGAGCATGTTCTGATAAGGGTGATTCTTTAGAATGTCCACATAAATCAGACAAGAAGACTCTGAGCAGGCGAGACTATCAAAATCAACTCTAAGGTTGTTCTTTCCTATCTTCATCGGATAGCCATTAGGGAAGATGTCATTCATGGTGAGAACATTTGGTGTTTCCACGTTTTGCATTTGAGTGTCCATGTCGTGATCTGAAAGATATTTAGCCAAAAGAACCAACATATCGAAATACATTACGTTAGTCAACAGTTGATTTTATTGTCTATTTATTGAATGTGATATGTCGATGATTGTTACGAGTCCAATGTCACTTGTTAGTCCAATAGTCCAGAGACGTCGTGATAAGTTTCGTGAATAGATTAACTTTGAGTTTTAAAGTCTAAGTTTTCACTTATTTTTCACAACTTATTAACCATTTAAGCTTATTAGTGACAATTTGGTTTCGTGGCATTATGATTTATTTATTTACAAGTTTGCACGCGTAACAATTCATAATTTTGGTTAAAACTAGGCTTAGGCATAGATTTTGCAAGCTTATGCGTAAACAGGAGTGATTATACGCGTAAACGTAAGCTTCTGCGTAGGTTCTTGACTTACGCGTAAGAAATATTACGCGTAGGTAAAGAGGGCCTTAGGCGTAAAGCTTACGCGTAAGCGTATAAGGAACCTTACGCGTAAGTCTTACTCGTAAGAGTGAAACTTATGCGTAGAGGTTACTGTTTACGCATATCATTCACAGGATACGCGTAGTCCCCATTGTAGAACCTTACGCGTAAGATTTCTCTTACGCATAACATTCTACACGTAAGGTGATCCTTATGCGTAGATGTTCAAGTAACCTTGATTCTGAATTATTCACGCGTAGAAACCTGAAATAAATTCATCATAACACCAATATTAACACCTACATTCAATCCTTGTCAGTTGTAAACACGAATACTCAATCAAACAGTTACGCGTAGAGTTTCTTATGCGTAAGACTTAAACCCTAAATATTCAAGAATTACAAGTAAGCGATTTAACCATGGGAAATGCACCAAGATTTTTCTGGGATGTCTAGGAAGCCTATTGAGTTGTTTTATCCAAGTTTTAACACAAAAGAACTTGTGAATCGAAAGTACCTAATTCTCAAGAACATAAACCCTAAATCATAATTGATGTTTCTGGGAATGATCTAAGCCTAGATACTATCAATTATTCATGAAAACAACAATACACACCCATCCTTTTATCCAGAAACTTTCACATATGAAAACACCCAATTTTACGCTTAAGAACCCTAATTTGAAAATTGTTCAATTCATGTTTCTGGGTGGATTTGTTTGTTAAAAACGTTTATGGTATGAACATTTGAGCATTTTAACATCATTTTTAACATCACAAACACACAAATGTGGACTTTGTGTTCATAGCTTACGCGTAGAACACAAAAGTCACTTAAACACAAATTTTAACCATTGGATTTTCAAACAAATCAAAACCCTTTTTTGTTTTAACACAAAGATTGATAAAACACTTACAGTTTTTAGATCAAAAACACGGATTTGCAAATGGATTGTTATGCGTAGGATGATGGTTGGTGAAATAATAAGTGTTGTAATAAATGTGAAGTATTAGTTTGGTGGAGGTGTTTTGTAAAAAAAAATTTGAGCTTTTGACAGTTTTAGTCCCTCCACCTTAACCATTTTCAACCAACACCCATAACTTCCATTTTGGTTACCAAACGAAAGATATTTGGAAAGAAACTTGATGACACTCCCCCTCGACTTAAGAAATGATGAGATTTTATAAATTTGAGTCCGAGGAGTGTCAGTAAACCAGAAATGTGACCACCACAATCAAAGACACAATCGGGATAAGGTAACATGCAAGTACAAGGTTTTATGAAACCGAAAAATATTTACTTTCTCCCCCTCAACACTTGACAGAAAAAATACTGAATTTTGAAATAGTGAAGTGTTGACGGAAGATTTGTATTTGCAATGTTTGAAAGAAATTTAGATAGAAGAATATTTTTAAATTTTATCAGATTTTATATTTTTGTATTTTGTTTTTGAAAAATATTTACAAAAGAGGTTTTGGTGTTTGACTGGTTTTAAGAATGTTTTAAAAGTTCATCCAGTTTCACTGGAGTCAAACACCGCATACCAATCCGGTGGACCAACTCATTAAACCTAGCAGGAGCTAAGGCTTTGGTGAGGAGATCTGCCAGTTGGTATTCAGTACCCACAAAGTATAATTCAACGGTACCCTTTTCCTCGTGCTCCTTGATGAAATGATATCGAAGATCGATGTACTTTGATTTCGAGTGTTGAACAGAGTTGCACGAGATCGCAATAGCACTCCGATTATCGTAGTACCTCAGGATTCTGTTAAATACGTAACCATAGTCTTTGAGTTGTGTTCTCATCCAAATGACTTGAGCACAACACGCCGACATGGCTACAAATTCTGCTTCTGTTGAGGACAACGACGTACAATCCTGCTTCTTCGATTGCCATGACACCAGTTTATCACCAAGAAATTGTAATGCTCCTGAAGTACTTTTCCGAGAGTCTAAGCAGCCTGCGTGATCAGCGTCTGAAAAAGCTATTAGTTCAAAACCAGAATCCTTCGGATACCAGATCCCCAAGTTAATGGTTCCCTTGATGTATCGGAGGATTCTTTCAGCCTCTGAGAGGTAGGTTTCAGTTGGTCTCGACTGATAACGGGAGCAAAGATGTACGGCAAAAACAATATCAGGCCTGCTAGCTGTTAGATACATGAGAGACCCAATGATACTACGGTATTTGGTAGGGTCCACCAATTTCTCATGTAAATCAGTGTCTAGCTTCTTGGTATGTGCCATTAGAGTGGCATAGGTGTCACAGTTATTCATTCCAAATTTGTGCAAGATTTCAAGGGCATATTTGGACTGACTTAGAAAAATACCACGGGGTGATTGCTGAACTTGCAATCCAAGAAAGAATGTAAGTTCACCCATCATTGACATTTCAAAATGTTTTGTCATAAGTTTTGCAAAAGCATTTGAGTATTTTAAATGTGTTGACCCAAAAATGATGTCATCCACATAGATTTGAACGATTAAAATATGAGCCCCGTGATATTGTATGAAAAGTTTAGGGTCAACCGAACCTTTTGTGAAATTATTGGCAATGAGGAATGAGGATAACTTATCGTACCACGCTCTAGGAGCTTGTTTGAGTCCGTAGAGAGCTTTGTTCAATTTGTAGACATGGTTCGGGAGCTCTGGATCAACGAATCCTTCTGGCTGGCTGACATAGACCGTTTCTTTCAGCTTACCATTCAGAAAAGCAGTTTTGACGTCCATCTGAAAGACCGTGATGTTTAAATGAGCCGCGAACGCTAAAAATATCCGAACAGCCTTAAGACGTGCAACCGGAGCGAAGGATTCTTCAAAGTCAATACCCTATTCCTGTCTATAGCCCTTAGCCACCAGACGTGACTTGTTTCTGATTCCGGTTCCTTCAGCATCAAATTTGTTTTTCCAAATCCATTTTAGACCAATGACGAAGACCCCTGTTGGTCTTTCAACCAATTCCCATACTTCAAGATGTTTAAAATGATTGAGTTCTTCCTGCATGGATTCAATCCAGTTGTCCTTGATCATTGCGTCTTTAACGTTTTTAGGTTCAGATTGGCAGACAGTGAGTGCATAAATGTAATGTTCACCATCTGTGTGAAGACGTTGTCTCGTTACGACTGGTTGATTCTGGTTACCAATAATATTCACAAGAGGATGGTCTTTTGTCCAACGATGTGTGGAAGGTTGATGTTGATATACATTATGCAGATTTGGAGGATTCAAATGGCTTGTAGATGATTCCGCAACATCTGGTGCAGCAGTTTCATTAGCAAAGGGGTTGAAGAACGCATTTGGATCAAAATCTGCAGGTGGGGGTACTTCATTGTTCAGAACATCATTAGCTGGTTCAGCGTCGTTGGAAGCAGTTTGTTCAACTGTTGTTGTAGAGTCAACTGGTGGTGCTTCTTCAACAGTAGTTGTTGTAGCAGGTGTATCAGGTATTGGAATATGATCAGGTTGAGCAGCGGAAACATTGGATACACCTGGAGCACGTTCATCAATATCGTCACTGAACAGAGGAGCAAATAATCTTTCCACTTGTTGACGAGTAAGCTGGGGGCTTGGTTCAGCTGATGATGGGGTTTGAGGGAAGTTTAAACGGTTGTGACCGGGTTCCAAGCTGTTATGCTCAGAAGCCATTTCTGTAAGCTCATCGAAATTTGCATGAATCGTCTCCATAACCTGCTTTGTACGACGATTCCAGATCCGGTAACCTTTAGAATTCTCACAATATCCAATAAAGACTCCAATGTCAGCTTTGGCTTTGAGCTTACCAAAGTCATCAAGATCATTATTCGGGTAGCAAAGGGATCCAAATACATGAAAGTGTTTGAGATTCGGTTTTAGGTTGTGGATAAGCTCAAAAGGTGTTTTTTTGTGGCGTTTTGTAATCATTGAGCGATTCTAAGTGTAGCATGCAGTTGAGACAACTTCAACCCACAAGTAATCTGGAAGTTTGGCATTGATTAACATCATTCTGGCAGCTTTCACTAACGTACGGTTTCGTCTTTCAACAAATCCGTTTTGTTCTGGTGTACGTGCAATTGATGTTTGATGCTCAATTCCCACTTTCTCATAATATTCACGAAGAGTTTGATTCACAAATTCAGTTCCTTTGACTGTTCGAATTTGTCTGACGGTGTTCCGTAGCTGAACTTGAATTTTCGTGAGAAAGGTGATGATCATATGTGGAGCTTGATCTTTACTTCGAAGAAAATAAACCCAAGTCCATCTTGAGTAGTCATCAACATATACCAAGATGTAGCGTTTGCCATTAATCGTCTGCACGCGCGTCGGGCCACACAAATCCATGTGAAGAAGATGAAGCACATGCTGAGAGCTGTGTTCCACCTTTGAAGGGAAGTAAGCACGAGTGCTTTTCCTTTGCTCACAAGCTGAACATAGGTGATCTTTAGAATACCAGAATCTCGGGAGACCTTCAACAAGTTTGTGTCAAGCAAGGTTGGTTATGGTTTGAAAGTTTAGATGGGAGAGACGACGGTGCCATAGCCAAGATTTTGTAGATGTAGCCTTTGAGAGTAGACAGATGGGAGATGATGCAATCATGTCTTGCATGGAGATTGTATAAAGACTTGAGTTGCGGGTACCAGACATGAGATCATTTCCTTGTAGATCACGAATGAAACAAGTTTTCTCCCGAAATGCAACTTCCAAATCTCCATCACAGAACTGACCTACTGAGAAGAGATTGTGACCGAGGCCTTCCACATAATAAACCCTGCTAATTTTGATGTTGCCATTGATGTAATCTCCGTAGCCCATGATAGCTGCGAAGTGATCATTCCCGAATCTGACAGTGCCAATGAACTTTGCAACAAAGTTTGATAACAGTTTGAGATTGCCTGTCATGTGTCGGGAACATCCACTATCAACAATCCAAAGAATGATCTGTATCACCTGCATTACACACATATGACACAGATGGAACAGAAGTAGATGTGGAACCTGAAGAGTTAGAGGGTTCCGAAGCAGTTATAGTGGAAACACACATTTTAATGATTTTAGGCATCCATGTAAATCCAAGTGTATTATGTAACCATTTCTGCCATCTCCAACTAGTCTTAGCTTTAGTCTTAGTGAACGCACTAGGTGATACGTTCTTCTTAGGAGGTGAAGGGGGTTCTATGGGTACATCAATGATTTTCTTAGAATCTAAGGAGGGCGGTTTACCAAGCACAGACTTAGAAGCAGTAGTGGGCCTAGAGGTATTCCGATTCTTAGGATTCCGTAAACGAGACAAGATAGCTTGCAACACATTTATCATGACAATCAGAAAGCATACTTTTATGACATATATCACAAGAAGCTTCAGACTTAATATCATAAGTACTTAAAGGTTCAGCATTCGTTACAACACTTTTTCCATTACATTTGTCAGACGCAATATCTAAAGTGGGTGCAACTTGAGTCTTATTCAAAGTCCTACGGTGTACTTCTACTTCAGCATTCTTTATTGTTCTTTTCTTAGGTCGCAACTTCCTATTCTTCCTTGTATTGCTCCTAGGCTGTGAAGTGCGGACGTTAGGAAAAGAGGCAACTATTCCTGTTTCAGTAGAAAGAAGCACGTTAGTATCTTGTGATTTGTCAGTAGGGATTCTAGTGTCACTTTTTCTAAGTGTTGCAGGTGCAAGTTTCTTAATGTTGCTAAGTGATAAGGTTTTAAAAGGTACCTTTTTAAGGGGTCATTTAAGCCCTTATTCGATCACTTCTGTATCCGTTATTGCTTAATATCGTTCCTTTTCACTTTTTAGGTCTCTTGAAGGCAAAATGCTGGAATGATGCTTATTTGGACGAAAAGGCGCGAATATACGAAGAAAATGGCCAAAGTCAGAATCGAGACACTCAAAGCTGCTGAAACATAAGGCGACGGCGTCACTGCATATCTGCGACGCCGTCGGGAAGGAATTTTGCGACGGGTCAGAAGCGAAATTGCATGTTTTCAAGGGACGACGTCAGGTTCTAAAGGAGTAGGCCGTCGTAACTCAGACGGCCTAGATGCAGCCAAGACGGCGTCAGAGCTGAAGGGGACGGCGTCACAGTCATAAGGTGACGCCGTCGCAAGGTTTACGTGGCCAAGACGAAACCCTAATGACGGCGACACGACGGCGTCACGAAACATAAGGTGACGCCGTCGCAGATGTAATCTTATATATAGAATCCGAATTTTTCAGTTTTTGTGTGTAGTCTTTTGGAGTAAAAACCTAAAACCGAACCAAGGCTTTCTTGTGCAGTATTTTAGGGTTCTAAACCCTATTATACATCAAGATAAGTATTTACTTCATTAATTTAATTATGTCTTTGATTATTTGTGTGTATGCTTGCATGTTCTCCATGTCCGGCTAATTTATTTGTGTGTTTGCTTAGGGAATATGAAACTTAATTATTGAATATTGATTGGTTGATACTTATCTTAGTTGACTAATGATCTAGAGTGCGCTAGATTATTCGTTGTGTACTTAATGCTTGACTTTTCTTTGTGAATTTTAGAATATAATTATCTAGGTAATTGTAGGATAAAGTATTCAAGGACAACCGTAGAGTAGGCGTCTATAAATCACTAGAGGATTTGTAAACAAGACCCTTTGGTAATTTCAAAGAGTTAGGGAAATAAGCACGCCCTATAGCCTTAGAATCACAACGCAACTAGGAATAAGGACGTGACAAATCAACCATCAATAGGAGATAATTAAGGAGTAGTAAAACCTAAGTAAACACATCTTTAAACTATCATACGAGTACACATCAATTAGACATAGACTATCACAACCTTAGCTTAGATAATTAGATAATAGTAGAGTAATCGGTAGCAATACCAACCCCCAAATCCAATACCCGAGATTCGTACCTTTTCCATTTCTACAAAAATATAAAAATACAAAAATAATCTTCCTCAACCTCAACCTTAGC
>BPTQ01000001.1:20131954-20163461 GCA_019973895.1 Chrysanthemum seticuspe
AACTACACATGAGCATACTATCAAATTTCTACACAAATGAATCCAAAATGATGAGGAATTAATAGAGGATAACTACCAACTAAACAGTGCAGGAATAAGGATCAACGCAACACTAAGATTCCGATATCCCGCACCTAAGTAAACACATCTTTAAACTATCATACGAGTACACATCAATTAGACATAGACTATCACAACCTTAGCTTAGATAATTAGATAATAGTAGAGTAATCGGTAGCAATACCAACCCCCAAATCCAATACCCGAGATTCGTACCTTTTCCATTTCTACAAAAATATAAAAATACAAAAATAATCTTCCTCAACCTCAACCTTATCGTAGTAACTTCTCACTAGCATTCCTATTCCCCTAGAGAACGATATCAATACCCGTGGCTTACCCTAATTACTACACTACAACGATTAGGTTCACTGCCTAGGGTGTTATAAAACTTGCTCGAAGAAAAGGAAGTTTCCTTGACCCCGAACGACGCGTGTAGCGTTATCACTAAGCTGAACTGGTTCATACTTTCCTAACTTCTCTTTTAACTCAATGATAGTGTGCAAAAAATCTTGATTTTCAGAACGAAGATTTCCAGAAAAATTCATGACTTCTTTAGTGTGTGCAAGATAATGATCAAGTTCGTTTGATGCTTCATCACGAGTCTGTTTGAGTAAATCAAATATGACACCATATTCCTTTTTAACTTTTGCAAGTTCTTGTTCATATTTTGAGATTTGATACTTAAAAGACGCGTTTTGATCATCCAGTTGCTCAAATTTTGGATTAAAAGTTTTTGCATGCAACTAGGCGATCTTGTTTTGAAAAGCAAGTTGTTGATCGTGAATATATTTTTGACACCATTGAAGACGACGTTTTGCATTTGAAAGCTCGTTTAACAATCATTCATTTTCAACTTTTAAAGACTCGATCTGAAGTACATTATCAGATTCTCAACAATTTCAACAGAATCAACAGTATCAGCAGAGATATAATCAGATGCATCAGAAATAGTATGAAACAACACAACATTATGGATATCATCACAGATAACATCTTCCAAGAGTCGATCAACATCTTTTCTTAGCAATTTCTTTTTACGTTTAGTATTTGAAATTGATGTTTCTGTTTTCTCGAAAGCTGTTTTTATTAATCCAAGCTCCTTGTGAAAATCCCTTTCCCAGTAAAGTGCATAGGTTTTCAATTTTTTGACATGGGGTAAAATTCTTTTCTGAAGAATATCTCTTTGTTCACGCGCCAGAGGCGATTGAAAATGTTCAACTTTTATTTCAGAATGAATTTCAATCTCACGATCCAAAATTTTTATGTCAGATAAGAAAGTGTCAAAGTATTTGATGACTCGACAAATTTCGGCTTTTGTTTTTACTTCACTAAGTGAAGGTAAATTACCATTAATTTGTGCACCATTGTGTTGGGGATTAACATTAGAAACTGGTGTGATAACCCGAGGTGTGTTAGAAGTATCTTTTTGCTCGATGAAAGTGATTGCTTTTGAATAATTATATGGTTTGTTATAAATAACATTTTCTAATTTTGATCGACTCTCGTCTTCTGCATCTAATTCTTCCATGCGATTATATTCAACAACAGTCATAATGGAATCATCAATTCTATGTTCTACATTGTAAACTTCAGGATTTGGTTTGAATGCTCTATTTGAAAACTTTGGTTTGTAATCAACAAGAATCGGTCCATATCCATTTGGATTTGGTTTGAAAGTAAACTTTTGAATCGTAGTGATTGACTCACCATGTTTATAAACCATAGTTGGAAACTCTTTGATTTTATGTTGTAAATCAACAATTTCCTCAAGATAGTCATCTATTCGTTTCGTGGAATGCTTTTTGTACTCATAGAACTGTTTTTGACAAGTTAACAACTCAGACTTGGCTTTTTGAGTTTCCAAAGTAAGAGTGTTAAGTTATTGTTTATGTTCATGTTTCAGTTGTTCTATTTGAGACAACAAAGCATTCTCGGACGCGGCTAGATCACGTATATGTCGTTCTAATGATTTTTCATTTTGATGAGATTTGGCAAAAGCGACTTCAAAACCATGTTCATGTTTTTCTTGAATTTTAAAAACGTTGAGTTGCCTTTTTAAGCATTCAATGTCCCTGGTTAACAGTGCATTTTTATCTTTTAAATGCTGATTGAGTGCACAACATTGTTCCATTTGGGATCGTTGGTTACTAAGTAAGAGGTCAATATCTGGATTAGACAATGGTTCAGCGTGTTCAACGAAAGTCTCAACATGATCATTATTCAAATCCTCAAGTATAACCACGGAGTCAACTTGATTATCAATGGTAACCATGAGGTCATCTTGATCGTCAAATGTAACTACTGGATCTAGTTAAGTATCATCATAATGAGATGTGGACAGCTCATGTTGAACATTCTGAGCCTTGTCGGATTCAGATGTTGGCTGAGATATCAGATCATTAATGAGTATGGTTTGATCCGGTACCTGAGACAATCCGTCAGTGTCATACACTAGGCCTGTATCACTCATTTGAAGAGCTTGCATATGTGCCATCAACATCACTGCTGCATTAGCCTGCAAGTCCTCCATATCATCATCAGAATCTGCATCTGCCATGAAGCTCTGTTCCTTGTTGGTAAGAGTTTCACCAGCTTCATCCTTGAGAGCCAAGAGTAAAGCCTCTTTGTGATAAGCACTGCCTCTTGTCCTTGGTTTAGGGCATGCATTAGCCAGATGACCCTTCTCATTACAGTTATAACAACGAAGACCATTAACCCCATTCTGAGCATTACCCTGTTAAACCACTTGAGCCCTTTGTTGTTGCGGAGCACCCATGTTATTCCTCCCCATAGCATTAAATCCTTGACCACCGCCCATCTGACGAACATTACCACGGTTTTGAACTTCAACACGTCCATTGTTAACTACAGCCTGATTCCTTGTGTTTGATGAGGTACGAATGCGATTGTTGGATTTGTTTGAATATCGGCCGAAGGATCTAGCAATCATGACAAACCCTTGCTGCAATGCATCAAAAGCTTCAATATCCTCATTTGATTCACTGTAAAGTGCTTGATCAGTGTTGTTGTTGTATGGAACCAATTGAGTTTCTTGAGATTGGTGCTGTGACTGATCATATGGTGTAATTGTTGCTGTTGGTTGAGCAGCGGGTTTTGGAGGATTTGTAAACACAGTTGGTAATGTCGGGTATTGAGGATAACAAGCTTGAGCCCACAAAGCTAATTGTTGATTATCCGGAAGTGAAGGTGAAAATGGGAGTCCACGGATAACCCTTTCTTTGTCAACTTCTTTTTGGTGGGGCTTCAAGTAGTCGTACAACAATCTGTAAGATGCATGATGAAGGTTCTTAGCTTGACAGATGAAAATGACATACTTTTCCCATTCTGGACCAAGACTACTTAGGAACTTAGTGTTGACAGCAATTCTTGGCATAATAATGTTGTGTTTGTCCAAATCATTGATGATGTCTGAAAAGCGATGATGATATGACTCTAATGTCTCTCCTGGTTCAATCATGAAGTGTTCATAAGCCAAGTATATTTTGGATTCCATGTCTTCTTGATTGAGTGTTGTGCCTTCTATGAGAAGATGAATATGTTCTCACATTGCTTTGGCAGTCTTTTGAGCATCAACACTTCGAAGGATTGGACTGGGTAACCCTAAAAGGATGTATTGCATTGCTAGTTCATCGGCTTCAAAATGTAGAAGTTCATTAGCAGTGAGGTCTGAGATAGTTGCAATGTTGGTGACATCACCTCTTGGTGGATTGGCATCTGGATCTGCGGGTGTAACGATAGTAGGCATATGAAATGGACCTTCCATAATGACCTTATTTAAGAACTTTACATGTGGCTTCTTTAGATCATAAAACCTAAAGAACCTTATCACCCATTGATCATAATTTCTGGGAGTGAGCATTGGAGGCCTATCAAGTGAGGCAGCTTCATGAATTGATTGTTGGCTACTTAATGCTTCACACATCTTGCCAAACCATTGCGGTTCCTTCATAGTATTCCTGGATTGATGTTTATTGTAAAAGTTTGTGCATGGTTGTACTTGAAGACTAGGTGGTGGTTGAACCATTTGTGGTGGAGTTGCTCCTAGTTGTGGAGTATGTTGTTGATTAAATTGTTGTTGATAAATTTGTTGTTGTTGATTGAATTGTTGATGTTGTGGACTGAGTTGTTGTTGTTGTTGTTGATTATAAGTGTGAGGAAAGTAGTTAGAGTATGGTGGTTGAGACATGTTGAAAACTTGTGTTGTAAAATGGATCTTTGTAGTCGAATGAAACGTTGTTGATGAAGTATCCTTAGGCGTAGAAACCAAGTGTAGGCAAAGTAATGCTTAGGCGTAAAAACACTAAACTTACGCATAAAAGTGATAGTTACGCGTAGGATTAGCTTACGCGTAAGAATTGGGAAACACTAAGATTAGGCGTAAACTGAAAGTTAGGCGTAGAAAACTTATGCGTAGGATCAGCTTATGCGTAAGACAAGGCTTAGGCGTAAGAAAAATCTTAGGCGTAAAGAGTTCTACGCATAAGTTTGAGCTTATGCATAACGTTAGGGTTTTGCCCAAAAATCCTTTACACTATCACAGTGTAAACGATATCCAAATTCGAAGTGTTTTCAGGCTTATCTAAGCAAGAAAACACTGAGTAAACCACGAAAACTGAAGATCAAACCACGGATGTCTTACGCGTAAGATTAGGGTTTTGTTACGTGTAAAATGTAACCAAAACGGATTCTTAGCCCAAAGTGATTCTAAACCAGATTTCTGTGATGAAACAGCTTCAATATCACCAAAATAACACAAAAGTGTGAAACTTGATGATCCAAAACTTCTAAACACCATATGCGTAGAAATAAACCCACGCATGAAACCAAGCTTAAAAACGAAGAATTACACGTAAAGTTTGAAACTTTTTGCTTAAAACTGAAATTTTAACACCTAAAAACTTTGAAAGTACAAGAATCTAGGATTGTAAAGTGTAAAAATCGAATTTTTTTAAGCGTGAAAAGTTTGTAACCCGTGTTACGCGTAAAACCAAAAATCTTCAAAAACAAAAGCTTTTCACCCAACTATTTGGCGATTGATACCACTGTTAGGTCACCATATTAGTAACACAAGCATCAATATGAAAGAAAGAAAGATAAGATGATTGGATGAATAAACACACACACACACACGTATGATATTTGAGAAGAGTTATGCGTAAAGTAATGTGTGAATTGAACAACCAACCCTCAAGTGAGGGTTATACAAGAGTATTTATAGGGAAACACTACTAGCATCCTTCCCTTCTTATGGGCTTGGGCCAAGGCTTATGGGCCTTCTACACAAGCCTTAGCTTAATAACAAACATAAAGGCCTAATTAAGCTAACTATTACATATTAATTACTAAATCTTGTAATCTAGTTTAGGAGTGATTCCAACACTATCCTTTATGATCATATGGTTAAGAATTATGGTTGCCCGATGGTACAACAAGTATTGCCCAATTATGGAATTTAGTTGCCCAGATTGCAAATTGGACGGTGGCCTGAGGTTCAAACGAAATTGTCCAATAACATAAACTTGATTGTCAGAATTTTCGTGTCTAGATAGTAAATGACGATAACGGTTGCGTTTGCTCATTAGAATAGCACAATTGGGGATAAATATGCCCAAAAATACTAACAACTGCTACAAGAGTTAAAACAGTTGTTTTGAAAGTACAAATTAATTTTGATTCAATTGGGGATAAAAAAAAATAAAGAGTTACAACTGCTAGGGCAAAACATAGTTTAGACCCACACACATCATAATTCGCAACACCTAACAATCTGTTGCAATCAATTTCGAAATAAACATCAATGGTGCCCAACTCTTCTGCTACAACTCACAACGTGGTTGCGTTTTTTGAAAAACCAAAGGAGGCTACAGGGTTTGAACAAATTCTCATTTATGTGCATATGTGAATACGCATCCACTGCTTCAGTTTACCCAACCACTGCTAGTGTCGCTGAAACCACAGCTAGTGTCGACGCAAATATCAACTTTGTTTCTTTTTTCTAGATGACTAGTTGAAGTTCAAATTTTAAAAGTGATATTTAAAGCGCCGATATGAATGATTTACTTCAGTTTGTCAAACGTGCATAAGCAACATTTCCAAAACCAACAACAGATGTGGAAGCTACATTTTACAAAAAAAAAGTATATACAGTCATAGCAAACTTTCGGTACAAAAAAGGATAATAAACCGATAAATTCAAACTGTTTTTAATTACGGATAAGGCATATCCAAATAACAAAAAAAAGGAGAGAAAATCTGCAAGTAAATATTCACGTTCCTTCCCTAGAAATTTTATGACAAATCCACCAGGAAAAGATGCCCAGGGTAGGAGCCTAGGCACGTGCCTACCCACAAAATAGTAAATGGAAATTAATGATACCGCGTGCAAGAACAGTAAAATCCTCGCTATAAATACGCGAGGTAAATAAAGGGAAAGCACATAAAAAAAACAACCATTCCTCCACGAACAAAAAACACCAAAGAGAATTTGAAGATGTTAACAAACCATTGCCCACGCATCGTCGGTTCCAAAAAGCCCATACATAGCCTAAACCTTTACCACCCAAAACAAAAACATAAGCGCAAAGCAGATGCTGCGACAACTGAAACATGTTCTTAAATGACTACTAATAACACTTAGTCGTTTCTAAGACGACTAAATTGACCCATCTCCACGACCATTCACAACATTCCTTCAACCAAAACCTGTGTCCTTTGAGGTTTGTGGAAGCCTGCCTTGACCATTTGGCGTACCAAAGGTGGGAGTTTAAACCGATTAGACTCTCATTAGCCTATTTGGGATGTTCAAATTTCAGGTAGTTCCTTCTTAACCTCGCTCTTCCCGAGTGAAAGAAGGATGTATATCATGGGTATTGGGTCGAAGGAGTGATCGAATGTGCAAAGAGAGGCAAACAACACGGCTGAAAATTGTGGTCTCAGTCCTCTGTTGATTGCAGCCCGGCCCCCGAAGCAAGTGTACGTCTACCAATCCTGGCATATCGGGTTGGATAGACTGGGTTAAAGGTAAAAATGACGAGCTTGCGGGCCCCGGGATAAAATAAAGAGCAAACCACATAAATAATTCATAAAAAAAAATCCCATGCTAACGTGTAGGGGATGATTGGTGTATTTTTTGACAGTTCTCTCTCCTCACTCCAATTCAAACCTATCACGTCAGCGTGTAGATTTGTTTTTTGTGAATTCTTTATGTGGTTCTTCCTGTACCGCGCAGAGGGGCGGATTTACACGGGAAACCCCTTGAGAGGCCTATCAAACTTCTCAGGGAATCCCATGGGAAAATACGGTCGCCCCACGAGGAAGCAAGCCACGGGAAATCCTTCAAGAAGATGATATCAAACAAGAAGGATTCCACCCTCACAAGAGAGAGGGAGGCAAAATACCAACACCGTGAAGTCGCGTACCACTGCTAATGTAGTTTTTCACTGCTAGTATGATTGCGTCGGTTTAATATGTAACATTCTAGAAATTCTTGGGTAGGATGTTTTGTATTAGATAAGTATGCTAAGTATAATTATCCTGTAGAGTACATACTGTATATTGTAAAAGACTCCTTAGCCTATAAAAGGAGGTCCTAGGCTAGAGTTTGATATAACTTTTCGTCATATTTAGAGTCGATACACTTCAAGCTTGTAATCGCTAATACTATTCAGAGTATTCGTGTATTAATAATATATCCAGGTGTTTTATCGACCATAACTTATTGTAAAAACATCAACATCTTGACTTTGACGTAAGCACATAACGCTTCAGGTTATTAGATGTGTAGAGTGAGTTGATTATTTTGAGGTTTATATGACTTTTCTAAATGTTAAAAAATGGTACAATGCTTTTATGCTTGATTACTTAAATTAAATATCTGTAATTATAAAATGAATTGGTTGTATACTTACTACTGCTAGTTATTTTTTACTACTGCTAGTAAACTGAATATGTTGTATACTTACAACTGCTAGTATTATACGCACAACTGCTAGTTATTCTAACAACTTCTAGTGATAGAAGTTGCCCTACGTACAACAGTTAGTTTCCAAATTGATATTTGGAAACAACTGCTAGTTGGCGAGATGAAATAAAAATGGATAATGGCAACGTTTCATACAGACGACAACCTACTACATATTACCATTACTACATAATTATAAGTTTAATGGTTACATATTATATAACCCCTTGATAAACAGACACACCAAACTTTCTGTACACAAATTTAATTGACACAGGGTATTCAACCCATACATAAAACTACAACCACTAGAACAATTTTACAACGACTGTGACGGAAGATCGGGGGAGTTTCAACATCTTCCTAGCCAACTCCCAATTCTTCTTGATATTATCATAACCATCGTCCATCAAATCGATGGCCCTGATATACATTTTCTTTAACGACGTGGAACAAGCAAGTATAAACTTTATTATGTGTAATTCATTTTGTGATCTAGCAAAGGATTGAAAAATCACTGTCTGAATCTGCCCATGGCTGAATGTGGTTGTGTCTAACTCTAATGAACGTTGTTCCAAAGGTAAAACACTAAGCGTGTGTGTAGCCTGGAAAATCAAATAGTATTGAGATACAAAAACATGTCAGTTTACGGATGTTTATTTGATACGTATGAAATAAAGTATTACACTTACTTTGGTTTCTAGCATTTTCAAGTTTGGAGATCAGCGAATCATTTGGACGATGAGTGACACGATAACAGTCTTGCCAAAATCAACTTCTTTTAGATTCAGATTAACGAGGGATTCAAACGGCAAAGGGACATTCATCCTAGAATTACCATCATGCATCAACTACAACAGGTCGACTTTTGGGTTAGTTTCAAAGATTAAATGTCGTCAGAGTTAAACATATATTTAAAATTGTAAAATTAGAAGTGTAAATCTCAAAACGGTCTTACCGTGCAATAGTCAAAATCCAACGTAAGGGTCTCAAGAGATGGAAGTCTTGTCAGGTGAAAGATATTGGATGCTATGATTGTCGTGACAACATTCGAAATACCGAATGACAAATGTAACTTCTTCAAATTCCTAAGACTTGCAAGATTCCATAGTTTCATCCCGTTTGTACTCTCAACATCCAATCTAAGAGACTCAAGTAAGGGACAACCAGCAATTAAATCCCAAACTGTACCGGTTAGAAATTTGACTAAACACAATTCTAAGCTCAGTAAATTTGGAAAAGTAGTGAAAAACTCCAAACTAGGAAAATCACAATGATGAATTTCAAGATGTTTCAATTCAATACGCGCGTAAAGTTTGGTTGGCAATGTAACTGGTTGTCCATACCAGTTCCTAATTGTCAGGTCCTCAATTCCTTGCAGTGCCAAAAACATAAGCCAATCACGAATCTCTTCATAATTCAAGTCTTCCATTCCAGACAACGGTTTGGGATCTACAGAGAAGACAAAATTTTTTATGGGACCCGTAAGCTGATTTAAAAGTCTAGGAACATGCCTCCCATCAAACTTATATGTTAAATAATAAAACAAATCCTCGTCAATTATGACTTCGGTGAGCAAGGTCCACTTAAACCTCCAGTTTGTAGATAAAATAGAGGTGCTCACTGCTTCTTTCATTGGCAACCGAATCAAAATGTTACTGATCACTGTATCTGGCATGTTTCTAATATAATCTCTCATACTGGTGATAACATTAGCTCGAAATGACATGGTTTTCAAGGAATTTTTGTTGGTTTTATTAATTCTCGACAGGAGGCTTTGGAAGGGGGTTGTTTATTTGCAATTGATGGTCAGAACGAGGGTGTGTTATTATGATCATTAAATGTGGTTGTTGGGTTGGTTCATTGATTCGCACGCCCAAGATACAAGCTTTTCAAATTTGGTCCGTAAAATATTATGAAATGGTATATTTTAGTAAGCCATGGTAATATGGCGGACCTATTACACAATCAATGTGTTGTGAGCATCACTTATGCTAAAAACGTCGACGTCTTCAGTTTGACGTAAGCACATAACGGTATCATGTTATTAGATGTGTAGAGTTACATTCATTTGAGTTGATTATTTTGAGCTATATACGACATTTCTAAGCGTAAAAAAGATGCTACACTGCTTTTATGCATGATTACTTAAATTAAATATCTCAAATTATAAAATGAATTGGTTGTATACTTACAATTGCTAGTTATTTTTACTACCGCTATAGTTAATTTTACTACCGCTAGTAAAACTGAAGTGGTTGTATACTTACAACTGCTAGTTATTTTTACTACAACTGCTAGTTATTTTTACTACCGCTATAGTTAATTTTACTACCGCGCTAGTAAAACTGAAGTGGTTGTATACTTACAGCTGCTAGTTATTTTTACTACCGCTATACTTATTTTTACTACCGCTAGTAAAACTGAATTGGTTATATACTTACAACTGCTAGTTATTTTTACTAGCGCTATAGTTATTTTTACTACCGCTAGTAAAACTGAATTGGTTGTATACTTACAACTGCCAGTAATTTGGTTACTACTGCTACCTATTTTAACCACTGCTTGTGATAGAAGACATCAACGAAATGATGCCACAGTCGTTAATACTGTTGTGTATGGCCGTGTTTGTGCTGCCCATGTGTAGGTGCTGCTGATACCATTCTGGTGCCCTTGTGTAGGTGTTGCTCTTACTATTCTGGGCCTGAATAGGCACATAGTGGTTTAGTGCTGCTAGTATTAAACTTACAACTGCTAGTTAAATTGTACTAGTGTTGAATGGTAAATCTGTTATTTTCAAGTGTGCATAGTCACTAGTTGGTAGTTGTTAGTTGATTGTAGAATACGAATTGTAACAAGTAGAAGGACTCCTTGGTTTATAAAAGTAGTCAATAGGGAAAAGAAGTTGCCCTACGTACAACAGTTAGTTGCCACATTGTTTATTAGAAACAACTGCTAGTTCCCTAGATTAAACAAACATGTATAATGGGATTACAGAACATAGGAAATAGTAAATACGTTGACATACAACGTTTCATACAGACATCGTACTAAAACTACATAATTATAAGTTTAATGGTTACATAATATATAACCACTTGATTTATAAAATTCACCAAGTACGCAGAAAAAGCTAACCACTCCATGCTTCCTTCCCATTCAGACATCGTAATAAAACCACAAAGCTTCATTCCCATTAAGCATGATCCCTAACTTCTGCCAAAAAACCTGTTGAACATGAATATAATGGTGTAAGTTAAAAATAAAACATTAATATAATGGTAAGTTAAAAATAAAACATACTATAAACAGCATGGTCTGGCTGATTTAACAAAAGAAGAGATTCTTTGTATGGGGCGATGTAGAAAGATCCCGCATCTCCTAACATTCCCATGCAGACAAATAATTCAAGTTCTTTGTTGTACACAAATACCGACTGACCCAAATGATTGCCGCTGTACGCTTCGACTATTGGAGCTTGATCCTTTGTAAACCCAAGCAAACGAACCGAACATAGGGTAGGGATGGCGAATAGGCTTCTAAATGATGTTATGGAAGAACCATTGACGTCCAACAAACATCCGCAAAACAATGGAATATCTTCACCAATGATCATCCCAGAAATCACTAGAGAGGTTCCAAGATCGAAAACATTGAATGGAATTGGGAGTTCATTTTTAAAATCTGCGGTAGGTCTATAACATTAAATTGGCTGGTTACCAAATCAAAAGGAATCAACATATAACTCTTGTGAATAACACCGTCCTCATTAGTTAACTTTTCACTCCCAGTCCAATAGATAAAACGACCTACAACTGCATGACTTTTACGATTCAATTTGATAGTTTCACGAGGGGGTGGAAATTTTCAAGGATTGTCCACCTTAACGAGTTCAAAGAAAAGGCAGATACATACCAGAAACCACTTTCGAAAACAGGATAGGAGACTGATAGGTCACTAGTTTTACAACACAAGCAACATAGAAAGAGATAGAGGCGGTTGAACAATAAACAAACACACACACACGATATACTTAGAGGATTATGCATAGAGATGTTAGTGAAAGAAATAAATTGAACAACCAACCCTCAAGTGAGGGTTATACAAGAGTATTTATAGGAAGGAGAGCTAGGGCAACACTCCCACTCCCTTCCTTTCCTTAATGGACATGGGCCTAAGCTCATGGGCCTTCTACATAAGCTTAAGGCTAATAACAAACATAAAGGCCATAATAAAGCTAACTATTATATATGAATCACTAACACTTGATTAAGGTTTAGGAGTGATTCCAACAATCTCCCCCTAAGTGTTAGTGATGAATGAATATAAACGGTGAAGGCGTTGATATAATAGTAGCTTTGACGTCTTCTGACATTCTTCTATCTTGTGAGAAGAGTTGCCTTGATTCGAACAATCTCCCTAGTGTAGAGAAATTGTCTTCTTTAAACGGTTCTGCTTTGACGTCATAATTATCTTTGTTATTTGTTCTTTGTTATGAAAGTGATAGTATGTTGTAGTCTGCATCAAGTCTGCCTCAGGTCTGCTTCGATGCTCCAGTTTCTCCACGTCATTCTTCAACATGCTCACACACTCTTTGACGTTGGATTTCAGTACTAATGAAGTTCTTTAAGTCTTTAACTTTGTAGATTCTTTGGTTTGACGAAGAATCATTCTGACTGTTGTGTTGCTTTTAGATAGAACATCCATTAGTGATGATGTTGGCGTGATCATGAGAAGAATCTGCACGATCATTCCGCTCCAGAGCTTCCATAATAAGAAAACATTAAAACGGTTAGAAATAAGTGGATTCCGGCACTTACAAGTTTGAACTTCGAGAGTGTTAACAGCATAGTGTGAAAACACAACTTTAATTCCCACAAAGGCCGTTCCTGAACTGGAGTCCCACAAATGAGATAACGCGATGTACCGAAGTACATCTACAGTTCAGATGAGTCGCTGAGGTACACCGAAGCATCACCTCACGACTGTAGACCGTTTGAGACACACTAAGCGTAATCCACGGGGAGTTACCGAAGTGACCTGCTGTCAGGGCTGTTTGATGTTGACCCTAGCAGGAGTTTCCATTCAATCACTGAGGATCACAGATGTGAACCTCTCATAAATGTTCTCGACAGATTGCTAAGATCTGTGAAGGACTCGATAACGTACCACTGATGTTCTTATTGTTGAACATCAAGTGATGAAATGTCAAGTGTACCTAAGAGACCTTTTGATGAATCTCGTGGCTCTAGACTCAATTGTGCGTTTTGGTTTTCCTGAGCGGAGACTAGGGCGAGGGTCTCCTTCTTCAATATCAGCAATCTCTAAGAGAAAGGCTGATAGATTATGTAGGGTTCCCTGTGAGAATTAAACAAGCTTCTGTTGAGAGAAACTTGAGTGGCTAAGAATGTTTAGTGCATGCATCACTGGGTCCATGGCGACTTTTAATCTTCAATACCGTTGTCATCAAGCGACAACTAGTAGCATATGAATTGAACCCGGTGTCTGCCCTAAGTTGAATAATCTGGAGGGTTATTTCTTTTCACCCTTTTCTTTGCATTTCTTTTTGATTCTTCAACTCCTTCTTTCTCCGATTCTCATTTTCTCCTTTTTACAATCATACCTAAGGACTTCTAAATTCTAACTATTTGTGGTGTCCTTGGGTAGATCTCTCCGGCTCTGGCGGATCATAGGACGGTTATTCCTAACCTTAGTCACCTTATAACTCCATGACTAACCTATGTTGCCATAAAACCATTTACTTCAAAAATCTCACACAGCGTTTGTGAATGAAAACATTTTGTACCACTGTTGAGATAAGATTTTGCATAAATACTCCCCCTCCACATGTGCTTAATAGTTTTAACGGTTATTTGCACAGTGAGGAAAGAGCGCGCACTTTTTGAATTGATCCACTCAAGATAGACAATCCCCCGCGAGACACGGTTACGTTGCATAGTTAAAGAGTTACATTGTCAGTTTTTAGGTGACAACTAGCTCTAATAACTACCTTGAAGGTGTAGACAAACCTCGAAAGGTCGTCAAACCCGTCAGAGTTCATGTCTACCAAGAGTTTCTCGAATGGTACATTCTACTCGGACAAGTCCTTTGCGAGACTGTCACACCCCCAAACTACATGTTTTGCAGCAGAATGGAATACCTGGGGAATGACTGTCATAGCATCACAGTTACAGTTATATTGAACGACCTAAAGTGTCGTTTGAAAAATACATCGTTTGATTGAGTAAATTAATCAGAGTTTACAAAGTATAGGTCCCAAAAGATTTCGAAAGTACAAAAATGAATTTGTTACAATCAAACGATAATTAAGTGCATAAAATATATGTGAGACGCGTCAGCTCAGCGACTCCATGCAAGCATGATGATATGCTAATACCTGAGATAAAACATGCTTAAAACTGTCAACACAAAGGTTGAGTGAATTCCATAGGTTTAATTAGTTCGTTTGAACACAATATTCGGAGTGTGAGTTACGTTGTTTCACACTCATCGTTGAAAACAAAACAGCATTTATTTCACTAAGTTCATGACAACCAAAGCGTAAACCTCGTACCAATAGAAATTGGTAAAATCGTTTCATCGCAACCCTAGTAGGTAAACTTGCCAATTTACCTTATTGATTCGAATATAGTGCGTTCGATTTCCCCTAACTGGGTCAATAAGAACGGGTGTGTTAATTCCAATAGGCCTATTCACAATATTCGCGCTCACTCGTAAGTGACTAATGGTGCATGATGTAGGGACTTCAAACATGGCAATAGAATAGTTAGTGACAATAAAGCATTTGGATATAACGTATAGTTCAAAGCATTTGTGTTCGATTAAAAATATAGCATGCATCTCCCCCCAAGAGTTTGTAAAACAATTAAGTAATAGAAAGTGGGGCTATGAACTCACAGTAATATGTAAAAGTTTTGAGTATTTTTTAAAGTTAAAATAGGTAATTAAGCATGTATCTCCTCTAAAAATAGTATAAAACAATTTGAAAATGGGGCTATGAAACTCACGGTAATCCTTAAAAGTTTTGAGTTTTTATGAAAGTAAATGAAAATAGTTGAGCATGTATCTCCCCCGAAAAGTAATTCAAAACGTATAAAAGTAGGGGCTATGAAACTCACCTTAACAAAAGTAGTTAACGAGCACGAAAACAGAAATGACCAAACATGACCTAAGAACAAATCGACGCATGTCTCTACAACTGAGTGTGGCTCCGAAGCCAAATTTACCAATAATTCACTAAGAGTTTAAGACTTCAAAGTGGAATGATTTTTCTTATATAACGCACAGGCGTTTCATATTAGAACATATGTATATGGTTCATGAAATTTCACTTTGCATGTTAGGTGTACACGTATATAATACGTGTGAAGTCTTTAAGTCACTTTGCATGATAAGTGCACACATATGTATATGATTCATGCAAGTTTCAGTTATTAATAGATTTAGTACTTAGAAAATATACTTTGATTCCGGTAATTACTAACATAAAGTCTTTAAGTTACGAAACTTAAAACCGGGTAACATAAAAATATAATACTTATAAAAATATTAAAACTTATCAATATACTTCATATTAGTTTTGATATGAAGATGCCAACGTAAAAGCGTAAAGTTTTTAAGTTTGAGTGACATGCACTAACTATTTTAAAATAGTTTGAGCATATCATTGAAATTTATTTGACGTTTAATAAAATTGTAGGTCGATGGTACGTTCATAACACGAGGGTGCCTAAAGGAAGTGAACAAAATAAAATATATCAAAGTCATAAAAATTATAAAAATTACATTTCTCGCAAGTATCGGGTGATTAAATAATTATCGTATCGAAATTACGTAAACCGTCGTAAATATATATTTAACAATATATGTACTAAATAAATTCAAAACATCGAGTAAACTAACAATATAATTTTTATAGCATTAAAATGAGTATGAAAATATATTAGAACAATTTTTCGGAAGTGTCGAATCAATTGATCAAAATAAATGATCGTGCGATAGCGTTCATTTAATAAATAAATAAACACTAATGGAATATGCAAACCCCTGCATGAAATAATATAAAAATGATGTTACTGATGATATGTAGACCAACTTTAGTCTATATAAAACGTTCTCAATGATTTTCCATGAATACGCAGCTAAACCATTACGGTTACGCGTATTTGATACTCGTAAACCTAGTTTACGAAAAGTGATGAATAGTGAATCATGAATAGTGATTTTTCTCTGGGAATGAATAGTGTTTCATGAATAGTAAAATTTTGAAATACGTTATCAGAATATCAAATTGACTTCAAAAACGATGAATAGTAAAATGATGAATAGTAACCGATGAATAGTAAAATCCTGAGATGAATAGTAAATTTGAGAAATGACCTGAAATTACGAGTTGTCACATTCGCCCACCAAAAAAGGAATTCAGTCCCTGAATTCAGTCCATGTTGGTTTCTACAGGTTTAGTGTTTGTGGTGTATAACGAGGAGAGAGAACATGAAGAAGTGTCGTTACGGTTATCGATGATTGAGAGCGTACAAAACATCATAGTAGAGAAAATATTGGATGAATATCTCCGATGAGCATCTCTTTGGAATTTTTGGAATATGTGAAAATTTTGCTTGCACTAAGACTTATAAATAACTCCTCCCAACATAACATTATCCCTCTATAATTAGACATAGTTAGCTAGGCTATGTATAATTAAGGAACGATAATGTGACGTTCGGTTTAGTTGTTATAACTCTCAATGTTTACATAGATTTAAACCGTGTCGTTCAATTGGTAGTTAAAGTAAAGGAAGTAAAATTTTGTAAGTGATAACCAATCGGAAAGGAAAATAAAGTACGATAGATGAGAATATTTTACAACGAGTGGTTTATCAAACAATACATAGTCTTAAGTCATAAAGATCCGAATACGATGGAAGACATAAACTTAGTACGACATAGTGCATAAGGAAATATGATTGCTAAATTCTAAACTTCATCAGTCTGTCGCGTTGTTGAGACCATGGCGAGCTTCTCCTCCTTCTAACATGTATGCTTTCCCATGAGCATCTTCCACTTGTCGACCTTCGTTTTGAGGACATTGATTCCAATAGTGTCCTTGCTCCCCACATCCGAAACATGTGACTATGGCTTTACCTCTACAATCCCTGGCGAGGTGTCCCGATTTTTGGCATTTGTGGCACTTGGCAGGGCAAGGACCCGAGTGATGAAACTTACATCGATTACATAGTGGGTGAGTTCCAGCATAACCTTTGCCTTGTGTTGGTGCAACGACATAAACCATTGCAGCTTCTTGTCTTCTATTCTGTTGTTGATGATGGTTAGTGTTACGATTTTGGTTGTCGTTATTATAACCTCCCTGGTTATTTTCCCATTTCCTTTTGTTGTTGTTGGTTTGGTTGTCGTTGTTGTTGTTGTTGCGGTTATTGTTGATAATGTTTTCCTTCTTCACAACTTGGGCCATGAGTTTTTGAGTTATCCTGATAGACTCCTCAATTGTTTGTGGATCAAAAGAAATTACATCACCTTGAATAATCTGTGGAAGTCCTCCAATGAAACCTTCCATTAGTTTTTCATTGTCCGAAACCATAGATGGACATAAAGCAACCAATTCTTGAAACCTTCGAATGTAGGTATCGATGTCATACCCAACAGTTACCAGCTCATAAAATTCTGTTTCCAATTTCTTCACCTCAGTACGCGGACAATACTTCTTCGTCAACAACCCTTTGTATTGCTCCCAGGCGAGCTTGTAAGCATTCTCCATTCCCATAGGCTGTGCATACGAGTTCCACCATGACATTGCCCCATCTAAAAGTGTACTTGTAGCGAATTTAACCTTGCAATCATCTGGGCAATTGCATAAAAGAAACACATATTCCATTTTCTCAAACCATCGAACCATAGCATTAGCTCCTTCCGTGCCATTGAATTTTGTGGGATCTCCGCTCTTAAAATCCTTGTATGAACAATTCCGAACTCCAGACCCTCCTGCAATCCCTGCAGCAGTAGCAAGTCTGGCAGCTTCAGCAGTTGCCGCAGCCTTGGCAGCAGTAGCAAGTCTTGTAGCTTCAGCAGTAGCTGCAGCCTCAGCAGCAGTAGCAAGTCTAGCGGCTTCGGCAGTAGCCACAGCCTCAGCAGCAGCAGCCACTGTTGCTCGCTCATTCCTTATTGCCTCGGCTATACTATCCCTCACATAGTTTTGGATAGCAGCTTGTGTCATTTCGGGTGCAGCTTTCTTCGGCGCCATAACTCTTCAAAATTAGAAGAAAGGTGAGACGTAGCAAAGTCCTATTTTAAGAATAAGTGCTCTAAAGAGATGTGATGTGAGGTGATAAGTTTGAGGTTATTTTTCAAAATGATTGAAGATTTCTAGACGATAGGTTATGAGGTGTCGTAAGTGCTTTAAATGTATGACATTTTAGTGATTTAATGTGTGAATAGCGTGTAAAACGACATGTTGGTGGTGAAACTAAGGAGTGAGAGCGACTTCACCCTTCTTGAAGGCCTTGTCTCGGCATTCGATGTTATCGGTGATTAGTCAACTGATGTCTAAATTGTGATAGGGAATGACAAGGCATTCTCCACATTGGAGTCTAAAGAAAAGATAATGGAATGGGTAAGACATCTATGTGACAATCGATTTGAAATGAAAGTAAATAACTCGAAAAAATGTATGTATAAACCGCATGTATAGTGTATATGCACTTATGATGAAATGATGAGATGCTATGATATGTAGTTATAGTCTAGGGTCAATGATGCAACCTAGTTCTCTATAACCATTGCTCTGATTCCAATCTGTCACACCCCCAAAATACCTGTTTTGCAGCGGAATGGATACCTGGGGAATGACTGTCATAGCATCACAGTTACAGTTATATTGAACGACCTAAAGTGTCGTTTGAAAAATACATCATTTGATTGGGTAAATTAATCAGAGTTTACAAAGTATAGGTCCCAAAAGATTTCCAAAGTACAAAAATGAATTTGTTACAATCAAACGATAATTAAGTGCATAAAATATATGTGAGACGCGTCAGCTCAGCGACTTCATGCAAGCATTATGATATGCTAATACCTGAGATAAAACATGCTTAAAACTGTCAACACAAAGGTTGAGTGAAATCCATAGGTTTAATTAATTCGTTTGAACACAATATTCGGAGTGTGAGTTACGTTGTTTCACACTCATCGTTGAAAACAAAACAGCATTTATTTCACTAAGTTCATGACAACCAAAGCGTAAACCTCGTACCAATAGAAATTGGTAAAATCGTTTCATCGCAACCCTAGTAGGTAAACTTGCCAATTTACCTTATTGATTCGAATATAGTGCGTTCGATTTCCCCTAACTGGGTCAATAAGAACGGGTGTGTTAATTCCAATAGGCCTATTCACAATATTCGCGCTCACTCGCAAGTGACTAATGGTGCATGATGTAGGGACTTCAAACATGGCAATAGAATAGTTAGTGACAGTAAAGCATTTGGATATAACGTACAGTTCAAAGCATTTGTGTTCGATTAAAAATATAGCATGCATCTCCCCCCACGACTTTGTAAAACAATTAAGTAATAGAAAGTAGGGCTATGAACTCACAGTAATATGTAAAAGTTTTGAGTATTTTTGAAAGTAAAAATAGGTAATTAAGCATGTATCTCCTCTAAAAATAGTATAAAACAATTTGAAAATGTGGCTATGAAACTCACGGTAATCCTTAAAAGTTTTGAGTTTTTATGAAAGTAAATGAAAATAGTTGAGCATGTATCTCCCCCCAAAAGTAATTCAAAACGTATAAAAGTAGGGGCTATGAAACTCACCTTAACAAAAGTAGTTAACGAGCACGAAAACAGAAATGACCAAACACGACCTAAGAACGAAACGACGCATGTCTCTACAACTGAGTGTGGCTCCGAAGCCAAATTTACCAATAATTCACTAAGAGTTTAAGACTTCAAAGTGGAATGATTTTTCTTATATAACGCACAGGCGTTTCATATTAGAACATATGTATATGGTTCATGAAATTTCACTTTGCATGTTAGGTGTACACGTATATAATACGTGTGAAGTCTTTAAGTCACTTTGCATGATAAGTGCACACATATGTATATGATTCATGCAAGTTTCAGTTATTAATAGATTTAGTACTTAGAAAATATACTTTGATTCCGGTAATTACTAACATAAAGTCTTTAAGTTACGAAACTTAAAACCGGGTAACATAAAAATATAATACTTATAAAAATATTAAAACTTATCAATATACTTCATATTAGTTTTGATATGAAGATGCCAACGTAAAAGCGTAAAGTTTTTAAGTTTGAGTGACACTAACTATTTTAAAATAGTTTGAGCATATCATTGAAATTTATTTGACGTTTAATAAAATTGTAGGTCGATGGTACGTTCATAACACGAGGGTGCCTAAAGGAAGTGAACAAAATAAAATATATCAAAGTCATAAAAATTATAAAAATTACATTTCTCGCAAGTATCAGGTGATTAAATAATTATCGTATCGAAATTACGTAAACCGTCGTAAATATATATTTAACAATATATGTACTAAATAAATTCAAAACATCGAGTAAACTAATAATATAATTTTTATAGCATTAAAATGAGTATGAAAATATATTAGAACAATTTTTTGGAAGTGTCGAATCAATTGATCAAAATAAATGATCGTGCGATATCGTTCATTTAATAAATAAATAAACACTAATGGAATATGCAAACCCCTGCATGAAATAATATAAAAATGATGTTACTGATGATATGTAGACCAACTCTAGTCTATATGAAACGTTCTCAATGATTTTCCATGAATACGCAGCTAAACCATTACGGTTACGCGTATTTGATACTCGTAAACCTAGTTTACGAAAAGTGATGAATAGTGAATCATGAATAGTGATTTTTCTTTGGGAATGAATAGTGTTTCATGAATAGTAAAATTTTGAAATACGTTATCAGAATATCAAATCGACTTCAAAAACGATGAATAGTAAAATGATGAATAGTAACCGATGAATAGTAAAATCCTAAGATGAATGGTAAATTTGAGAAATGACCTGAAATGACGAGTTGTCACAGAGACACGTTTACATCACTAGCGAACTAGCTTGAAATTATTACCCGTCCCGGACAAGTCTTTTCGAGTTACTAACGGTTGAAATTTCGTCAATTCATTGGTTAAGTCTGAAGCACAAAGATTCATTTGCATTTACTCAACATATTTCTTATCACATAATTTTCTCCCCCTAAAAAATGGCATATAAAAATGTTATTTTTGAACAGTTGAGAATAAATATGACCATTTCGAGTGTTGCGGGAAGAGTGACACAAAGAACATTTTGGTGAACAAAGTTTTAAGTCAAATACTCCCCCTCAACAATTGATATAAACGGTTGAGGTTTTGAAAATCATAAGGGGAAGTACTTGCTCTTTTGAGCAAAACCTTGAAAAATGAAAGGTTTGATAGGTTTTACTCAAAAATAAGAAGCTTTCGCTCCTTTTATAAGGATTGTGGTACTGAAGCATACCATAGGGTCCTTTCTTGACAATTACGGGTTGTACACTGTTATATGTGCACAAGCCATTGACATATATAATCACACATCCAAAGGTATAATGAAAGAAGCAGTTCAAGGGGTACCAGGTAGTCCAGTGATGTTGCTAGGAGTGCGAACCGGGCGTTGATAGCCGGTGATGTTGATCCTGGGTCGACCACCAACAAAGCTTTCTGTTAATACAAATAAGCCGTAAAAACGTTTATTTATATTTTACGATCTTCTAATGTTTTGTCAATAACAAAAGTAAAATCATTTTAACGAAACAAATAAAATACGTAAATGGTTTGAACTAATAGTTTTCTAACATATTCACATTTTCACATAAAACACTAAAACAAGTATAAGTGATTTTATGATCTAGATATATATCTACAACAACTAGTGTTTACATATTGGCTTAACAAGTATAAGTGATTTTATGATCTAGATATATATGTACAACAACTACTGTTTACATATTGAGTTAACACATACTTAAGCTAAGTATACTAAAATGGGTAAAAACAAGTATATACTAAAATGGGTAAAAACAAGTATATACTAAATAGATAAAAACTAGCAAATGGTTTTGACCCACAACCCATGGTTTTATATATACCACTTACACAAGTTCAATGTATCCTTAAGGTACATTGTATCTAGAAAGAAAACCATGGATCAACCCATAACCCATGACCCATGACCCATAACCAAAAATACCCATGGGTAAAGAGGAGCGTTCCACGGATCCCTAGCTTTGTGCTAGCCGGATCCCAAGTGGAAGGGATCCGTGGGATCCGGGGAACAGTAGAGAAATTTGCCTATAAATAGTGAGCCATTTCTTCATTATTTCTTACCCCTTTCAATCCTCTTTCTAACAAACTTTCTCCCCTGAGTTAGATCTCACTAACCATAGATCCAAGTGATCTATGTTTGTAGTTTTGTTTTTGTGTGATCTTTTAGGTTCCTCTTAAAGGCAAGATCACCACCTTTGAAGTCAAGCAAGCTCAAGTCCATGAGTTGCCATGCTTCCTCATCATCAAGGCTACTGAAGTCTTCTTGTTGATGATTCCTTTCTTTGTTCAAAGAAGTGTAGTGTTGAAGACATTAGTGAAAGATGTCTCAAGTGTCAAGACGAAGATATTAGTGAAGGGTATCTATCGTGTATAGGATAAGCACTTGGGGTAGGTGCTTAGAAGTCAAGACAAAGAAGCATTAGTGAAAGGTGCTTAGACGTCAAGACAAAGAAGCATTAGTGAAAGGTGCTTAGAAGTCAAGACAAGGAAGCACTAGTGAAAGGTGCTTAGAAATGAAGACACAAGACATTAGTGAAAGGTGTCTTGTAGATCTAGTCAAAGGCATTAGTGAAAGGTGCCTTAGATGTACAATCGATATGGTGTGTTTCGATGTACAAGATAGACTAGTATAGGATCCAAGGATATTGATATCCTTGATGATGTTGTAAAGGAGTAGATCTCCTTTGGGATTAGTCGTTGGTGTAGTGTGGTAGTAGTTCCTCCATTGCAATGGAACTAGGTGCTTAGCCTAGTACCTAATAAAGGGTAGGCGACGTTGTGAAGGTGTAGTTCACCTAAGGTGTGAAAGAACTAGGTACTTAGCCTAGTACCTTATAAAGGGTAGGCGACATTATGTAGGAGTGGTTCAACTTGGAGTGAAAGAACCCGGTCGTTAGCCTAGTACCGGAAAAAGAGTAGGCGACGTTGTGAAGGCTTCTCCGCCATAAGGAGCTTGGTGTAGTGATTACAAACTCTCGAGTAGGTGACTCGGGGAGTGGAGTAGGGCAAGGAAGGTGACCTTGTAGCCGAACCACTATAAATACTTATGTTGTGGTTTTGTGCCTCTTACTCTTTTCTTTCATTACATATCTTTATATGCTTGTTTATCAACATCCAACACACTGATGAGTGTGTAAATACTCATCATTTTTTTTCCTTCTACACTGCAAAAAACAGTCAAAAACACTTTGAAAAGTCTCAAAATGACAGAAAAAATATTTAGACTGTGTTTTATTCAATAATTGTAAAAATCTAGTCCCTGGTTATTCAAAACATGTAATTTTTCATAAAAGACCCTCAGGAATTTTTTAAGTTGTCAAAATTAGCCTTATAAAGCTCAGTTTTGCAAAATGGCAACTTTAGTCCATGAAATTTCAAAGATTGACAGAATTTACCCCTGGACATTTTAAATTGGAAAATTAACATTTTTAGTCCTTTGTTAATTCTAACTTGTCAAAATTGGTCCTTGTAATACTTTTGGAAAATTGCAGTTTAGGTCCTTGGATTTTTGGTATTTTACAAAAATAGTCCTTGGAAATGAAAAAAATGGAGAATACTTAATTTGGTCCTTGTACTATTGAAGATTGGCAAGATTGGTCCATGTGATAAATTTCGGAAGTTGGCAAGATCAACCCTTCAAGTTTTGCCAAATTACAAGAATGGTCCTTGTGCATTAATTCCAAATCCAAAACCGGACCACAAATAATAAAATCATAAACCTAACCTACCTTTTCCCCCTCTCCCTCCTTTTTCCTTCCTCTTTTCTTCCTTCTCCTGACACACTCAACCTCCATCCCATCCTTTACCTAGTTATCACCAAACCAATAATAAACCCCATCCCATCACTGTCCCTGACAATCACACTACTCCTTTTGCCCATCTCTTGCCCATCAATGTCGGGCTTGGGAAGCAGCAGCAAGCAAAAAGAAAGAAGCTAAGAAAGAGGAAGACATCTAGTAGTAGTATAAAAGCTTGTAGCCATTATGTGGAAAGAGTTAGTTTTTTTAGTTTTAATTTAGTTTTTAGTTCTAGTCTAGAATGGAGTTCTCGCTCATGCTCTTTATTTTCCTGTACTTTACTTTCATTGTAATGTTCTAAATTCAAGTCTTTTATCTTTAGTTAATGCAAGCTTCAGATTTTTAACTTCATGTTTTTATGCTAGTTTATTGTGGTTCATGTCATTATTCTGCCACTCCAATTTAGAGTGTGTTCTTAACTTGTTTTAATTCAGTTTTAAGATAATTTACAGTTGGTGAAGTAAGTTTGGTTGAATCTCAGAATATTTTTTTTTCTTTTACTAGATCATGTGTTTCTGCCATTGAGGCAGTGCTTGGTATAGCTTACTTTATGATCACGTCTCCAGGTTTGACCCATTCTGGGTGTTCAATCAGTTTTAGTTTAGTGATAAGACCATGAGTATGATGCTTCTTTTAACTTTTAGTTGATAAAAATAAGTGTTGTTTAGCTTCCATATTTCTGTCTTGCTCTCTCAATACAACCCTTATTTAGCGTGTAAAAGCTCCTTGGGTAAGCTAGGTAAAGTGGGGCAAAATTAAGTTGGGTTGGTGGACTTCAACTACCCAGAAGCTCAGGATCTGATTCACTCCCTAGCTTATCCATAATAAGCTCAAAAAGTGCCCCTTGGCACTGTTCTTTTTCAATCCAGCAGCACAGGTCAGTCTTTTCTTTTTTTTTTTTTTTTTTTCTTTTTTTCTTTTTAGCTTATCAGTAGGATTTGTTAGTTTGTTTAGGAAGTTTATTTGTTTTTAGGATCTTTAATATATGAGTTTTTTTTATGTTTAAGCTTGTTTTAGTTGTTAGTGTAGAATTAGTAGCTTATTTTTGCTACAAATATGTTTTTTGCTCTTCTTTTTTCTGTCACAGTAACCTTGCAGTCCCTATGTGTCTTCTCTGCAGCCCCCAATTAGAAGCTCCCATAAGCTCATTTAGTTGTGAGATATGCTGATTTGAATACTTAGGGTAGTTAGCTTTTAGATTTAGGTAATGTTAGGGGCATAGGGATTAGTCTAGGATAGCTTTTCTTTAGCTTAAAGAAGCCCATATGTCCTGTTTTTTTTTTAGAGTTACAGCAGCAGCAACAGGCCCCTTAGTACCTTGTTTTTAAGCTTGTTAAAAAGTTGTAACTTGTTGTTTTGCGGGGGCGAAAGCTTGCCCCCCAGGTTTACTTCATTTCCCCAAAAGCCCGTTGGTTAATCCCCACTTTAGCTTATTAAAATTTGGCCTTAAAAGCACCCCTGTGGCATGTTCAAACTGTAATGTGCAACAGCAAATGGTGTTCTATTTGAGCTTATTAGGTTTATTAGCATTGCTTAATTTAGTTTCCCTTAGGTGCCTTTAAGTTAATTAGATTAGGATGTTATTAGTAGTTAGCTTTTTAAAGCTTATTGTAGTTTTTAGCATTCTTTTCTGTCCAAAAACCAAACACACCTTTAGTTTGAATCTGGTGCCTCATTAAGCTGTTATACAGCTTATTATCAGCTTCCCAAGTGTTATTCTTTTATTAAAAAGCTTATCTTAGTTCTTATTTTAGTTTCCAAAAGAGAAAAATATATAAAAAAAAAAGTGAAAAAGTGATTTTTGCCAAACTTTGTGGAATTTTCACGGATTCATTATAAGTCCATTTGAGCTCAAATTTGGGATACAAGATCTTTGGTTGGTTGTGAACATCATGGACATTTTAGTTTATTTTTAGGAATTTTTTTAGCTAGCTTAATTAGTGCTTAAAGTAGGGCTATAAGGGTCGTTTGGCGTGTTGAGACTTGAAATCTGGTCTCGAGTTTTTTTTCTGTAGCTTGTGCTTTTTAGGTTCCCATCAGTTGCATTAGCTCATTTTAGGTTAGATTTAGGCTTTAGTAGCTTATGGTAGCTTATAGTTAGCTTTTAGCTTATTTCAAGTGCTTATTCAAACCGCTTATTTTCCCAATTCAGCTTATTAGTGGGCTTATCTAACTTTTTATATTTTTCCCAGGCTTAGAATAATATTTTAGATTTTCCTGTAAAGTCTCATAATTTTTACTGTTCATTTGTTATTTTTCTTAATTTTAATTAGTTTAAATTAGTTTTTAATTAATAATAATTATTTAAAAAGTCTAAAAAATATATTTTCAGTTTTAACATTAGTTTTATAATATTTTAGATTTTTCCAATTTATAATTTCATTTTTTAGGTTAATTTCCTATTTTCTTGTATTTTAATGTATTTTTAAAAAGTTAAAAATAGTTTTTAATTAATAATAATTAGATAAATAGTTTTAAAAATAATTTTATTTTTCTTAAAATTTTATTTTATTATTAGAATTGTTAAAAAGTAATTTTCATTTTCATGAGTCTTTTAGTTTTCTGATTTCACATTTTTATTTTACACGTTTACGTTTGTTTTAGTTTAAGTTTTACGTTTTTAGGTTTTAATCGTTAAACGTTTTTTTTAGAATCGAATTAAAATGACTTCAAAATCTTTATTAGATTTAATTTCCTTAGTGTAATCAATCATCACCCTTTTCCTGTTCAATATTCACCCGATCACAGATTCGTTGTATTTCAGTTTTCACACCTCGTTGGGACTTAACGACCCGGGGAAACACTAAACTCCTCTGGACTTAATTGCTTTGGTCTCAAGCTGTCTGGCTTTTATTACGGTTGACCATTCACAAGTGGTTGATTTGTGTGATAAAGACTGACCGTTTGGGAGCCGATCAAATTTTGGCGCCGCTGCCGGGGAGCTGTGCTAATTATCTTACGTTTAACAGATTAGTGATTTGAATATTCACTCCTTGTTCATACCATCTATATATATTTATATTTTCTTATAAAAATCCAAAAACATCTTAAAAATCAAAAGCCCAAAAAGATTTTCTTTCTTATTTTTACAAAATGTTTATCCAAAAATCCAAAAATATTTTCATTCTTTGTTTTTATAACATGTTTTTCAAAAATACCAAAAATATTCCTCTTTACCCTCTTACCCTTTTTGATTCTTTATCCCTTTACCCTCTATCCATTTGATTCTAACTTCTTCTATTCTCATGGAATCTCTTGACTACGACGAATTCTGGAACGAAGTTGAAAAACTTCATACTTTATCACAAATGTCAAGAATTCGTGTTGTTCGTGATGATCCATTAATTCTGCCTAGGGAAATGGAACGAGAAACCGGGGTGACAAAGGACCAGGTACTTCCCTCTGATAATGGAAGTGCTAAATACGTCCAACCTACGGTTATCCAAAGATCTAACCCCTCAATTGCTCCTAAGCCGTCTAAAATTGATCCTAAACTTTCACAATTTACGGTTAAAAGCGATCATGCATAATTTAGACCGGTGACTAGCAAGAATGACTTGCCTAAACTTCACGTTTCTCAAAAACCAGAACCGGAGACCATAACGGAAGTGGTGGAAATTGCTAGCTCTCAGAGCACACCACTTGTCCCACCTCCGGATTTTTCAAAATGTTCTTCGAGACTTGATAGTCATTCGGATCACCATCTTGGTTTTGTTGATTCTTTGAATGAACCGATTCCTTCTCATAACTCTCAAATGGAATCGTTTATTCCTTTTGTCGGTTGTGGTGAGCCTCTTTTTGGTTCACCATGTCGCTGGTGTACGTGTGTACAGTGTGGTAATGATATTCGGAACGGGAGTTGTTTGTTTTGTGGTTCAAGGAATTCATTTGATTATGATCCTAATCCGAACTCATTTAACGACCCCTCAAATTTTTCCAATTACCCACCACAGCCCGACTTATCTTCATATAATCAACATAACTGCTGTGAATTTTGTGGAGGTCCTCACCAAGGATTTGATTGTCAATCCGGAAACACGTTTGTCTATGAACAGTTTTCCGGTGATGCTCAGAACTTTGGTTATGACCAATATCCATATAATTCGCCAATCCAGGCTCAACAGTTTTACTGTTGTGAGAATTGTGGAGGTCCTCATGATAATTTTCAATGTCAACCGTGGAATCAAAATTACTATACTTCCGGTTTTGACAATTTCCAACCTCCACAGCACCATACGGTTCAAACTCCACCTGAGCCGTTGCCTAAAGAAATTTCCCAAGATTTTGAAACCGCAATGAAAACACTTGATGATATGATTCAAAACTTTAAGAATCAAGTGAGTGGTGAGAAAACCATGGGAGAATTGCTAGCCGAAGAATGAGAGGCTCGCAAATCTAGGGAAGAATTATTAGTCCTAGAGCATGCAGCTCTAAGGCGTTCCCAATTTCTTAAGGCAGCTATGTATGATGATGACGAGGAGAGTATTCCTTTTAAGAATATTATTTCTCAACTCCCTCAGTCAGTTGATATCCCAGCAGTTGAGATTCATTCTCAAACAACTGCTATCACACCCGAAGCTCCCACTCACTCTCTAAACATAGGGGACGAGCATCTTGACACTGTTCCTGAAAAGGAATCGGACGAATTCATAAAGTCTAGTGTTGAGAACCTTGTCCCAATCCCGAGAGAGTCACAGGGAACTTCTGATCATATGTGTGATTCTCTTTCCCCTCTTGAGTGTTCAAAAGATCATTTTGAAACTTTCTCCGATTATAGCGACGATTATGCTTCTTATGGAAACATCGAGTATGTTGAGGCATCACTCCCACAGTCTGACCCTCTTCTTGAGGAGTTCACCGATGAACTCACTCACATCAGTCCACTTTCATCAGAAAGTGACGATGGTCTCTTTGATTTCGAAGCCGATCTGGGAGAGATTGAAAGTCTCCCTTATAATGATCGTTCACTCACTTCTTATCCCAACAGTCCAATAGAGAATGTTGATCACTTTGTTCCTGAAGCATTCAAAACAACTCTCACTAATCCTCTATTTGAATTCGACTCTGAATTCACTTTAATTTATGAGAATCCACTCTTTGATACTTAGATTGAGGATAGTGATGAGTCTACAGTGGAACAAGAATTCACAGATTTACATCTTGTGATTGATTCTCTTCACGAGGAGTTCGCCGGTGAACTCACTCATATCATATCTCCGCCGGAGTATGATAACTTCCACTTTGATCATGACACACCCGAGTTTTGTCTTGATCACGTGAGCTTAAATGATGAGATTCATAATACTGAAATTATGGATTCTCCTATGGATGAAGATGAGTTAGTCATGATTTTCATCATGACTTTCTTTCTTTTCTTCACCTATCCCGTGACTTCTTCTCTTCTTCACTCATTCGGGAGTGAAGATACCATCTTTGACCCCGGCATTTCCATGTACCATTTGTGAGCCGGGTCTGTCTCTCTATATCTCATCGGTGTGGAACTTTCACGTACTTCAATGTTTATACAAACATCTTGAATGAAAGTCCGATGGAGATTGTCTCTTCCACTTACTTCCCCATGAACAAATTAATTCGGGGTCGAGTCAAGCTAGCGACTCGGTAATCAAAAACAGTAGTTAAACATGGGTTTTCACCCGTGTGTACCACCCTAGTGTGGGGGAGTTGCCCCCCGCTGTTGTATATAAGTTTAAAAAAAAAAAAAAAAAAAAAAAAAAAAAAAAAAAAAAAAAAAAAGGCCGTAGTATTTCCCTTTTACGTTCTATGTTTCAGCATAACCGCCGGTACTTTGAATATTGAGGGCAATATTCATTTCTAGTGTGGGGGGGGGGGGGAATTCTCACGAATTTTATCATGTAATTATACCACCCAATTCCCCCATTTTTGGCCAAATTTTTTTTTGGAGTAAGTGTTTTGCACTTACTCAGCTTACGGTTATCAGTCCACCATGTCTAATAAACAAAAGGATTGGCTAATCCAGGAGCAAACGGCTCTTGGTAAAGATATCTCAAATCCGTTGATGGCTTGCAATTTGCCCAAAATTGTATGGTATTCGACTCACCATATCTTTAATTAGTGAAGAGTTGGCTAGCCCGCAAGTTTATGGCTTGTGGTAAAGGCAGTTGGAAAACCATAATTGGTAATCGACTCACCAAAGATATTTTATCTAAGAGTTAGCTAGTCCAGAAGCAAACGGCTTCTGGTAAAGACAAATCAAAACCGTTGAAAGCTGGTGATTTGCTCAAAATCATTTGGTTATCATTGTACCAAGGTTCTTACTTGAACTGAAACAATTGGCTAATCCAGAAGTAATGGCTTTTGGTAAAGAGATTCAAATCCATTAAGTTTTCTCAAAAGATTGCTAGGGACTAGCAATAGTTTAGTGTGGGGGATTGATGAGTGTGTAAATACTCATCATTTTTGTTCCTTCTACACTGCAAAAACAGTCAAAAACACTTTAAAAAGTCTCAAAAAGACAGAAAAAATATTTAGACTGTATTTTATGCAATAATTGTCAAAATCTAGTCCCTGGATATTCAAAACATGTAATTTTTTATAAAAGGCCCTCAGGAATTTTTAAGTTGTAAAAAATTAGCCTTATAAAGCTCAGTTTTGCAAAATGGCAACTTTAGTCCCTGAAATTTCAAAGATTGACAGAAATTACCCCGGGACATTTTTAATTTGAAAACTATTATTTTTGGTCATTGGGAAAATCAAACTTGTCATAATTGGTCCCTATGATGAATATTGGATAATTACAGTTTCGGTCCCTTGGTTTTTGGTGGAATTGCAAGAATGGTCCTTGTGTTAATAGCTACAAACCAAACCAATCCCATTACAAACCAAACAAAACCCTTTTACACTTCTTTTTAATAAACCTTTCTACCCTTTTTCCTCCTCCTTCTTTAATCCCAGAAACCAAACAAAAAAATAAAAAACCCAAAAGCTTATGGCGCCAATTTTCCCTCCTTCCCTCCAATACCACCATCTCATTCAACCACTTGCCTGCAAAAACTCACCAAACACTCAACCCACTCCTTGTTCCCTCTCACTGTCAGTCTTCCCCATCACTTTCATCTTGGAAGATGCAAAAGAGAGTCAAAAGAAAGCACAAAATGTTGGTCTTGGCTGTTTTGCCTGACAAAAGGAAGCACACAAGCAAGAGAGACGACCCATCTTTGTAGTATAAATAGTCTCTTGTATGCCAAAGTATAAGGCAGTCTTAGTTTTTCAAGGTTCTAGTCCACTTTTATTTCATTGTCAT
>BPTQ01000001.1:20163471-20243503 GCA_019973895.1 Chrysanthemum seticuspe
TTTTTTTTTATAAGACTCTAAGTTGGTTTGAATGAAGTGGTTGACATTTAATAGAATTTTGACTTAATTTTGTTGAATGTTTTAATTCAGTTTTAAGATAATTTACAGTTGGTGAAGTAAGTTTGGTTGAATCTCAGAATATTTTTTTTTCTTTTACTAGATCATGTGTTTCTGCCATTGAGGCAGTGCTTGGTATAGCTTACTTTATGATCACGTCTCCAGGTTTGACCCATTCTGGGTGTTCAATCAGTTTTAGTTTAGTGATAAGACCATGAGTATGATGCTTCTTTTAACTTTTAGTTGATAAAAATAAGTGTTGTTTAGCTTCCATATTTCTGTCTTGCTCTCTCAATACAACCCTTATTTAGCGTGTAAAAGCTCCTTGGGTAAGCTAGGTAAAGTGGGGCAAAATTAAGTTGGGTTGGTGGACTTCAACTACCCAGAAGCTCAGGATCTGATTCACTCCCTAGCTTATCCATAATAAGCTCAAAAAGTGCCCCTTGGCACTGTTCTTTTTCAATCCAGCAGCACAGGTCAGTCTTTTCTTTTTTTTTTTTTTTTTCTTTTTTTCTTTTTAGCTTATCAGTAGGATTTGTTAGTTTGTTTAGGAAGTTTATTTGTTTTTAGGATCTTTAATATATGAGTTTTTTTTATGTTTAAGCTTGTTTTAGTTGTTAGTGTAGAATTAGTAGCTTATTTTTGCTACAAATATGTTTTTTGCTCTTCTTTTTTCTGTCACAGTAACCTTGCAGTCCCTATGTGTCTTCTCTGCAGCCCCCAATTAGAAGCTCCCATAAGCTCATTTAGTTGTGAGATATGCTGATTTGAATACTTAGGGTAGTTAGCTTTTAGATTTAGGTAATGTTAGGGGCATAGGGATTAGTCTAGGATAGCTTTTCTTTAGCTTAAAGAAGCCCATATGTCCTGTTTTTTTTTTAGAGTTACAGCAGCAGCAACAGGCCCCTTAGTACCTTGTTTTTAAGCTTGTTAAAAAGTTGTAACTTGTTGTTTTGCGGGGGCGAAAGCTTGCCCCCCAGGTTTACTTCATTTCCCCAAAAGCCCGTTGGTTAATCCCCACTTTAGCTTATTAAAATTTGGCCTTAAAAGCACCCCTGTGGCATGTTCAAACTGTAATGTGCAACAGCAAATGGTGTTCTATTTGAGCTTATTAGGTTTATTAGCATTGCTTAATTTAGTTTCCCTTAGGTGCCTTTAAGTTAATTAGATTAGGATGTTATTAGTAGTTAGCTTTTTAAAGCTTATTGTAGTTTTTAGCATTCTTTTCTGTCCAAAAACCAAACACACCTTTAGTTTGAATCTGGTGCCTCATTAAGCTGTTATACAGCTTATTATCAGCTTCCCAAGTGTTATTCTTTTATTAAAAAGCTTATCTTAGTTCTTATTTTAGTTTCCAAAAGAGAAAAATATATAAAAAAAAAAAGTGAAAAAGTGATTTTTGCCAAACTTTGTGGAATTTTCACGGATTCATTATAAGTCCATTTGAGCTCAAATTTGGGATACAAGATCTTTGGTTGGTTGTGAACATCATGGACATTTTAGTTTATTTTTAGGAATTTTTTTAGCTAGCTTAATTAGTGCTTAAAGTAGGGCTATAAGGGTCGTTTGGCGTGTTGAGACTTGAAATCTGGTCTCGAGTTTTTTTTCTGTAGCTTGTGCTTTTTAGGTTCCCATCAGTTGCATTAGCTCATTTTAGGTTAGATTTAGGCTTTAGTAGCTTATGGTAGCTTATAGTTAGCTTTTAGCTTATTTCAAGTGCTTATTCAAACCGCTTATTTTCCCAATTCAGCTTATTAGTGGGCTTATCTAACTTTTTATATTTTTCCCAGGCTTAGAATAATATTTTAGATTTTCCTGTAAAGTCTCATAATTTTTACTGTTCATTTGTTATTTTTCTTAATTTTAATTAGTTTAAATTAGTTTTTAATTAATAATAATTATTTAAAAAGTCTAAAAAATATATTTTCAGTTTTAACATTAGTTTTATAATATTTTAGATTTTTCCAATTTATAATTTCATTTTTTAGGTTAATTTCCTATTTTCTTGTATTTTAATGTATTTTTAAAAAGTTAAAAATAGTTTTTAATTAATAATAATTAGATAAATAGTTTTAAAAATAATTTTATTTTTCTTAAAATTTTATTTTATTATTAGAATTGTTAAAAAGTAATTTTCATTTTCATGAGTCTTTTAGTTTTCTGATTTCACATTTTTATTTTACACGTTTACGTTTGTTTTAGTTTAAGTTTTACGTTTTTAGGTTTTAATCGTTAAACGTTTTTTTAGAATCGAATTAAAATGACTTCAAAATCTTTATTAGATTTAATTTCCTTAGTGTAATCAATCATCACCCTTTTCCTGTTCAATATTCACCCGATCACAGATTCGTTGTATTTCAGTTTTCACACCTCGTTGGGACTTAACGACCCGGGGAAACACTAAACTCCTCTGGACTTAATTGCTTTGGTCTCAAGCTGTCTGGCTTTTATTACGGTTGACCATTCACAAGTGGTTGATTTGTGTGATAAAAGACTGACCGTTTGGGAGCCGATCAAATTTTGGCGCCGCTGCCGGGGAGGTGTGCTGCGTACTACGAATTTGATGCATCAGTGTTGTTGAATATACATCCATTGCATATTTACCATCCTTGTTCATATTTTCTTATTATTATCATATAAAAACAAAACGGTTCCCGAAAACATTTTAAAATCAGTTTTCAACGAACACAAAAACCCATAAAGATTTTCTTTCTTATATTTAAAAAATGTTTATCCAAAAATCCAAAAATATCCATCTTTACCCTCTCACATCTTTGATTCTTCATCTCAACCCCTCTGAAACCCTTTGATTCTTTCCTATGTCGTATCCACACCATTTTGGTTGTCAATGGTGTGGTGGTCCTCATAATGGTGGGAATTGTCCCGGCTGTAGCATGGTAGAATCAGGAGATGGGTCTGTCTATAACCAAGCTCCCTATCCTTACCATGACACATCTGATTCATTCTACCAGCCACCATATCATGAGATATTGACATATCTGTGTGAGTTTTGTGGAGGTCCTCACCAAAGATTTGAGTGTCAATCCGGAAACGCGTTTGTCTATGAACAGTTTTCTGGTAACACTCAGGACTTTGGAAATTACCAAATTCCATATTATTCACATGTCCAGCCACAACAATCATTTTGTTGTGAGTACTGTGGAGGTCCACACGTCGGCTCGGATTGTCAAACGGGGAATACATTTCCTTGTGACAATTTTGACACATCATTTCAAGACCAACCTCCACAGTGCCAAATGACTCAAACTCCTCAGCAAACCCAACAAGACACTTATCTAGAGCTTCTGGAGTTAGTGAAAAGAACCGAGGAGTTGAGTAAAACAGCATTTCATAATGCTCCCAGTTTTTCTTGTGTATATTGTGGGGCTCCTCATGATGATTATCAATGTCAACCTTCCGATTTTGACAAATCTCCACTCCCACAATGTCCCGTCATTCAAAATTCACATGAGAAATCCATGGAAGAATTGCTAGCTGAAGAGCAGGCTGCTAAAATAAATTCCCAAATTGCGTTTGAAAAATCTATTAGGGAATCAATTGCAAAAGAAAAAGCAGCCAGATCTAGCTCTCAATTTCGTTTTATTCCTGAGGACAGTGATGATGAGGATACACTTGATATCCTTCAATTCTATAAAGATTCATCAAGTTCATCAGTTGATATCCCAACAGTTGAGATTCATTCTCAAACAACTGCTATCACACCCGAAGCTCCCACTCACTCTCTGAACATGGGGGATGAGCATCTTGACACTGTTCCTGAAAAGGAATCGGACGAATTCATAAAGTCTAGTGTTGAGGACCTTGTCCCAATCCCGAGAGAGTCACAGGGAACTTCTGATCATATGTGTGATTCTCTTTCCCCTCTTGAGTGTTCAAAAGATCATTTTGAAACTTTCTCTGATCTTAGCGACGATTGTGCTTCCTATGGAAACATCGAGTATGTTGAGGCATCACTCCCACAGTCTGATCCTCTTCTTGAGGAGTTCACCGATGAACTCACTCACATCAGTCCACTTTCATCAGAAAGTGACGATGGTCTCTTTGATTTCGAAGCCGATCTGGGAGAGATTGAAAGTCTCCCTTATAATGATCGTTCACTCACTTCTTATCCCAACAGTCCAATAGAGAATGTTGATCACTTTGTTCCTGAAGCATTCAAAACAACTCTCACTAATCCTCTATTTGAATTCGACTCTGAATTCACTTTAATTTATGAGAATCCACTCTTTGATACTTAGATTGAGGATAGTGATGAGTCTACAGTGGAACAAGAATTCACAGATTTACATCTTGTGATTGATTCTCTTCACGAGGAGTTCGCCGGTGAACTCACTCATATCATATCTCCGCCGGAGTATGATAACTTCCACTTTGATCATGACACACCCGAGTTTTGTCTTGATCACGTGAGCTTAAATGATGAGATTCATAATACTGAAATTATGGATTCTCCTATGGATGAAGATGAGTTAGTCATGATTTTCATCATGACTTTCTTTCTTTTCTTCACCTATCCCGTGACTTCTTCTCTTCTTCACTCATTCGGGAGTGAAGATACCATCTTTGACCCCGGCATTTCCATGTACCATTTGTGAGCCGGGTCTGTCTCTCTATATCTCATCGGTGTGGAACTTTCACGTACTTCAATGTTTATACAAACATCTTGAATGAAAGTCCGATGGAGATTGTCTCTTCCACTTACTTCCCCATGAACAAATTAATTCGGGGTCGAGTCAAGCTAGCGACTCGGTAATCAAAAACAGTAGTTAAACATGGGTTTTCACCCGTGTGTACCACCCTAGTGTGGGGGAGTTGCCCCCCGCTGTTGTATATAAGTTTAAAAAAAAAAAAAAAAAAAAAAAAAAAAAAAAAAAAAAAAAAAAAAAGGCCGTAGTATTTCCCTTTTACGTTCTATGTTTCAGCATAACCGCCGGTACTTTGAATATTGAGGGCAATATTCATTTCTAGTGTGGGGGGGGGGGGGGGGAATTCTCACGAATTTTATCATGTAATTATACCACCCAATTCCCCCATTTTTGGCCAAATTTTTTTTTGGAGTAAGTGTTTTGCACTTACTCAGCTTACGGTTATCAGTCCACCATGTCTAATAAACAAAAGGATTGGCTAATCCAGGAGCAAACGGCTCTTGGTAAAGATATCTCAAATCCGTTGATGGCTTGCAATTTGCCCAAAATTGTATGGTATTCGACTCACCATATCTTTAATTAGTGAAGAGTTGGCTAGCCCACAAGTTTATGGCTTGTGGTAAAGGCAGTTGGAAAACCATAATTGGTAATCGACTCACCAAAGATATTTTATCTAAGAGTTAGCTAGTCCAGAAGCAAACGGCTTCTGGTAAAGACAAATCAAAACCGTTGAAAGCTGGTGATTTGCTCAAAATCATTTGGTTATCATTGTACCAAGGTTCTTACTTGAACTGAAACAATTGGCTAATCCAGAAGTAATGGCTTTTGGTAAAGAGATTCAAATCCATTAAGTTTTCTCAAAAGATTGCTAGGGACTAGCAATAGTTTAGTGTGGGGGATTGATGAGTGTGTAAATACTCATCATTTTTGTTCCTTCTACACTGCAAAAAACAGTCAAAAACACTTTGAAAAGTCTCAAAAAGACAGAAAAAATATTTAGACTGTGTTTTATTCAATAATTGTAAAAATCTAGTCCCTGGTTATTCAAAACATGCAATTTTTCATAAAAGGCCCTCAGGAATTTTTTAAGTTGTCAAAATTAGCCTTATAAAGCTCAGTTTTGCAAAATGGCAACTTTAGTCCCTGAAATTTCAAAGATTGACAGAATTTACCCCTGGACATTTTAAATTGGAAAATTAACATTTTTAGTCCTTTGGTAATTCTAACTTGTCAAAATTGGTCCTTGTAATACTTTTGGAAAATTGCAGTTTAGGTCCTTGGATTTTTGGTATTTTACAAAAATAGTCCTTGGAAATGAAAAAAAATGGAGAATACTTAATTTGGTCCTTGTACTATTGAAGATTGGCAAGATTGGTCCATGTGATAAATTTCGGAAGTTGGCAAGATCAACCCTTCAAGTTTTGCCAAATTACAAGAATGGTCCTTGTGCATTAATTCCAAATCCAAAACCGGACCACAAATAATAAAATCATAAACCTAACCTACCTTTTCCCCCTCTCCCTCCTTTTTCCTTCCTCTTTTCTTCCTTCTCCTGACACACTCAACCTCCATCCCATCCTTTACCTAGTTATCACCAAACCAATAATAAACCCCATCCCATCACTGTCCCTGACAATCACACTACTCCTTTTGCCCATCTCTTGCCCATCAATGTCGGGCTTGGGAAGCAGCAGCAAGCAGAAAGAAAGAAGCTAAGAAAGAGGAAGACATCTAGTAGTAGTATAAAAGCTTGTAGCCATTATGTGGAAAGAGTTAGTTTTTTTAGTTTTAATTTAGTTTTTAGTTCTAGTCTAGAATGGAGTTCTCGCTCATGCTCTTTATTTTCCTGTACTTTACTTTCATTGTAATGTTCTAAATTCAAGTCTTTTATCTTTAGTTAATGTAAGCTTCAGATTTTTAACTTCATGTTTTTATGCTAGTTTATTGTGGTTCATGTCATTATTCTGCCACTCCAATTTAGAGTGTGTTCTTAAGTTGTTTTAATTCAGTTTTAAGATAATTTATAGTTGGTGAAGTAAGTTTGGTTGAATCTCAGAATATTTTTTTTTCTTTTACTGGTTCATGTGTTTCTGCCATTGAGGCAGTGCTTGGTATAGCTTACTTTATGATTACGTTTCCAGGTTTGACCCATTCTGGGTGTTCAATCAGTTTTAGTTTAGTGATAAGACCATGAGTATGATGCTTCTTTTAACTTTTAGTTGATAAAAATAAGTGTTGTTTAGCTTCCATATTTCTGTCCTGCTCTCTCAATACAGCCCTTATTTAGCGTGTAAAAGCTCCTTGGGTAAGCTAGGTAAAGTGGGGCAAAATTAGTTGGGTTGGTGGACTTCAACTACCCAGAAGCTCAGGATCTGATTCACTCCCTAGCTTATCCATAATAAGCTCAAAAAGTGCCCCTTGGCACTGTTCTGTTTCAATCCAGCAGTACAGGTCAGTCTTTTCTTTTTCTCTTTTTTTTTTTCTTTTTAGCTTATCAGTAGGATTTGTTAGTTTGTTTAGGAAGTTTATTTGTTTTTAGGATCTTTAATATATGAGTTTTTTTTATGTTTAAGCTTGTTTTAGTTGTTAGTGTAGAATTAGTAGCTTATTTTTGCCACAAATATGTTTTTTGCTCTTCTTTTTTCTGTCACAGTAACCTTTCAGTCCCTATGTGTCTTCTCTGCAGCCCCCAATTAGAAGCTCCCATAAGCTCATTTAGTTGTGAGATATGCTGATTTGAATACTTAGGGTAGTTAGCTTTTAGATTTAGGTAATGTTAAGGGCATAGGGATTAGTCTAGGATAGCTTTTCTTTAGCTTAAAGAAGCCCATATGTCCTGTTTTTTTTTTAGAGTTACAGCAGCAGCAACAGGCCCCTTAGCACCTTGTTTTTAAGCTTGTTAAAAAGTTTTAACTTGGTGTTTTGCGGGGGCGAAAGCTTGCCCCCCAGGTTTACTTCATTTCCCCAAAAGCCCGTTGGTTAATCCCCACTTTAGCTTATTAAAATTTGGCCTTAAAAGCACCCATGTGGCATGTTCAAACTGTAATGTGCAACAGCAAATGGTGTTCTATTTGAGCTTATTAGGTTTATTATCATTGCTTAATTTAGTTTCCCTTAGGTGCCTTTAAGTTAATTAGATTAGGATGTTATTAGTAGTTAGCTTTTTAAAGCTTATTGTAGTTTTTAGCATTCTTTTCTGTCCAAAAACCAAACACACCTTTAGTTTGAATCTGGTGCCTCATTAAGCTGTTATACAGCTTATTATCAGCTTCCCAAGTGTTATTCTTTTATTAAAAAGCTTATCTTAGTTCTTATTTTAGTTTCCAAAAGAGAAAAATATATAAAAAAAAAAAAAGTGTAAAAGTGATTTTTGCCAAACTTTGTGGAATTTTCACGGATTCATTATAAGTCCATTTGAGCTCAAATTTGGGATACAAGATTTTTGGTTAGTTGTGAAAATCAGGGCCATTTTAGTTTATTTTTAGGAATTTTTATAGCTAGCTTAATTAGTGCTTAAAGTAGGGCTATAAGGGCCGTTTGGCGTGTTGAGACTTGAAATCTGGTCTCGAGTTTTTTTTCTGTAGCTTGTGCTTTTTAGGTTCCCATCAGTTGCATTAGCTCATTTTAGGTTAGATTTAGGCTTTAGTAGCTTATGGTAGCTTATAGTTAGCTTTTAGCTTATTTCAAGTGCTTATTCAAACTGCTTATTTGCCCAATTCAGCTTATTAGTGGGCTTATCTAACTTTTTATATTTTTCCCATGCTTAGAATAATATTTTAGATTTTCCTGTAAAGTCTCATAATTTTTACTGCTCATTTGTTATTTTTCTTAATTTTAATTAGTTTAAATTAGTTTTTAATTAATAATAATTATTTAAAAAGTCTAAAAAATATATTTTCAGTTTTAACATTAGTTTTATAATATTTTAGATTTTTCCAATTTATAATTTTATTTTTTAGGTTAATTTCCTATTTTCTTGTATTTTAATGTATTTTTAAAAAGTTAAAAATAGTTTTTAATTAATAATAATTAGATAAATAGTTTTAAAAATAATTTTCTTTTTCTTAAAATTTTCTTTTATTATTAGAATTGTTAAAAAGTAATTTTCATTTTCATGAGTCTTTTAGTTTTCTGATTTCACATTTTTATTTTACACGTTTACGTTTGTTTTAGTTTAAGTTTTACGTTTTTTGGTTTTAATCGTTAAACGTTTTTTTAGAATCGAATTAAACTGACTTCAAAATCTTTATTAGATTTAATTTTCTTAGTGTAATCAATCATCACCCTTTTGCTGTTCAATATTCACCTGATCACAGATTCGTTGTATTTTAGTTTTCACACCTCGTTGGGACTTAACGACCCGGGGAAACACTAAACTCCTCTGGACTTAATTACTTTGGTCTCAAGCTGTCTGGCTTTTATTACGGTTGACCATTCACAAGTGGTTGATTTGTGTGATAAAAGACTGACCGTTTGGGAGCCGATCACACACACAACCAAATAGATTGACATAAGTCAATCTAAATATATTAAAAGGAAGTTTTAATTAGTGAAACTATTCAACCCCCCCCCCCCCCTTCTAGTTTTCCACAATTGGCATCAGAGATTCTTTACCAAGTTTCTTGAAGTATATTGTACTTTAAAAACTTGATACGATCCATAGTTAATTGAAAACTACAAAGAAGGTTTTTCATAAAAACAAACACCATGTTTTTCAAAAACGATATGTTTGGATGTTGGATTGATAACAACATTTTTTTTTACTTATCTTTTTGATAAGGTTTTAAAAGGTACCATTTTGAGGGGTCGTTTAAGTCCTTATTTGATCACTTTTGTATCCGTTATTGCTTAATATCGTTCCTTTTCACTTTTTAGGTCTCTTGAAGGCAAAATGTTGGAATGGCACTTATTTGGACGAAAAGGCGCGAATATATGAAGAAAATGGCCAAAGTCAAAATCGAGACACTCACAGTTGCTGAAATTAGAAGGCGACGGCGTCAGGTGCTAATGGCGACGCCGTCCCAAGATTTTTGTGACGATACAGAACTCAAAACTCGTATTTTAAAGTGACGACGTCTAGTTGTGAAAGAGTAGGCCGTCGCTACTCAGACGGCCTAGATGCAATCCAGACGACGTCAGAAGCTGAAGAGGACGGCGTCACGGACAAAAGGTGACGCCGTCGCAAGGTTAACGTGGCCAAGACGAAACCCTAATGACGGCGACACGACGGCGTCACAAAACATAAGGTGACGCCGTCGCATATGTAATCTTATATATAGAATCCGAATTTTTCAGTCTTTTGTGGAGAGTCTTTTGGAGTGAAAACATAAAACCGAACCTAAGGTGTCTTGTACAGTATTTTAGGGTTTTAAACCCTATCTTACATCAAGATAAGTCTTTACTTCATTAATTCAATTATGTCTTTGATTATTTGTGTGTATGCTTGCATGTTCTCCATGTCCGGCTAATTTATTTGTGTGTTTGCTTAGAAAGTATGAAACTTAATTATTGAATATTGATTGGTTGTTTCTTATCTTAGTTGATTAATGATCTAGTAATGCGATAGGTCATTCGTTGTGTACTTAATGCTTGATTCATCTTTGTGAACCTTAGAATATAATTACCTGAGTAGTTGTAGGCCAAACCATCCAAAGAGCGCCTTAGAGTAGGAGTTTATCATCCCTAGTGGGTTTGTAGACGAGACCCTTTGGTAAGTTCAAAGAGTTAGGGAGAAATGCATACCCTACAACTTTAGACACACAACGCAACTAGGAATAAGGACGTGACAACTCAACCATCAATAGGAGATAATTAAGGAGTAATACAACCTAAGTAAACACATCTTTAAACTATCATACGAGCACACATTAATTAGACATAGACTCCCACAACCTTAGTTTAGATAATTAGATAATAGTAGAGTAATCGGTAGAAATACCAACCCCCCAAATCCAATACCCGAGATTCGTACCTTTCCATTTCATAAAATATAAAAAGATAAAAAAATAATCTTCCTCAACCTTAACCTTAGCGTAGTAACTCCTTACTAGCATTCCTATTCCCCTAGAGAACGATATCAATACCCGTGGCTTACCCTAATTACTACACTACAACGATTAGGTTCACTGCCTAGGGTGTTATAAAACTTGCTCGAAGAAAAGGAAGTTTCCTTGACCCCGAACGACGCGTGTAGCGTTATCAAGTTTTTGGCGCCGTTGCCGGGGAATAGATTAGCTAGTTAGTAGTCCACCTCGTTTAGGTTCTTTGCTTGATTCCTATGAAGTAAATTATTTTCTTATTTTTTTAGCTTTCTCTTAGTCTATCCCCCTTCTTCCTGACCTTTGTTCGTAACTCCATCACTTTTCATCATGGAAGGTGATAACCAACCACCACTTGATAACCCAACACAAAAAAATTCAATGTCACTCAAAACCCAACCCAAAAACCAACACAACCGTCGAAGCCGCTATGTGAGTAGAAACACCGACCTTCAGGATTTGCAGAAAATATTCGATAGTACAATTAGGGATGCTGTTGAGAAAGTAGTCAGCGCTGCTATAGTTGGCTCTATGATTAGCAGTCATTCGGAAAATGGCATGATAAACAACAACGTGGATGTGGAAAATAGTGCTTACTTCAATCTTTACCCCATTGAGGAAGAGATTGCGTACCATCAATACATAATCGATAATCCACGATCACCCATCATTAGGATATGCCCAAAGATTAGGAGGGGAAATCCCTGGAACCTAAAAATCCCTTGTATGATCGGATATAGGAGTGTCGACCATGCTTACATAGATACGGAATCCCCCATCAATGTAATGTCATCTGCTGTCTACAATGACATTATGAATGAGCGACTCAATATTAGGAGAGACCCTAAGTATCCGGGAGGAGTTTGCAACTTTGTGGGAAGAGTCAAGGACGTGCATGTCTTTATAGGAAATTTCACCTACATAGTTGATTTTATGGTCCTAGAAGATGTAGGATGCGTCATTGACTATAGTTTATCCCAAGTAGTGTTAGGGAAACCGTTTGTTGAAACATCTAGAATGAGCTATAACATGCATGATGGAACGGTTAGGCTTCAAGGAAGGAACCGATGAGATCACCTATAGGATGCCTTGGAAAACAAATGAGTATGGCCACTTGTCCATTTATGATCGAGACAACATCAAAGCTTTTGAGGACAAAAGCAAGGAAGATGTTGAGGAAGGTTATAAATTCATGTGGGAAAGAAGGAGGCATTATTATAAGGATTGTTTAACTCTAGGACCTAAGTATAGAGTCGATGAAGATTTTGTCAACATGATAGAATTCTCATTGAGGATGCGTGAAGAAACGTAGGAGCACGACTATGAGTCTAGCTACAAGACTCTTAAATAAAGAAAAGCGCTTCGTGGGAGGCAACCCATGCTTAATTGTTTGCTTGTTAGTGTCTTATATCTTTTATTAATTCTTTATCCTCATGTTTAAATTTGTAAAAATGCTTTATTTTGTTTTTAACTTCGTCTTAATTGCATGAAAAGGTATTTTACATAAGGGATAAGTGTAGGGAGGATTACACACGTTTTCAAAAGAAACATTAACATGAGAATAACAATTAACTAAAAGATATTTATGTTTGTTTGTTCGAGTCAAATGCTTGTATCGAGTCATAATGGATGTTTTACAGAAATTTTTCCAGATTCTAAAGATGTAAATTTTCCAGAATTTTTTCCAGAAAATCGCAGACCAGTTTTTGTCAGGATAACCTGACGGCGTCAGGATTGCAACCTGACGGCGTCAGGAAGGAGTAAAAACATCAGATTACTTTTTTCTCGTTTTCTGAGCTACTTATAAATTTTTGGAATTTTCCAGGCCTTAATTTTCTTAGTAATTCTGTAAACATCCATTCCACAAGCATTATATCCTAGTTTAAATCGAGTCTTATATATATTATTACAGCCGATTTTACGCGAAGGTTTCGTTTGTTTTCTTCAAGTGTGCAGGTTTAGTTTGTCAAGAAGAAGTTACATAAGATTGGAAGGAGCTTTTCACGCAATAATTCTTCTTGAAAAGGATTTAACCACCACTTAACACGGATCCTACCGAGCTAATCAGGGGAGTACTAGTTTCTTTCGTTTTTAATTACCTTCTTTTATCATAACTTTGATACTTTCGGGGAACATTGGGGACAATGTTCAGTTTAAGTGTAGGGAGGGAAAATAAAACAGGAACTTTGAAACTATGCTTATCCTTGACTATTTGCTTTGTCCAATTGTGATTGTGTAATAAACCATGAGAAAATGTCGGTTAGGGTAATTTTGGCACCAAATTTAAAATTTTTTATGACATATAGGAGTGGGCCATTAGTCTTAACAAAAGCGTCTCATGGATAGGAAGTTATATGACTAGCACAAAACCCTTTACCACCCAAAATGTGAGGATCGCCCTTAGATTAGTAGGAATTAAAGCATTCATCTTCAATGCTTAGAGTGTGAACCGGTAGTATATTAGATTCTAGAACTTGTTTTGTGATGCATTCCGAGATTGCAAGTGAGGCTACACTTGTGTAGTTAGGAATAACTAAATGATAAGAGGCATTAGGATAACCCTTGTTTGATACCTGTAATATAATTACTTCTTCCATATCGGTTGAGTAATTCCCCCACACCCTTTGCGTTGTACTCATCATTAGTACACGATACCCCTAGTTAACCCCTCAGAGCCTATCCTTTTTGCGGTTCTCGTGATGTTTCGGTTTTTCCGGAATATCAATGAAGAGCATTGTTTACACCCCACCCCCAAATATACACCCAAATCGCCTTAGCCTACCCCTTATGCACTCACTTTTAGTGCAAATGTTTGTTATCACCCCAAACCCTTAGTTCAATTATCTAGATGCTTGCATAAGTTGCTAAGTCGAGTCATATCCTTTGTATACAGTTTTGGGACGATTGGGATTCATGGGAAAAGTTAAAGTTTATGAAATGACAGGAAGGGAACGTTAAATTCAAATTCCCTTTGTTTGCATAATAATGTACCCCAAGTGTTTTGATCTTTTCAAATCGGGTCAAATTAGTGTTAGAGTAATAAAAAACTCAAGTGTAGGGATATGCATGTAAATCCCTAGTATTTTGATGTTATCGTAGAGGATGGTAGAGTAAAAGTATATGAAAAAAAAAAAAAAAAAAATCGAAAAAAAAAATAGAAAAAGAAAAAAAATAGTGATATAAAAAAAAAAAAAAAAAAAAAAAAAAAAAAAAAAAAAAAAAAAAAACATACGGGCTACCATCCTACATCTATCCTTTAAATTTATGTTTATTTATTTCAGTTATCTAGAGTTTAGAGTGTCGAGTCTTGGCTTAGCAACGCCATTCTTCATATGCATTTAACATAGATATTTTTGACTTACCACCACTAAATAGCCTATCCCACCAAACCCTTATTTCCCTACCGTAACCTAACATTACAACCCTTTAAAGACCTCTTTGATAGTCTTTCCTAGGTGCTTACGCCAAAGCGATGGAGGTTTGATCTATTCTCAAGCCTATGGTAATCTATATACTAGGACCGGTTAATGAGTGTTTATCTTCCATTTCCTATTTGTTATATTTCATATATACACCCGAGAGAGATGTAAGTATCCAAACACCCTATGTGAGGTGCTAGTATGTAATTTCCGTGTTTGTTATGACTTTTGCGGGGCTTATATGTGTTGTGGACCGTTTTGAATTAATGCTTCATGACCCCTAACTTATAAATTAATTGGCTAAAAGCACATTTGCTTGAGGACAAGCAAATAACAAGTGTAGGGATATTTGATAAGGTTTTAAAAGGTACCATTTTGAGGGGTCGTTTAAGTCCTTATTTGATCACTTTTGTATCCGTTATTGCTTAATATCGTTCCTTTTCACTTTTTAGGTCTCTTGAAGGCAAAATGCTGGAATGGCACTTATTTGGACGAAAAGGCGCGAATATATGAAGAAAATTGCCAAAGTCAAAATCGAGACACTCACAGTTGCTAAAATTAGAAGGCGACGGCGTCAGGTGCTAATGGCGACGCCGTCCCAAGATTTTTGTGACGATACAGAACTCAAAACTCGTATTTTCAAGTGACGACATCTAGTTGTGAAAGAGTAGGCCGTCGCTACTCAGACAGCCTAGATGCAATCCAGACGACGTCAGAAGCTGAAGAGGACGGCGTCACGGACAAAAGGTGACGCCGTCGCAAGGTTAACGTGGCCAAGACGAAACCCTAATGACGGCGACACGACGGCGTCCGAAAACATAAGGTGACGCCGTCGCATATGTAATCTTATATATAGAATCCGAATTTTTCAGTCTTTTGTGGAGAGTCTTTTGGAGTGAAAACCTAAAACCGAACCTAAGGTGTCTTGTACAGTATTTTAGGGTTTTAAACCCTATCTTACATCAAGATAAGTCTTTACTTCATTAATTCAATTATGTCTTTGATTATTTGTGTGTATGCTTGCATGTTCTCCATGTCCGGCTAATTTATTTGTGTGTTTGCTTAGAAAGTATGAAACTTAATTATTGAATATTGATTGGTTGTTTCTTATCTTAGTTGATTAATGATCTAGTAATGCGATAGGTCATTCGTTGTGTACTTAATGCTTGATTCATCTTTGTGAACCTTAGAATATAATTACCTGAGTAGTTGTAGGCTAAACCATCCAAAGAGCGCCTTAGAGTAGGAGTTTATCATCCCTAGTGGGTTTGTAGACGAGACCCTTTGGTAAGTTCAAAGAGTTAGGGAGAAACACATACCCTACAACTTTAGACACACAACGCAACTAGGAATAAGGACGTGACAACTCAACCATCAATAGGAGATAATTAAGGAGTAATACAACCTAAGTAAACACATCTTTAAACTATCATACGAGCACACATTAATTAGACATAGACTCCCACAACCTTAGTTTAGATAATTAGATAATAGTAGAGTAATCGGTAGAAATACCAACCCCCCAAATCCAATACCCGAGATTCGTACCTTTCCATTTCATAAAATATAAAAAGATAAAAAAATAATCTTCCTCAACCTTAACCTTAGCGTAGTAACTCCTTACTAGCATTCATATTCCCCTAGAGAACGATATCAATACCTGTGGCTTACCCTAATTACTACACTACAACGATTAGGTTCACTGCCTAGGGTGTTATAAAACTTGCTCGAAGAAAAGGAAGTTTCCTTGACCCCGAACGACGCGTGTAGCGTTATCAAGTTTTTGGCGCCGTTGCCGGGGAATAGATTAGCTAGTTAGTAGTCCACCTCGTTTAGGTTCTTTGCTTGATTCCTATCAAGTAAATTTTTTTCTCATTTTTTAGCTTTCTCTTAGTCTATCCCCCTTCTTCCTGACCTTTGTTCGTAACTCCATCACTTTTCATCATGGAAGGTGATAACCAACCACCACTTGATAACCCAACACAAAAAAATTCAATGTCACTTAAAACCCAACCCAAAAACCAACACAACCGTCGAGGCCGCTATGTGAGTAGAAACACCGACCTTCAGGATTTGCAGAAAATATTCGATAGTACAATTAGGGATGCTGTTGAGAAAGTAGTCAGCGCTGCTATAGTTGGCTCTATGATTAGCAGTCATTCGGAAAATGGCATGATAAACAACAACGTGGATGTGGAAAATAGTGCTTACTTCAATCTTTACCCCACTGAGGAAGAGATTGCGTACCATCAATACATAATCGATAATCCACGATCACCCATCATTAGGATATGCCCAAAGATTAGGAGGGGAAATCCCTGGAACCTAAAAATCCCTTGTATGATCGGATATAGGAGTGTCGACCACGCTTACATAGATACGGGATCCCCCATCAATGTAATGTCATCTGCTGTCTACAATGACATTATGAATGAGCGACTCAATATTAGGAGAGACCCTAAGTATCCGGGAGGAGTTTGCAACTTTGTGGGAAGAGTCAAGGACGTGCATGTCTTTATAGGAAATTTCACCTACATAGTTGATTTTATGGTCCTAGAAGATGTAGGATGCGTCATTGACTATAGTTTATCCCAAGTAGTGTTAGGGAAACCGTTTGTTGAAACATCTAGAATGAGCTATAACATGCATGATGGAACGGTTAGGTTCAAGGAAGGAACCGATGAGATCACCTATAGGATGCCTTGGAAAACAAATGAGTATGGCCACTTGTCCATTTATGATCGAGACAACATCAAAGCTTTTGAGGAAAAAAGCAAGGAAGATGTTGAGAAAGGTTATAAATTCATGTGGGAAAGAAGGAGGCATTATTATAAGGATTGTTTAACTCTAGGACCTAAGTATAGAGTCGATGAAGATTTTGTCAACATGATAGAATTCTCATTGAGGATGCGTGAAGAAACGTAGGAGCACGACTATGAGTCTAGCTACAAGACTCTTAAATAAAGAAAAGCGCTTAATGGGAGGCAACCCATGCTTAATTGTTTGCTTGTTAGTGTCTTATATCTTTTATTAATTGTTTATCCTCATGTTTAAATTTGTAAAAATGCTTTATTTTGTTTTTAACTTCGTCTTAATTACATGAAAAGGTATTTTACATAAGGGATAAGTGTAGGGAGGATTACACACGTTTTCAAAAGAAACGTAAACATGAGAATAACAATTAACTAAAAGATATTTATGTTTGTTTGTTCGAGTCAAATGCTTGTATCGAGTCATAATGGATGTTTTACAGAATTTTTTCCAGATTCTAAAGATGTAAATTTTCCAGAATTTTTTCCAGAAAATCGCAGACCAGTTTTTGTCAGGTTAACCTGACGGCGTCAGGATTGCAACCTGACGGCGTCAGGAAGGAGTAAAAACATCAGATTACTTTTTTCTCGTTTTCTGAGCTACTTATGAATTTTTGGAATTTTCCAGGTCTTAATTTTCTTAGAAATTCTGTAAACATCCATTCCACAAGCATTATATCCTAGTTTAAATCGAGTCTTATATATATTATTACAGCCGATTTTACGCGAATGTTTCGTTTGTTTTCTTCAAGTGTGCAGGTTTAGTTTGTCAAGAAGAAGTTACATAAGATTGGAAGGAGCTTTTCACGGAATAATTCTTCTTGAAAAGGATTTAACCACCACTTAACACGGATCCTACCGAGCTAATCAGGGGAGTACTAGTTTCTTTCGTTTTTAATTACCTTCTTTTATCATAACTTTGATACTTTCGGGGAACATTGGGGACAATGTTCAGTTTAAGTGTAGGGAGGGAAAATAAAACGGGAACTTTGAAACTATGCTTATCCTTGACTATTTGCTTTGTCCAATTGTGATTGTGTAATAAACCATGAGAAAATGTCGGTTAGGGTAATTTTGGCACCAAATTTAAATTTTTTTATGACATATAGGAGTGGGCCATTAGTCTTAACAAAAGAGTCTCATGGATAGGAAGTTATATGACTAGCACAAAACCCTTTACCACCCAAATTCCACCCAAAATGTGAGGATCGCCCTTAGATTAGTAGGAATTAAAGCATTCATCTTCAATGCTTAGAGTGTGAACCGGTAGTATATTAGATTCTAGAACTTGTTTTGTGATGCATTCCGAGATCGCAAGTGAGGCTACACTTGTGTAGTTAGGAATAACTAAATGATAAGAGGCATTAGGATAACCCTTGTTTGATACCTGTAATATAATTACTTCTTCCATATCGGTTGAGTAATTCCCCCACACCCTTTGCGTTGTACTCATCATTAGTACACGATACCCCTAGTTAACCCCTCAGAGCCTATCCTTTTCGCGGTTCTCGTGATGTTTCGGTTTTTCCGGAATATCAATGAAGAGCATTGTTTACACCCCACCCCCAAATATACACCCAAATCGCCTTAGCCTACCCCTTATGCACTCACTTTTAGTGCAAATGTTTGTTATCACCCCAAACCCTTAGTTCAATTATCTAGATGCTTGCATAAGTTGCTAAGTCGAGTCATATCCTTTGTATAAAGTTTTGGGACGATTGGGATTCATGGGAAAAGTTAAAGTTTATGAAATGACGGGAAGGGAACGTTAAATTCAAATTCCCTTTGTTTGCATAATAATGTACCCCAAGTGTTTTGATCTTTTCAAATCGGGTCAAATTAGTGTTAGAGTAATTAAAAACTCAAGTGTAGGGATATGCCTGTAAATCCCTAGTATTTTGATGTTATCGTAGAGGATGGTAGAGTAAAAGTGTATGAAAAAAAAAAAAAAAAAAAAAAATCGAAAAAAAAAATAGAAAAAAAAAAAAAAAAAAAAAAAAAAAAAAAAAAAAAAAACGGGCTACCATCCCACATCTATCCTTTAAATTTATGTTTATTTATTTCAGTTATCTAGAGTTTAGAGTGTCGAGTCTTGGCTTAGCAACGCCATTCTTCATATGCATTTAACATAGAGATTTTTGACTTACCACCACTAAATAGCCTATCCCACCAAACCCTTATTTCCCTACCGTAAGCATAACATTACAACCCTTTAAAGACCTCTTTGATAGTCTTTCCTAGGTGCTTACGCCAAAGCGATGGAGGTTTGATCTATTCTCAAGCCTATGGTAATCTATGTACTAGGACCGGTTAATGAGTGTTTATCTTCCATTTCCTATTTGTTATATTTCATATATACACCCGAGAGAGATGTGAGTATCCAAACACCCTATGTGAGGTGCTAGTATGTAATTTCCGTGCTTGTTATGACTTTTGCGGGGCTTATATGTGTTGTGGACCATTTTGAATTAATGCTTCATGACCCCTAACTTATAAATTAATTGGCTAAAAGCACATTTGCTTGAGGACAAGCAAATAACAAGTGTAGGGATATTTGATAAGGTTTTAAAAGGTACCATTTTGAGGGGTCGTTTAAGTCCTTATTTGATCACTTTTGTATCCGTTATTGCTTAATATCGTTCCTTTTCACTTTTTAGGTCTCTTGAAGGCAAAATGCTGGAATGGCACTTATTTGGACGAAAAGGCGCGAATATATGAAGAAAATGGCCAAAGTCAAAATCGAGACACTCACAGTTGCTGAAATTAGAAGGCGACGGCGTCAGGTGCTAATGGCGACGCCGTCCCAAGATTTTTGTAACGATACAGAACTCAAAACTCGTATTTTCAAGTGACGACGTCTAGTTGTGAAAGAGTAGGCCGTCGCTACTCAGACGGCCTAGATGCAATCCAGACGACGTCAGAAGCTGAAGAGGACGGCGTCACGGACAAAAGGTGACGCCGTCGCAAGGTTAACGTGGCCAAGACGAAACCCTAATGACGGCGACACGACGGCGTCACAAAACATAAGGTGACGCCGTCGCATATGTAATCTTATATATAGAATCCGAATTTTTCAGTCTTTTGTGGAGAGTCTTTTGGAGTGAAAACCTAAAACCGAACCTAAGGTGTCTTGTACAGTATTTTAGGGTTTTAAACCATATCTTACATCAAGATAAGTCTTTACTTCATTAATTCAATTATGTCTTTGATTATTTGTGTGTATGCTTGCATGTTCTCCATGTCCGGCTAATTTATTTGTGTGTTTGCTTAGAAAGTATGAAACTTAATTATTGAATATTGATTGGTTGTTTCTTATCTTAGTTGATTAATGATATAGTAATGCGATAGGTCATTCGTTGTGTACTTAATGCTTGATTCATCTTTGTGAGCCTTAGAATATAATTACCTGAGTAGTTGTAGGCCAAACCATCCAAAGAGCGCCTTAGAGTAGGAGTTTATCATCCCTAGTGGGTTTGTGGACGAGACCCTTTGGTAAGTTCAAAGAGTTAGGGAGAAACGCATACCCTACAACTTTAGACACACAACGCAACTAGGAATAAGGACGTGACAACTCAACCATCAATAGGAGATAATTAAGGAGTAATACAACCTAAGTAAACACATCTTTAAACTATCATACGAGCACACATTAATTAGACATAGACTCCCACAACCTTAGTTTAGATAATTAGATAATAGTAGAGTAATCGGTAGAAATACCAACCCCCCAAATCCAATACCCGAGATTCGTACCTTTCCATTTCATAAAATATAAAAAGATAAAAAAATAATCTTCCTCAACCTTAACCTTAGCGTAGTAACTCCTTACTAGCATTCCTATTCCCCTAGAGAATGATATCAATACCCGTGGCTTACCCTAATTACAACACTACAACGATTAGGTTCACTGCCTAGGGTGTTATAAAACTTGCTCGAAGAAAAGGAAGTTTCCTTGACCCCGAACGACGCGTGTAGCGTTATCACTTTTCACTTAATTGCACTAATCTTCTTTGTGATGTTGATTAGTCAAAGCTCATACCCGCCAAGCTTTAGGAGTCGCTTGGTAACAAGAATACCTTCCTTAAGAAGGTATCTTAAACGCAAAGGAGCAGGAATCGTCTAAGTGATATTTGTCATTTGTAAAGACATTCCTAAGTGCATTCGAGGTATGACTTTCTACTTATATCTAAATGATATTAGATTAGTATATAAGTGTTATTTGTTAGGCATTTATTTGAGTAGATTTTTGTGTTTACACATGATTTACATGTAGCTTCATTAGGAAGCCTTTTTTCTCACATAAGTGTTATATTTTTCGTATATATAACTTATGTTTTATTTCTTCTTACATCCAATAATAAAACAAAACACGAATTTCAAAAATTCCCCTTTTCCTATTTATACTCCCACCGTCGACCATCTCTTCAATCCATCACTTTTTCAAATTTTCCAATTTCAAAAATTCCCTCTCACTCAAAAACTTCATCTTCCTCCTCATTCCATCTCTTCCTAAACCAAGAAGATCCGTCATCAACATGGTTTACATCGCACTCGTGCTCATCACCCTAACACTCATCGCACTTGTGTTCCCTATGATGAAGTTCACATACGGAGACATTTACTTTGTGTTATTAATCTATATTGGGGTCATATACCCAATCCTTTGTATCATCCTTAGCATTGAAATGCAATATTATTGATAATCTATTTTATCTAAGATGTTTGTGTTATAATGTGTGTTTCATTTACTTTGATCTATATGTTTTATATTCTTTCGTGATACATTATATGTCATGTATGCAAGCTAAAAGAAAATGTAGGATAAAACATACTTCGTGGTACAAAAACCGTAAAACCTATGTTTTTATCAAAACTGGTTCTGTTACTACAGATCCATGGATCCCGAAAGTTACACTAGCCGGATCCCTTTTGAAAATGAACCGTGGGATCCGTCCTACTGGAAAACAGTTTGTCACACGAATTAAAAACTACTTTTCCTCTAAAAAATAATACTTCTCTAATGTATCTATAATAAGTAAGTTAAGTGTTTCTTTTGATAAAAACCCATTGTTAATAAAAATCTAATAAAAATGTTAGATAATCATTGGTTTAATCATCGCTTTCTATTAACTCGTCGTTTCTCTAGATTCAGCTATGTCGCATATATATGAGTTTGATTTCTCATCTTCTAGCTTTTATACTCCGAACATCTCTCTTGAGCCCAACACTCCTGGAAATCATGTCCGTGGGTTCATTAATCTCGAAACCTGTCGTTTCCATGAAGGACGTATTGTAGACACCTCTCTACAATTCGAAGAAGGTATCAATACCTCCTTCCGAACCATAGGATTGGAATGTCTTCTCGAAATTAACGAGAAAATATGTCCAAGGTTTGTATTGGAATTCTTCCGTCAAGTCGAACTCGTTCGTAACGATGATCGCTCTCTTTCTCTTTCATTTTGGATAAAAAACCAAATGTTTACTCTAACCCTTGGACAATTTGCCAATATCTACCGAATTCCCAATCATGGACAATGTGCCTTCACCGAAGATTGGTCTCTTGACTCTCTCTTCAACTTTCGTGAAGAAAATAGTCCATATTGCTCTCATATTCCTTCTCCACAAGACTTAATCCGCATTTTATGCAAACCTCATCACTCTCATCCAAACATCATTCACACACGGGATATTCTTGAAGAGTACAAACCTCTTGCGCTCATCCTACGTGAAAACATTTGGAGCCTTAAGGGAAATCGAGAAATCCTTCCCGCTTGTTGTGCTCACATGATGTATTGCCTGCTAACACAACAACCATACAATCTTGCCTACTTCTTTGCAAGGCGAATTGTAAATCTTCAAGGATCCAAGAACAAACTTATTCCTTATGGAATGTTCTTGACGCGCCTTTATCATAATCTCATGTTTCACCATCCTCAATTTCAAAGTCCGTTGTACGTACTTGTGAACAAGATGATGGAACCACTAAACATCTCTCACATGAAGACGTTCTTCATTCCTGAATCCGCCAACACTCATCAACCTTTTGATGATCCATCTAGAGAAAACACTTAAGCAACTTAGTACTCCAAAATAGGATCAATTCTCTTATACTCATGCTTTATTAAATGTAATCCAATTTATTTTATGAAATAAAACATCTTACATTTGATATCTTAGAACTCCCTTTAGACTATCCTTGAGATATAATGCATTGCCTAGATCATTGCATACCTTTAGTAAAGGTTCCTGCCTAGCAGATAGACGGATCCTAAATGTGTACTAGACGGATCCCTACTTGTAGTGAACCGTGGGATCCGTGAGACAGAAAATGCAATTGCAAGCATTGTATTTCAACCATATCCTTAGAACACCTCACACTAAGCTAAACATAGTATTTTAAGGCAAATTAAGTCCTTATCAAGATAGGAAGATCTTCTCTACTCACTTTTCACATAGATCATACTCAAGGACGTTTATTGATCTATCGTTTCGTTTCTTAATCCATCACTCTTCCGCTCTCAAAACTCACACATCATATCTCATATGATTCCTCATATCTAAGCCTTAGAAATCTTTCGATTATGGCATAATTACTCATTAATCATCCTCACTTCAAAATTGATCAAAGTTGATCAAAATCTAGTTTTCCTATCTCAAAACTTCTAGGATATCTTCCAAAACACTATCCTAAGATACAACCTGATCTCTAGGATCATTTAGTTTCATTTAACTTCAATTGACATCTTTGGTGTCATCCTTGCTCATCCATTGGTACTTTTTGAAAGTTCCAAATCCTTCCATAAATAAAAATCATTAGCTACACCACTCATTGCCTTCAAATACTTAAGCACCCCTTCATTTAAAACACTTAGGAGAACTGAAACACTCAAGGTGATCTAGGTCTAGGATCTTAGAAACATCATTTCCACTCTTTCATAAACTGCTGAACGCCGGATCCCTAGAACTAGCCTAGACGGATCCCTCCAAGGAGGGAACCGTGGGATCCGGGTGACAGTCTATGACAAATCTTGCTAAAACAATCATTTCAACTCATCTTCCTAACTCAAACACTCCATCTCATCTTAAATGAGTTCCTAGAACAGCACAACCTCTGTAGTTGACTCTTGTGCATGCTAATCATCACATTCCAATGAATCTTAGTGGCTTAAGGCTTAAATGCACTTTCCAAATCTCTTGGTTTATAAACCACCTTGTTAGGACCTCCATAGTCATCACTCTCATCCTAACTTTCAGCTTTTGCAATCTCTTCAAATCATCTCATCATGAGAAAAACCCCAAGTAACAACCTATCCACCAAAGAACCACCCATCAAAAGGGCTAGTGTTGTACACGAAATCTCTTCAACCGAATCATCTCCGGTCAAACAAACAAACCTTCATCATCCAATCAAACCAATTCCTAGAAGGATAGTACCCACAAAATCACCTATACCAAACACAACAATACCTCCTAGGCCAAACAATATCATTTCCACTAAACCATCACCCTTGATTCCTAGAGCTATCTCTTTTACATCGCCACAATCATCACCTCACCTCTACAATTTAGAGGACTTGCCACCTAGGCCGTCTCATCCGCTTCCGCCGACAACATTCTCCTCATTAGGAGGAACAATGATTCAAAATCAAGGTGTTGAGTCAACACTTGCTCCGGCTTCCTTTTCGCCATTTCCATCATATAATCCTATTTGGATTATAAGAAATCATCAAAATCAACCACCCGACCATATGGAAGTTGACACCTCTTTAACACCATCATCATTCTTGATCGAACCATTCTTGAATGGACCTCCACCAATCCCTCCATCATTCGAGGCTCCTCAAACCACTTCAATTGATCCTTTGAATCAAGCCACCTCATTTCATCCACCACCACTACCTAGCCATGACAAAGATTGCTATCATTGTCAACATGTTGACAGTTTGATACATGAAGTACGAGAAGACCAACGTTTCATGTTCCATCATCTCCTCGAACGTTTCGACGAGATTAAACCTAAACATAACTTGAGCTAGAAGATTATAGTGGTGTCTAAGCTTCAAGCGTTAGTTGGTCTAAGAAATTCCTAGTTATGTATTGTCTATTTTCTTAGTTTTCGAGTCATGTATATCATAACTCTTGTTTTATTAAATGGAATTACATGCTACTTGTTATTTTTGTTGAGCATATGTTTACCTTGTATTCATATCTCATTTATGTGATAACATTACTTGTTATATCATCTTTGCTGAAATCTATCAGCTAATACGGATCCCTCATAATCGCCTAGATGGATCCCTACTAGGAGGGAACCGCGGGATCCGTGATACAGAAAGCTTTCTTTCTACTAACTTGGATCACATTTGCAGGAAATTGTGAATTATACTTGTTTTCTAACCTTTGTTTTGTAGTTGTTCAATTTACACGTGAAGACTTTGACATCCCAAAGCTAGGGGGAGCTTTATGTCAAAGCAATACATTGCAAATTACTTGCAATACTAGACTTATTTTTCATGACTTCCCATTGCAAAGTTTCAATCATATAGGGGAGCACACTCGTCTTTTAGACAAAATCCTTTGCAAACTTAGTTGCAAATGATCTAGATTAGAATTACTTTCTTGACGCCCTTACATAGGGATGGACTCGTCAAGGGGGAGCAAAGACGAGATCCATTCCCGTTACTTTCTCTTTATTTTTTTTATCTTACTTTCACATGTTTTTCTTTAAAACAATGTGTTGCTTTTCTTCAAACACTTTTGTTTCGACAAAAAGGGGGAGAAGAAAGTAAAAACTACAAATTCAAACGTTTACGAATTTTAGCTTTTCCTTAAAATAATTTTATGTTTTGTCATCAACAAAAAGGGGGAGATTGTTAATACAAATAAGCCGTAAAAACGTTTATTTATATTTTACGATCTTCTAATGTTTTGTCGATAACAAAAGTAAAATCATTTTACCGAAACAAATAAAATACGTAAATGGTTTGAACTAATAGTTTTCTAACATATTCACATTTTCACATAAAACACTAAAACAAGTATAAGTGATTTTATGATCTAGATATATATCTACAACAACTAGTGTTTACATATTGGCTTAACAAGTATAAGTGATTTTATGATCTAGATATATATGTACAACAACTACTGTTTACATATTGAGTTAACACATACTTAAGCTAAGTATACTAAAATGGGTAAAAACAAGTATATACTAAAATGGGTAAAAACAAGTATATACTAAATAGATAAAAACTAGCAAATGGTTTTGACCCACAACCCATGGTTTTATATATACCACTTACACAAGTTCAATGTATCCTTAAGGTACATTGTATCTAGAAAGAAAACCATGGATCAACCCATAACCCATGACCCATGGGTAAAGAGGAGCGTTCCACGGATCCCTAGCTTTGTGCTAGCCGGATCCCAAGTGGAAGGGATCCGTGGGATCCGGGGAACAGTAGAGAAATTTGCCTATAAATAGTGAGCCATTTCTTCATTATTTCTTACCCCTTTCAATCCTCTTTCTAACAAACTTTCTCCCCTGAGTTAGATCTCACTAACCATAGATCCAAGTGATCTATGTTTGTAGTTTTGTTTTTGTGTGATCTTTTAGGTTCCTCTTAAAGGCAAGATCACCACCTTTGAAGTCAAGCAAGCTCAAGTCCATGAGTTGCCATGCTTCCTCATCATCAAGGCTACTGAAGTCTTCTTGTTGATGATTCCTTTCTTTGTTCAAAGAAGTGTAGTGTTGAAGACATTAGTGAAAGATGTCTCAAGTGTCAAGACGAAGATATTAGTGAAGGGTATCTATCGTGTATAGGATAAGCACTTGGGGTAGGTGCTTAGAAGTCAAGACAAAGAAGCATTAGTGAAAGGTGCTTAGAAGTCAAGACAAAGAAGCATTAGTGAAAGGTGCTTAGAAGTCAAGACAAGGAAGCACTAGTGAAAGGTGCTTAGAAGTGAAGACACAAGACATTAGTGAAAGGTGTCTTGTAGATTTAGTCAAAGGCATTAGTGAAAGGTGCCTCAGATGTACAATTGATATGGTGTGTTTCGATGTACAAGATAGACTAGTATAGGATCCAAGGATATTGATATCCTTGATGATGTTGTAAAAGAGTAGATCTCCTTTGGGATTAGTCGTTGGTGTAGTGTGGTAGTAGTTCCTCCATTGCAATGGAACTAGGTGCTTAGCCTAGTACCTAATAAAGGGTAGGCGATGTTGTGAAGGTGTAGTTCACCTAAGGTGTGAAAGAAGTAGGTACTTAGCCTAGTACCTTATAAAGGGTAGGCGACGTTGTGTAGGAGTGGTTCACCTTGGAGTGAAAGAACCCGGTGGTTAGCCTAGTACCGGAAAAAGAGTAGGCGACATTGTGAAGGCTTCTCCGCCATAAGGAGCTTGGTGTAGTGATTACGAACTCTCGAGTAGGTGACTCGGGGAGTGGAGTAGGGCAAGGAAGGTGACCTTGTAGCCGAACCACTATAAATACTTGCGTTGTGGTTTTGTGCCTCTTACTCTTTTCTTTCATTACATATCTTTATATGCTTGTTTATCAACATCCAACACACACAACCAAATAGATTGACATAAGTCAATCTAAATAGATTAAAAGGAAGTTTTAATTGGTAAAACTATTCAACCCCCCCTTCTAGTTTTCCACACTTTCCAAAGTTCTGAACTGATCCCTTCGATACAACCGTTCATCAATCATTGTGATGATCCTCCTCACATCCCTTCGATCCTGAGAATTCCATCGCTTAGGAGACCCAATCTTTTGACGTATATCCTTCAACCTATAAGCCAATCTGTCCCTAACCATCTTCAAAGTGTGATCCCCAAACTTGTGAAGATCTCTATACGCCATCAAGCAATTTATTTGAAGTTCAATGCGGTAAACGACGTCGAATGGTTTGCTGATGAGCGTATATTGTGGAAGCTGGTTGATGTCGGGAGGATCAAGCTGAGGTGGAGTGAAGTTGACATGGGTCTGATATGATTCAACTGCAAGCTGGAGATCTTCTACACGTTCTTTGATAACTATTCTCCTGATGAAGATAAGCAGGGACTTGATGAATTCACGTTGTACTTCAGTTGAGAATTGTTTCATGCGTCCCTGTACTTTTGCAAGATACATGTCTTCAATGTCATTGAGAGAAAAGTTCTCAAAGTCAGCTTCACAGAATGCATAATCCCTTTCGTCTTGACGTTTGACCAAGATATTCTTTAGGAAAGTGTAGTCCCATTTTGACGAAAGATCAACGTGTTTGATAGCAACGATCCCTTTAGTACTATACACTGCATGTTGTGACTTTCGGACCTGGCAGCTCTTGTAGTAGATTCTTCGGCGTTCAGGCCAATAATGAATTCCATACAATGCCTCGATGTTATACTATTCCACATTGTTAGAAAACAATTGGGTAGCCTTTTCTTCGATGGCTATGCAGTTTGAGTATATTGCTGCCGGGAACGGAATCGTAAGGGATGTAGCGTATTTCCTAGAACCATCGCCACCATGTAGAAGAAATTCCAAGTCTTTGTTGAAGAAGTAGCGAAATGGAATCTTAGGCTGGTCTGGTCGGCCGATCGTCGGTAGAGGTTTAGACCAATCGGTGTAATATGGAGGGTTGTCCCTTTTGGTAAAGTCGAGGTTTACTTCCAGGTTGAGCCAATCAATGTTATTAGACATGGCTCGAGCAATGTTTTCAAGGTGATATTCGACCTCGATGGCACTTTCCGAGCTGTCTTTTAGAGTTGAAAAGCTTCATTCTTGATTCGTGATAAGGTTTTAAAAGGTACCTTTTTGAGGGGTCGTTTAAGCCCTTATTTGATCACTTTTGTATCCGTTATTGCTTAATATCATTCCTTTTCACTTTTTAGGTCTCTTGAAGGCAAAATGCTGGAATGGCACTTATTTGGACGAAAAGGCGCGAATATACGAAGAAAATGGCCAAAGTCAGAATCAAGACACTCAAAGCTGCTAAAAACATAAGGTGATGGCGTCAGGTGTTATATTGCGACGCCGTCGGAGGATTTTGTGACGGGACAGAAGCCAAAACTCCTATTTTCAAGTGACGACGTCAAGTTATAAAAGAGTAGGTCGTCGCAACTCAGACGGCCTAGATGCAATCAGGAGACGGCGTCAGAAGCTAACGAGGACGGCGTCACAAGCATAAGGTGACGCTGTCGCAAGTCTAACGTGGCCAAGACGAAACCCTAATGACGGCGACACGACGTCGTCACAAAACATAAGGTGACGCCGTCGCAGTTGTAATTATATATAGAATCCGAATTTTTCAGTATTTGTGTGTAGTCTTTTGGAGTAAAAACCTAAACCGAACCAAGGCTGTCTTGTACAGTATTTTAGGGTTCCAAACCCTATCTTACACCAAGATAAGTGTTTTACTTCATTAATACAATTATGTCTTTGATTATTTGTGTGTATGCTTGCATGTTCTCCATGTCCGGCTAAATTACTTGTGTGTTTGCTTAGATATATGAAACCTAGTTGTTAATTATTGTTAGGTTGTCTCTTATCTTAATTGTAATTGGCTTAGGAGTGCGACTAGGCTATCGTTGTGTTTAATACTTGATAAATCTTTGATAGTTTATGAATGACTTAGTGGATTTCGTTTACTAAACCCAAAGATAACCTCAAAGTTAGTTTATGAATGACTTGGTGGATTTCGTTTACTACACTTAAAGGTGACTTCAAAGAGTTAGGGAATGCACACCTTACGACCTTAGAAAACACAACGCGTTAAGAATAAGGACGTGACAATTCAACCATCAATAGGAGATAACTAGGGAGTAGTAGCATCTAGGTAAACACATCTTTAATTATCATACGAGCACACAAAAATAGACATTGACTACCCTTAGCTTAGTTAATTAGATAATTAGATAAGTAGAGTAATCGGTAGAAATACCAAAACACCCCAAATCCAAACCCCGAGATTCGTACCTTTCCATTTCCTATAAAACATAAAAAGATAAAAAAATAATCTTCCTCAACCCCAACCTTAGCGTAGTAACTTCTCACTAGCATTCCTATTCCCCTAGAGAACGATATCAATACCCGTGGCTTACCCTAATACTGCACTACAACGATTAGGTTCACTGCCTAGGGTGTTGAAAAACTTGCTTGACGAAAAGGAAGTTCCTTTGACCCCGAACGATGCGTGTAGCGTTATCAATTCGCTTCAACTCAGATTTCGTCATCTTCTTTACACTGAATTTTTCTTGCAGTATCTTAGCATGCTCAAATGTATTACCGTCTACCAGATCTTGACCTTCATCTGGGTAGGGAGTGGAATTAACAAGAGTAGAAAACCATTCAAATTCCTCAGTGTTATCTTCATCTAGCCATGATACGACGTCAGCCTTGGGCACCTTCTTCTTCTTTTTCTTAGGCCTAGATGAGGATTCTGGTTTCTGTACTTTGTCGGGAGAGGCGGGTTGTTGTTGGGGCTCACAGACTTCCTCATCGTCACCACCCATATACTCAAAGTGATCACCGGTTTTCTGAGTCTGGGGTGGTAATTCAGAAGAATCCTGAGGTTTATCAGTAGAAGAACGAGGAGGAGACCTTTGTTGTGCTAGATTCCGTTGGGGTGGAGGTTGCATAGAAGATGATTCACCAAACTTCTTCTGGCGTTTAGATTCGTCAGTCTTATCCTTGTCTCTATCTACATCGTCTCTAGGACGTTTAGGTTTTTCAGCTTCTTCTCGGCATGCAGATTTGAGTTGGTATTCCAGCAATGCTTCCAACAATTTGCTTTCGTGAGAAGCAAGTGTTGCAGATCGTTTAGACATTTGAGCTACCAGCCGGTCAACCAATTCAACATCTGAGAAGATTTTGGGATCAACTGGGTTGATGCTTACATACATTGGTGTTGATCTCATAGTTTACTTTGCCAAGTGCAATAGTTTCAGATAGAGTTGTTTGCTAAACATCTCCTGTGTAGCTCCGGGAACAATGTCAAGAAGGTGCTGATGAGTGTACCCTTTGATCATTTCGTCCATTTTCCCTTGAAGATCATCTTGCATGAGCTTCTGGACGTATTCCCTTTCAACTTGCATCTTGTTGATCTCATCATGAATATACTGTATCTGATCAGCGTAGAAATTCATCTTCCTGTAGAGTATGTCTTTCTTTCTGACCCGTTGGACAGCTTTAACGATTCGATTTTTAGATTGAGAAATCCATGATGGAGTTGGCTTCTTCACTGATTTGGATGTTGATTTGGTTGATCTCTTTGATGGTGGTGGTGAAGAGTGAGATGATGAATCTGATGATGATGAGATGTGAGGAAACTCCGGGTCCTTTGGTGGTTCAGAAGTTTCCTCCTTAGAATGTTTAGGACTATCCAGAAGCAACGTATCATAATCAACATCTTTATCTTTCTCGGACTTCTCAGTTTCCGGTTCCTCAAACTTATAATCAATAGTATCCTCCACAAGCTTTTGCTGTTGCACAAGAGTGGTGGCACCAGTTCCCTTATCGGGTTGATTAACCGCATCAGGAATTGGTGAAGAGTGGACACCACCACTCGACCCTCCGGGGCCACGCATTTGATCTTGTTCAAATTCTTTAGCTTTTTGTAGGTGTCTAACGATTTTAAACTTCGTTCTATAGGATGTATCTAGTTGCTCTTCATCTGAGCTTGAGCTTTCTTCATAAGGTACAAGAACTGGAGTCTTCCCTTTTCCTTGAATAGCTGGAGGACTGGGAGGTTTGGCTACTGAAGGATTAATGTCGGTTGCAGTTTCAGAGTGGAAGATCTCTTCTTCTGATTGTGTATCTTCAGAGCTTTCGTCCACAAGCTCTCTTTGCGGTTCAGATTTGGGAATGGGAATAGGTACATCTTCCTTAGTGGGAACAATCCTTTTTCGTGGAGGATTCCTTTTGGGAAACTTCCTCTGACTCTCAGTGCTTGCAGCACTCCCTGCACCGCCTCTTCTGGTTCTCCGTGTAGGTGTCCCAGAAGGTTTCTCATCAAGATGACCAACTTTGCCTTCTTTCACTGCAACTAGATACCTTTTGTATGTCTCGAGCTTTTTGATTTCGTTAGAAAGAAGGTGATCAGGTAACACAACACCCTATTTCTTTGTTGACGATTCCTTGATTCTGACAGTTAAAATAGGCTCAGTCAACATGTCGTGATTGTCGGGGTCATTGAGCCTCTTGGGAATATCAGGATGAAGACTTAGTGCTCTCTGGATCAACAGTTTAGTGTATCTGACATAGGGAATCTTTGAGCCAAGCTTTTTGAGAAATGACATCATGTCATCCCATATTAGAGCTTCTAGTTCGATGTGCTTCATGTTGATTAATGACCAGAAGATTTGTAGTTCCATGAGCTTGGGATGCTCATAGCCACTATCACGACCAGAGACAGATTTGGTGATGATGATGTAGAGAGTTCTCCACGGTTGAGGAATGTTCTTAAGCTCCACATGAGAATGCTTAGAGATAGTTCCTGAAGCTTCATCATAGCCAATATCAATCAAGAATTGCAAAACTGTCTCTTCAGTAGGTGTGGCATAGAATTCGGTTGGATCGATGTCAGGGATGAGAAGAACAGCCTGTAAGTCTGCATGTGTGATGGTGACTTATTTGTGATTGAGCGTCACTGTCACTGCACTTTGACCTTTGATCCTTTGCATTGAATTCCAGAACTGTTGAATGTAGATCTCCGGTATTGTAGCAGAATGCGAGAGCATGTTCTGGTAGGGATGATTCTTAAGAATATCCATAGCAATCAAACAGGAAGATTCTGAGCAGGTGAGGGTTTCAAAGTCAACCCGAAGGTTGTTCTTTCCAATCTTCCTCGGATAGCCATTAGGAAAGATATCGGCAACTGTGAGAACATCTGGTGCATCCACATTCATTTGAGCAGCCATGTCATGATCTGAAATAACATTAGCCAAAAGAACCAACATATCGAAAGACATTATGTTAGTCAACAGAAGGTTTTATTGTCTAATTATTGAATGTACAATGTCAATGATTGTTACGAGTCCAAAGTCACTTGTGTGTCCAATATTCCAATGACGTTGTGATAAGTTTCGTGAGTTAGTTAACTTTACGTTTTAAAGTTTATGTTATCACTTATTTTACACAATATATTAAACATTTAAGCTTATTAGTGACATTACTAGTTTCGTGACGTTATGATTTGTTTATTTACAAGTTTGCACGCGTAACAATTCATAATTAAGGTCAATCAAGGCTTAGGCATAAACGTGGAAAAGTTATGCGTAAACAGGATTGGTATACGCGTAGACGAAAGCTTATGCGTAGGATCCTGACTTACGCGTAAGAAACATTACGCGTAGGAACAGGGGACCTTATGCGTAGAGATTACGCGTAGGTGTATAAAAACCTTATGCGTAAGGCTTACTCATAAGAGTATACCTTATGCGTAGAGGTCACTGTTTACGCATATCCTTCACAGGATACGCGTAGTCCCATTGTAGAACCTTATGCGTAGACGCTACGCGTAAGATTACTCTTACGCATAACATGCTACGCGTAAGGTGATCCTTATGCGTAGTTTTCTTAGAACCTTGATTCTGAATTCTCACTTGTAACAAACCTGAAATAAATTCATCATATCATCAATATTAACATATACATTCATCTTATAACAGATCATGGCATGAATTTTCATCAAACAGTTTACGCATAAAATAACTTATGCGTAGACTTAAACCTGTTAGACTATTAGTATTAGGATTAGTATTTGGCCCATGGTATATTAGGCCCGTTATGTATCCTATATAATCTTGATGTACCAAACATTATTATTCATTCAATATACACAAACTTACATGGTATCAACCCTAACCGATCCACTCTCTGCTTCCGCAATTTTTTTATTCGTTTAGTATTATTGTTTCTCGACCTTGTGTGTTGTCGAGGTGTGTTTGATTGTTTGTCGACCAAGTGTGTTGTCGGCCTTCTTGTTTCACGATTCCCTAAACTACATCTTTTTTTTTTCGACCAACCTGTAACTTTTTTATTCGACCAACAAAAGTTGCCTTGTTTTCACGATCATCTACACTCTAGCCTACTGTAAGACCCTACACCTACAATTAGTCAATTATCTAAACTGTTCATCCTATAGCTAAACCTTTAGATTACCTACGATTACTAACCCTGTGATACCTACAATTGCTAAACTGTTCCGCAATTTTTTTTATTCGTTACCCTACACCTCCTATTACTAAATTTTTAGATTAATTGTTAATTGTGCAACCTTTTAATTTACTACACTTTAAACGTTTTCTACAATGACTACGGATACAAACCCTGCCCCACCTGTCCTCACGTTATCGGATAAACTTATGGCGATGAATCACTTGACTACTTTTGTTCCTATTAAGCTTGATGTTGATAAGATGAATTACTCATCATGGGTATATTATTTTTCCCACCTTTGTCATGGCTATGGGATCTTGGATCATCTTGTTGATCCTGAAGCTTCTTCATCCACTACGCCTCCTACTGATTCAACCCCTAAGGATGCGGAATGGCTCAAGATCGACTTCATCATTCGGTCTTGGATCTTTTCCACACTTGCCTCGAATCTTCAAAAAAGGCTGGTTGTACTTAATCCTAAATCTGCTAAAGAGGCGTGGGTGTGTCTTGAGGGGATTTTTCAAGACAATAAACGCCCTCGAGCTATGGCTTTGAAGGCGGAATTACGTAATCTAAAGCTTGGGGATTTAACAAGTGATGCGTACTTTCAGAAAATTGAATCAATTGCTTTGGTTTTGAATGGTCTTGGTTCTCCTCTTAGTAATGATGACATTGTTATGTTTGCTCTTGAAGGCTTACCCAACACGTACGATGTGATTTCAACTGTTATTGCTAGTCGGGAACCCTTTCCTGATCTCAAGACGGTTCGTTCTTTGTTGACCACGCAAGAGATGCGCATGAAGTCTAAAGTTCAAGACCCGATTGTGGATGCTACATCTGCTTCCCCTATGGTTTTATTGGCAAATAGCAACACTCGTCGTCCGTCTAATCCATTGGAAAAAGTAAACAAACATTGTTTTTTGTTTGCTAAAGGTAATTGTCGTTTTGGTGAGGCGTGTCGCTATCTTCACAATGGCGTTCATGGTAAGTCAACTATACTTCCTCGTGGTTCCAGTTCCGTCGATATGGCTATGTTACAACAATTATTGGCCAAATTGGGTTTTACTTCTTCACCTACTAAGTCTTCTGAGACTACACCTATTGCTTATCACACTACGGCCCAATACCCTTCACTTTATTCTCAGCCGGCCCATCCATACACCGGCCCAACTCAATATATGGCTGGCCCAACTATACCGGTTCACAGTTCCCAGTGGGGGTCTAAAGTTCCATTTGTTGCCGGTCCATTCAACCAGGGGGTTCCCTATACGCAGGTTCAACAGCAGCAGTCACCTATTCAGCAGCCTCCGGTTCCCTATACGCAGGTTCATGGGTTACAGCAGCCGGTTCATTTTGGTTCGGTTCAGCAGCAGTTCACTAATGCGTCAGCAGGTCAGCAGCTCACTGAAGGGTCTTTTCCTGGCTCACACGCACCGGTTCAGCTAGGAGGGTTTATGCCAAGGGTTCCACAGCAAATGCCGGTTCAATAGCAATGGGGTTTTCATCCGAGCCAACTTATGGCATCCGGTTCACAAGGTTCGGGTCAAGCTACCATTTTGCCTCATGCTTTTGCTACTAACACTCTTCAGGAACCGTCTGCTGGCAATTGGAATATGGATATAGGTGCGAGCTCTCATCTTAATGATTCTGTGCATTGTCTTAGTGATATTCTTAACGAGTGCATTTATCCGTCTGTCGCGGTTGGTGATGGTCGTTTTATTCCCGTCACCAACTCCGGTCATAGTATCTTGTCTACACCTTTTCGTCCTCTTCGTTTAAATAATGTTTTAATTACCCCTCATATCGTAAAAAATCTTATTTCTGTGCGTCAATTTGTTCGTGATAATTATTGCACTGTTGAATTTGATCCTTTTGGTTTTTCTGTGAAGGACTTCATAACTCGACGGGTACTCCTCCGTTGTGATAGCACGGGTGATCTTTACCCTGTTACGAAGCCTTCTCCAATTCCTCAAGCATATCTTACCAGTCAGTATACGTGGCATCAACGACTTGGACATCCAGGAAGTGAAGTGTTGCGGCGTCTTGTGTCTAGTGATTCTATTTCTTGTAATAAAGAGAAGCTTCCCGTTCTTTGTCATGCTTGTCAGCTTGGTAAACACGTGAAGCTTCCATTTGTTAGTTCGTCTAGTTCTGTTACTTCTTGTTTTGACATTGTTCACTCGGATTTGTGGACCTCCCCAATTCCGAGTCTTTCCGGTTTCAAGTATTATGTTTTGTTTCTTGATCATTATTCTCAGTATGTTTGGGTTTATCCATTAATGAATAAATCTGATGTTTTGTCTAAATTTTAGTTGTTTCGTAGTTATGTTCGTACTCAGTGTGAAATTAAGTCAGTTTCAGTGTGATCATGGCAGTGAGTTTGATAATACTGCTTTTCATCAATTATTTTCAACCCATGGCATCCAATTTAGATTTTCGTGCCCTCGCACCTCTCAACAAAATGGAAAATCTGAACGCATGATTCGTACCATCAATAATCTTATTCGTACTTTATTGTTTCAAGCACATTTACCACCTAACTATTGGACTGAAGCTCTTAATATGGCCGTTTATTTATTGAATATCCTTCCTTCCCGTGCCATTAACAATGACATACCTTTTACCTGCCTTTTTGGTGCTACACCTGATTATAGTGTCCTTCGTGTTTTTGGATGCCTTTGTTACCCACATATTGATACCAACCATAAATTAGGACCTCGTGCTACACCTGCCATATTTTTGGGACATGCTGCCAATCATTTTGGCTATCGTTGTCTTGATTTAAATACCAACAAAATTATTATCTCTCGTCATGTTACCTTTGATGAAACGGTTTTTCTGTTTCAAACCCATCCGTCCAAACCCACCCCCTCCTATGATTTTTTGGAAGATTATTCCAATCTCATTTCCACTATTATCAACACCACCCCAATTGGTCCTACTTTAAACCCGATTCCTATACCTACACCTACCGAACCAGTCAACATACCTTCCTCTCCTGCCCCACCTACACCGACGCCCACACCATCTGTCTCTCCCGCACCTGTCCCTGACCCCCCAACGCCACCACCTATTGTATCTATTCATCCCATGGTCACACGCTCTCGTGTCGGGACTACTCGTCCTAATCCTAAGTATGCTGGTCATGTGTCCACTGTTTCTCCATCACCTAGGTCATATAAGGATGCTCTTGATGATCCCAATTGGCGAAATGCTATGATTGATGAATATAATGCGCTTATTAAGAATAAAACTTGGACTTGTGTACCTCGTCCTGCGGGTGTAAATGTTGTTAGGAGTATGTGGTTATTTCATCATAAGTATTTGGCTGATGGCACTCTTAGTCGGTACAAGGCACGTCTTGTTGCCAATGGTAGCACACAGGTGGAAGGAGTCGATGTTGATGAGACTTTTAGTCCGGTTGTAAAGCCGGGCACCATTCGGACTGTTCTTAGTTTAGCTATTTCTCGACATTGGCCTGTTCATCAGCTTGATGTCAAGGATGCATTTTTGCATGGTGATTTGGCTGAAACTGTTTATATGCATCAGCCACCTGGTTTTCGGGATCCTGAGCATCCGAATTATGTTTGTTTATTACAGCGTTCTCTTTATGGTCTTAAGCAGGCGCCTCGGGCATGGTTTCAGCGGTTTGCTGCTTACATTCTTACTGTTGGGTTTACTTCGAGTCGGTGTGATTCTTCTTTATTTATTTACCGACAGGGTGATGATACGGCTTTTCTGCTGCTTTATGTGGATGATATTGTGCTTACTGCTTCCTCTGATAGTTTATTACAGCGGATTATTGCTTCTTTGCATAAGGAGTTTTCGATGACAGATTTGGGTGATCTTAATTATTTTTTGGGTGTGTCTGTTACGCGTGACTCTTCTGGGATGTTTTTGTCACAACGTAAGTATGCTATGGAGATTCTGGGTTGTAACCCTTCTAGGACTCCTGTTGACGCTGAGTCTAAGTTGGGTGATGATGGTGATCCAGTTTCTGATCCTACGTTATATCGGAGTCTTGCAGGTTCTCTTCAGTATCTCACTTTCACTCGACCCGATATTACTTATGCTGTGCAGCAGGTTTGTTTATATATGCATGATCCTCGTGAGCCTCATTTCACTGCTCTCAAGCGGATCTTACGGTATGTTCAGGGGACTTTGGCTTATGGTTTACAGTTATTTTCTTCTACTACTGAGTCCTTGGTTGCTTATTCGGATGCTGATTGGGCTGGTTGCCCTACCACTCGCCGGTCTACATCAGGTTATTGTGTTTTTCTTGGCAACAACTTACTTTCATGGTCCTCTAAACGTCAGCCAACGATTTCTCGTTCCAGTGCTGAGGCTGAGTATCGGGGTGTTGCCAATGCTGTTTCTGAGACATGTTGGCTTCGGAATTTACTGCATGAGCTTCATACACCATTGGCATCTGCTACTATTGTTTATTGTGATAATGTGAGTGCAGTGTACTTGTCTTCTAACCCTGTTCAGCATCAGCGTACCAAGCATATTGAGATTGATATTCATTTTGTTCGTGATTTGGTTGCTACTGGTCAAGTTCGAGTTCTACATGTTCCTTCTCGGTTTCAGTATGCTGATATTTTTACCAAGGGGTTACCATCTGCCTTGTTTACTGATTTTCGTGACAGCTTGAGTGTTCGGTCTCCTCCCGCTCAAACTGCGGGGGAGTGTTAGACTATTAGTATTAGGATTAGTATTTGGCCCATTGTATATTAGGCCCGTTATGTATCCTATATAATCTTGATGTACCAAACATTATTATTCATTCAATATACACAAACTTACAAAACCCTAGAGTTCATGATTTACGCATATGATTTCTAGACATAGGAATTGCACCAAAGTGTTTCTGGTAAGTCTTAGAGGCATAGTAAGTTGTTCTATCCAAGTTTTAACATCAAATTCAAGGCTAATCAAGAAAACCCAAATCGTATGAACTAGAACCCTAATTTTCAATTTATGAATCATTAGTGTATCTGGGTAGTTTCTGAGCATATATATGATTAATTCAACTTGAAAACAACCTTATACAACAATCTTTAACACTAAAAACATTCACATATGAAAACTCCCAAACCCACGCATAAACCCTAATTTCCAAAATCCATCAATTCGTGTTTCTGGGTGCATTTTGAGGATAAAAATGATATCATTGATGTTATAAAAACGTTTTGACACTATCTTTTTAACCACCAACACACAATCTTGATCATGTGTTCATACGCATACGCGTAGAACACAAAATCAAGCATACACAACAATTTGACCGTTGGATTCATGTGAAAATCAAAACCATTATTTGAAATCATGTAAGAAACATTAAACCACTTACAAATTGACGATCCAAAACACAGATTTGATGAGCGATTCTTAGGCGTAGGATAGGTTTGGTGAAAATTAATTGTGATGAATTTAATGAGTTAGGTGGGATCTTTTATGAAAAAATACTTTCAGGTTTTGACAGTTTTAGCCCCTCCACCTTTTCCTATTTTCATCTAATGCCTTTTAATTTCCATTTTGGTTATCAAACGAAGGATTTAAGAAAAGAAACTTGACGACACTCCACCTTGACTTAAGAAATAATGAAAGGTTATAAATTTTGGTCCGAGGAGTGTCAGTAAACCAGAAATGTGACCACCATTGATAAAAGAAACAACCGGGATAGGATAACATGCAAGTACACATATATTTTGAAACAGTTAAGAATTTATTTTCTCCCCCTCAACACTTGATCGTAAAAATACTGAATTTTGAAAGATTTGAGTGTTGACGGAAGAGATGTACTTGTTGTGTTTAAAGAAAAATAGATAGAAGAATATTTTTGATGTTTTATCAGATTTTATATTTTTGTATTTGTTTTTGAAAATTATTTACAAAAGAGATTTTGGTGTTTGACAGGTTTTTAAGACTGTTTTAAGAGATCATCTAGTTCCTCTTGATTCAAACACCTCATACCAATCCGGTGGACCAACTCATTAAACCTAGCGGGAGGCAAGGCTTTGGTGAGAAGATCTGCCAATTGGTATTCTGTACCCACGAAGTATAATTCAACTGTACCCTGTTCCACATGGTCCTTGATGAAATGATAGCGAAGATCGATGTGCTTTGATTTCGAGTGCTGAACTGAGTTGCACGACATCACAATAGCACTCCGATTGTCGCAGTACATCGGGATTTTGTCAAATACGTAACCATAGTCTTTGACTTGAGCACAACACGCCGACATGGCTACATGTTCTGCTTCGGTTGATGACAGCGATGTACAATCCTGCTTCTTCGATTGCCAAGACACCAGTTTATCACCAAGAAATTGTAGTGCTCCTGAAGTACTTTTTCGTGAATCTAAACATCCTGCGTGATCAGCATCTGAAAAAGCGATTAGTTCAAAACCAGAATCCTTCGGATACCAGATCCCCAAGTTAATGGTTCCCTTGATGTATCGGAGGATTCTTTTAGCCTCAGAGAGGTGGGTTTCAGTTGGTCTTGACTGATAACGGGAGCATAGATAAACGGCAAAGACAATATCAGGCATGCTAGCTGTTAGGTACATTAGAGACCCAATAATACTACGGTATTTTGTAGGGTCCACTAATTTCCCATTTAAATCAGCGTCTAGCTTCTTGGTATGAGTCATGGGTGTGGCATAAGTGTCACAGGTTTTCATTCCAAATTTGTTTAACAATTCAAGGGCATATTTGGACTGACTCAAGAAAATACCACGGGGTGATTGATGAACTTGCAGTCCTAGAAAGAACGTAAGTTCACCCATCATGGACATTTCAAAATTTTTCTTCATTAGTTTTGCAAAAGCGATTGAGTACTTTTTATGTGTAGACCCAAAAATGATGTCATCCACGTAAATTTAAACAATTAAGATATGTGCCCCGTGATATTGTATAAAAAGAGTAGGGTCAACCGAACCTTTGGTGAAATTATTGGCAATGAGGAAAGATGATAGCTTATCGTACCATGCCCGAGGAGCTTGTTTGAGACCATACAGAGCTTTGTTCAGTTTGTAGACATGGTTCGGGAACTCAGGATCAACGAATCCTTCTGGTTGGCTGACATAAACCGTTTCTTTCAGTTGTCCGTTGAGAAACGCAGTTTTGACATCCATTTGAAAGACCGTCGTATTCATATGAGCCGCGAACGCGAGAAATATCCGAACAGCTTCAAGACGAGCAACCGGAGCAAAAGATTCTTCAAAGTCTATACCCTCTTCCTGACGATAACCCTTAGCAACTAGACGTGACTTGTTTCGGATTACGTTCCCTTCAGCATCCAATTTGTTCTTCCAAATCCATTTGAGACCAATGACGTAGACCCCTGTTGGTCTTTCAACCAGTTCCCATACTTCAAGACGTTTGAATTGGTTGAGTTCTTCTTGCATGGATTCAATCCAGGTATCTTTTGTCATTGCGTCTTTAATGTTTATAGGCTCAGATTGGCAGACAGTGAGTGCATAAATGCAATGTTCACCGTTTGAGTGAAGACGTTGTCTCGTAACGACTGATTGATTCGGGTTGCCAATAACATTTTCCAGAGGATGGTCTTTTGTCCATCTATGTGTAGAGGGTTGATGTTGGTATACATTGTGCAGATTCTGAGGATTCAAATGGTTTGTTGAAGATTCCGCGACATCTGGTGCAGCAGTCTCATTAGCGAACGGGTTAAAGAACGCATTTGGATCAAAATCTGCAGGTGGGGTACTTCATTAAGAATATCATCAGCTGGTTCATCATTGTTGAAAGCGGTTTGTTCAACTGTTGTGGTGGAGTCAACTGGTGGTGCTTCTTCAATCGTAGTTGTTGTAGCAGGTATATCAGGTATACGATTATTATCAGGTTGAGCAGCGGAAACAACGGATACACCTGGAGCACGTTCATCAATATCGTCACTGAACAGAGGAGCAAATAACCTTTCCATTTGTTGATGAGTGAGCTTGGGGCTTTGTTCAGCTGATGATGGGGGTTGAGGGAAGTTTAAGCGGTTGTGACCGGGTTCAAAGATGTTATACTCAGAAGCTATTTCCGTAAGTTCATCAAAATGAGCATGAATCGTTTCCATAACCTCCTTTGTTCGATGATTCCAGATTCGGAAACCTTTTGAATTATCACAATATCCAATAAAGACTCCAATGTCAGCTTTGGCTTTGAGCTTTCCAAAGTCATCACGATCACTATTCGGATAGCAAAGAGATCCAAAGACATGAAAGTGTTTGAGATTCGGTTTTCTGTTGTGGACAAGCTCGAAAGGTGTTTTGTTGTGGCGTTTTGTAATCATAGAGCGGTTTTGAGTATAGCATGCAGTAGATACAGCTTCTGCCCACAAGTAATCTGGGATTTTAGCATTGATTAACATTGTTCTTGCAGCTTCCACTAACGTTCGGTTTCGTCTTTCAACGAATCCGTTTTGTTCAGGTGTACGTGCAATAGATGTCTGATGCTGAATTCCCACTTTCTCATAAAAATCACGAAGAGTTTTGTTAACAAATTCAGTTCCTTTGTCTGTTCGGATTTGTCTGACGGTGTTACGGAGCTGAACCTGTATTTTCATGAGAAAGGTGATGATCATCTGTGGAGCTTGGTCTTTGCTTCAAAGAAAGTAGACCCAAGTCCAGCGTGAATAGTCATCAACAATTACTAAGATGTAGCGTTTGCCATTGATCGTTTGCACACGCATCGGGCCACACAAACCCATGTGAAGAAGATGAAGCACATGCTGAGAGTTGTGTTCCACCTTTGAAGGAAAATGAGCACGAGTGCTTTTCCCTTGTTCACAAGTTGAGCAAAGGTGATCTTTTGAATACCGAAATCGTGGGAGTCCTTCAACTAGTTTGTGTCGAGCAAGGTTGGTGATGGTTTGAAAGTTTAGATGTGAGAGACGACGGTGCCATAGCCAGGATTTTGTTGATATTGCCTTTGAAAGTAAGCAGATGGGAGATGAAGCAACCATGTCTTGCATAGAGATAGTGTAGAGACTAGAATTACGCGAGCCAGACATAAGGTCGTTCCCTTGTAGATCACGAATGAAACAAGATTTCTCCCTGAAAGCAACCTCCAAATCTCCATCACAGAACTGACCTACTGAAAACAGATTGTGACCGAGGCCTTCCACATAGTAAACTCTGCTATTTTCGATGTTCCCATTGATATAGTCTCCGTAGCCCATGATAGTTGCGAAGTGATCATTCCCGAATCTGACAGTGCCAATGAACTTTGCAATAAAGTTTGATAACAGTTTAAGGTTGCATGTCATGTGTCAGGAGCATCCGTTATCAACAATCCAAAGAATGATCTGTATCACCTGCATTACACACAGACGACACAGATGGAATAGAAGTAGATGTGGAACCCGAAATGTTAGAGGGTTTCGGAGCATTTATAGTAGACATACACACATCAATAACTTTAGGCATCCATTTAAATCCTAGTGTGTTATATATCCATTTCTACCATCTATAACTACTATTTGCTTTAGTCTTAGTGAATGCACTAGGTGGTACTACATTCTTTGTAGGTGAAACTGGAGCTACAGGGACAACAATGCTTGCCTTAGAATCTAAAGAAGGCGGTCCACCAAGCACAGACTTAGAATGATTAGTGGGCCTAGAGGTATTCCGATTCTTAGGATTCTGTAAACGAGAGATTATAGCTTTAGCAACACATTTGTCATGACAATCAGAATTCATACTTTTACGAAAAATAACACAAGGTGCATTAGACTGAATATCAAAAGTACTTAACGGTTTAGCATTCGTTACATCACTATTTCTATTACATTTGCCAGACGCAATGTCTATAGTGGAAGCAACGTGAGTTTTATTCATAGTCCTAGGGTGTTCTTCTACTTTAGCATTCTTTATTGATCTTTTCTTAGGTCGCAACTTCCTATTCTTCGATGTAGTGCTCCTAGGCTGTGAAGTGCGGACGTTTGGAAAAGACGCAACTATTCTTGTTTCAGTAGAAGGAAGCACGTTAGCAACTTGTGATTTGGCAGTAGGGATTCTAGGTTCACGATTACTAAGTGTTACTGGTGCTATTCTCTTAATCACAGTAGGCGGAAGTTGTTCATACTTTCCTAACATTTCTCTTAACTTAAAGATAGTGTGAATCAAATCTTGATTTTCAGAACGAAGATTTCTCAAAAAATTCATGACTTCCTTAGTGTGTGCAAGAAAATGATCAAGCTCGTTTGATGCTTCATCACGAGTCTTTTTAAGTAAATCAAATATGACACCATATTCCTGTTTAACTTTTACAAGTTCTTGTTCATATTTAGAGATTTGACATTTCAAAGACACGTTTTGATCATCCAGTTGCTCAAATTTTGGATTAAACGATTTAGATTGTAACTGGTTGAATTTGTTTTGCAAAGCAAGTTCACGATTTTGACAATCTTTTTGACACCATTGAAGACAACGTTTAGCATTTGAAAGCTCGTTAATCAAACGTTCATTTTCAGCTTTTAAAGACTCGATCTGATGCACATTATCAGAATTCTCAACAATTACAACATTATCAACAGTATCAGCAGAGATATAATCAGATGCATGTGGCAAAGAATTAAATAACACAGCATTATGGACATCAGCACAGATAACATCTTCCAAGAGTCGATCAACATTTTCTTTTTACGTTTAGTATTAGAAATAGATGTTTCTATTTTCTCGAAAACGACCTTCATCAATCCAAGTTCCTTATGAAAGTCCCGTTCCCAAGATAATGCACAACTTTTCAAATTTTTAACATTTGGTAAAAGATTTTTCTGAAAAATGTCTCTTTGTTCTTGCGCCAGAGGCGATTGAAAATGTTGAACTTTGATTTCAGAATGATATCCTATCTCATGTTGTAAAGTTTTGAGGTCAGCCATGAAAAGGTCAAAATATCTAAGAATTTTGCGATTTTCAGGTTTTGAATTTACTTCACTGATGGAAGGTAAAGGACCATAAGTTTGTGCATAATCTGGTTGGGGATTAACACTAGAAGACTCAGACGTTTTTATGATAATCCTTGGTGTGTTAGAAGAATCCGTTGGTGTAACGAAAGTGACCGCTTTTTTATAATTAAAAGGTTTGTTGTAAACAACAGTTTCTAATTTTGATCGACTCTCGTCTTCTGCATCTAATTCCTCTTGACGATGATATTCAACAACACTCATAACAGTATCATCAATTTTATATTCTGCACTGGAAACTTCAGGATTTGGTTTGAATGCTTTTGGTGAAAGCTTAGGTTTGTAATCAGCAAGATTCGGTCCATATCCATTTGGATTGGGTTTTAAAGTAAACTTTTCAATAGCTGTTACTGACTCACCATGTTTGTAAACAACAGTTTTAAACTCTTTAAGTTTGTTTTGCAAGCCGATAATTTCTTCAAGTTGGTCATCTATTCGTTTCGTTGAATGATTTTTGTATGTAGAGAACTGTTTTTGACAATTTAACAACTCAGCCTTAGCTTTTTGATTTTCCAAGGTGAGGGCGTTAATTTGCTTTTTATGTTCATGTTTCAGTTGTTCTATTTCAGACAACAAAGCATTCTTCGAAGCGGCTAGATCACGCATCTGTCTCTCTAAATATTTTTCGTTTTGATGAGATTTAGCAAAAGCGGCTTCAAAACCTTTTTCACGGTTTTCTTGAGTTTTGAAAAAGTTGAGTTGCATTTTTAAACATTCAAAATCCTTGGTTAACAGTGCATTTTTACTTTTTAAGTCCTGATTTAATGCACAACATTCTTCAATTTGGGATTGCTGGTCTTTAAGTAAAAGAGCAAGATCTGGATGAGGCAAAAGTTCGGCTTGTTCAACGGGAGTCACAACATGATCATTATTTAGATCCTCAAGTATAACCATGGAATCAATTTGATTATCAAAGGAAACCATAAGGTCATCTTGATCGTCAAATGTAACTACGGGGTCTAATTGAAAATCGTCGGAATGAGATGTAGATGACTCATTTTGAACATTCTGAGCCTTGCCGGATTCAGATGTTGGCGGAGATATTAGATCAGAGATAAATATGGTTTGTTCGGGGTACCTAAGACAAGCCATCAGTGTCATACACTGGCCTGTGTCACTCATATTTAGCTCTTGCATATTAGCCATCAACATAACAGCTGCATTGGCCTGCAAGTCCTCCATATCATCATCTAAGTCTACATCTGCCATAAAGCTCTGTTCTTTGTCTGTGAGAGTTCCACCAGCTTCATCCTTAAGAGCTAAAAGAAGAGCCTCTTTGTGATAAGCATTGCCCCTAGTCGTCGGCTTTGGGCATGCATTAGCCAGGTGTCCCTTCTCATTGCAGTTGTAGCATCGAAGACCATTCAACCTATTCTGAGCATTTCCCTGTTCCACCACTTGAGCTCTGTTGTTATTCCTGCCCACAACATTAAACCCTTGACCACCGCCCATCTGACGACCATAACCACGATTCTGAACTTCAACTCGTCCATTGTTCACAACAGCTTGATTCCGTGTGTTAGATGAGGAACGAATACAATTGTTGGATTTGTTGGTATAACGGCTAAAAGCATTAGCAATCATAACAAATCCTTGTTGCAATGCTTCGAACGGATCAGATTCCTCATTAGCTTCACTGACAAGTGCTTGAGCATTGTTGTTGTTGTATGGAACCAGTTGAGTTTGTTGAGATTGTTGCTGTGGAGGATCATATGGTGTGATTGTAGCAGTTGGTTGAGTTGCTGGTTGAGGAGGATAACTGTTTTGAGCATACAAGGCAAGTTGTTGATTTTCTGGATTTGATGTTGAAGCAATTTGAGCACGGAGAATCCTTTCAATATCAACTTCCTTTTCATGAGGCTTCAAGTAATCATCCAACAATCCGTATGTAGAATGATGCATGTTCTTCGCTTGACGGAGAAAAATGACATACTTCTCCCATTCAGGACCAAGACTACTCAGGAACTTAGTATTAACTGCAATTCTTGGCATGATGATGTTGTGTTTATCCAAATCATTTATGATATCTGAGAATCGATGATGATAAGACTCTAGTGTCTCTCCAGGTTCAATCATGAAGTGTTCATAAGCCAAGTAAATTTTGGATTCCATATCCTCCTGATTGAGTGCAGATCCTTCCATAAGTAGATGAATGTGTTCCCACATTTTCTTTGTAGTCTTTTGAGCATCAACACTTCGAAGAATTGGGTTTGGCAATCCTAAAAGGATATATTGCATTGCAAGCTCATCAGCTTCATAGTGTAGAAGTTCTTCTGGATTCAAGTCTGCAACAGTAGCAATGTTCATTTGTTCATCTCTTGGTGGATTAGCATTTGGATCTCCGGGTACAATGACATTAGGCATCTGAAATGGACATTCCAAGATAACCTTCTTTAAGAACTTTCCATGTGGCTTCTTCATATCACAAAACCTAAAGAACCTTATCACCCATTGATTGTAGTTTCCTGGAGTGAGCATTGGAGGTCTATCAAGTGATCCAGCCTCATGAATTGATTGTTGGCTGCTTAAAGCTTCACACATCTTTGCAAACTAAGTGGGTTCCTTCATAGTGTTCCTTGATGGATGTTGATTGAATTCATTTGTGTAGGGTTGAATTTGAAGACTTGGTGGTGGTTGAACCATTTGAGATTGTGGAATTGCAGCAAGTTGTGGAGTATGTTGTTGATTAAATTGTCGTTGATAAATTGCTTGTTGTTGATTCCATTATTGATGTTGTGGACTTAATTGTTGTTGACGTTGAGTATAAGTGTAAGGGAAATAGTTAGAGTATGGTGGTTGTGACATGTTGATAAACTTGTGTTATAAAATGGATCTTTGTAGTCGAATGAACCTTAGTTGATGAAGTGTCCTTAGGCGTAGAAATCACAATAAACCAAGTAGCACTTATGCGTAAAAACACCAAAGTTACGCGTAACAAGAAGAGTTACGCGTAGGTTTAGCTTACGCGTAAGTTAAGGAAAAAGCACTAAAGTTATGCGTAAAACAAGAAGTTAGGCGTAGAAAACTTAGGCGTAGGATTACCTTATGCGTAAGACTAAGCTTAGGCGTAAGATAAATCTTATGCGTAGGATTTTCTACGCGTAAGCTTTATGCTTATGCGTAATTTTAGGGTTTTATCCCAAGTGATCTTTTACACTATCATAGGGCAAAAGATATCCAAAGTCGACGTATTTTCAGGCTTATCCAAGCAAGAAAACACGGAGTAAACCACGAAACTGAAGATCAAACCAAGGATAAAGTTACGTTTAAAACTAGGGTTTTGATACGCGTAGCTTTACTCGTAAAAATGATTTTGCCCAAAGATGTTTCTAAACCAGATTTTTGTGATGAGATAGCTTCAATATCACCAAAATAACACAAAAGTGTGAAACTTGATGAACCAAAACTTCTAAAACAGTTACGCGTAGGATGAAACCCTCGTACAAAAACTAGTTTAAAAACAATGATCCACGCATAAAGTTTGAAACTTTTTGCCAAAAACAGTTATTTTAACACCTTAAAATGTTGAAAGTACAAGAATCTTGGATTAAAAAGTGTAAAAATCATGTTTTTAAGCGAACCAAAGTATCAAGCACGATACGTACGTTCTACGCGTAGGACCAAAAACCCACTTCAAGAAACAATACGTTCACCCAACTATTAGGCGATTGATACCACTGATAGGTCACTAGTTTTACAACACAAGCAACATAGAAAGAGATAGAGGCGGTTGAACAATAAACAAACACACACACACGATAGACTTAGACGATTATGCGTAGAGATGTGAGTGAAAGAAATAAATTGAACAACCAACCCTCAAGTGAGGGTTATACAAGAGTATTTATAGGAAGGAGAGCTAGGGCAACACTCCCACTCCCTTCCTTTCCTTAATGGACATGGACCTAAGCTCATGGGCCTTCTACATAAGCTTAAGGCTAATAACAAACATAAAGGCCATAATAAAGCTAACTATTACATATGAATCACTAACACTTGATTAAGGTTTAGGAGTGATTCCAACAGAGACCTTCACGATCGTCGGGTCAAGAGTGTCCGGACGGACGGCAAAACCAAAAAAAATCTTTTGATGTTCGATTTGATGCGTGTAAAGCGGGACAAATACTGCAAGTGATTTTTTGATTTCCGGGTTCCAAATAACAGTCATTAGATTAGAACCATAGACAAAACACCAAAGACCATTAGAATTGCAAACTGTAATCATAGATGAAAGCATTAAATCTGTATTAAGTGGCGTAGCGATTAGCTGTTCATCTAAAGCTAACATAAAACCTTGGTCACCCATATCGAATGTTAGCATAAATAAACACTCATCATTACGACGAACACCGTAATTAAAGATGAAGCTTCCACAATCTATAATAGCCTTCCATAACTTGCAAACACTACGTTGTTGGAGTATAGACTTAGGAGGTAGCCTACGGATGATATCTAGTTGAACATCCAGTGGGATATTGTCAGACATATTTTTTTAAACAAAAGCAGAAAGATTGGGATAAAGATATGAAGTCAATAGACCAAAAGAAGAAAGAAATATTTTGTTAAACAAATTGTATTGAAAAAAAGAAAGTGATTGGGAACAGAAGACATTAAAGGACATGTACCGTGATGTACTTTTGGGCAACAAAATATTATATTCTGCTATATAGCAAATATTAATAAAGTATACATAAGTGGTTTGCAAACCATAGCCGTTTTTGTATATGTGCACGGGTATTTTCAAAAGAAATGCCGTTGATTTAAAAAAAATTATAATAATCGACTAATATATAACACAAGTAAAAATACATATAGTAAAAGTTGAAAGAAACAGACTTCACAAGTGAATATTTGACAATAATTATGGGTCAAACGGACATTAAGGAACGTACCTTGAAAGATGGCTATCAATTTGTGCATTCAACCTTGTGGTTCCAGAAGTATTCAAGCATCCGTTCACGGTAAGCTAAAGCCCAATCTGCATCGGCTGGTCTAAACAGCCACATCAAATCAACCGATACATCCAAGTGTTGCGGACATATAAAAAGTACGTCCAAATGGCCCTTTTAGACTGAAAATAGTAGATGTAAACTTCAACAGCTACTTGAAAAGCTTAAGATAAGATATAAAAACTTAAAGGTTAGAAGTACTTGTATGCTAGAGAAAATCAATTCAAACAATACCTTAAATATCATAGAAAATAAATCCTAACAAGCTATAGTTGCTCCATTTGCAAATCAATGTCACACATTCAGAACACCATTCCTCCTAAATATATCTAGAGTATAAAAGAAGATATAATAATTTAGATACAATAATCAATACCGAGCCTGATTCACATGTTTTTTATCAGAACATAATTGCATTAAATTAAGAAATTTACAAAACCTGATTTTTGGTTTAGGGGTGATAACCCTAATTTTGACTCTCATCAAGGGAACAACCACAAATGCGAATTTAACTAAAATTACAGATTAAATCGAAGATAAAACACATTAAGTAGATAATAATAAAAGATTGTGTTTGGATACTAGCAATTTTGAGAGGATTATTTTTTTGACACTTAAGTAGATAATAAAAAAATATTTCTTCAGGTGATTTGAATTACCTGTAACAAGAACAGGCCTCTGCAGAAGAAGGTTTAGTTGTGTGGTGGTGCGGCCGGATGGTGGTGGCGTGTGTGGAGGTGCGGCCGGATGGTGGTGGCGTCGGGTTGTTGGGTGGTTGTGGTGGTGTTAGTTGTGATGGTTTATGTGGAGGACAAGAGGTGTGTGACTGTGTGAATCTGTGTTTTGTGTGGTCCTTTGATTTTTTTTTAAATGTAAAATGACAAAACTATCCTCGTATATAAATACAAGTTGCCCAAAATATATAAAGATGCCCAAATAACAACACAAGTTGCCCAAAAAACAATACGTTACAATACATGACATATACATTCAAAATACGTACTTGTGTCATAAGTTGTCGGACACATGGGAGCCCCTGGTTGGGTCCAAGAATATCGGTGGGCAACCGGTCTATTTTCAAATTTTAAAAGGGCGTGGTCTAGAAACTGATAAGCCTCAGGGCGCCTGGTCTATTTGACTAATTTTCCCTATAAATAATTACATGCGTATTATTTTTAAGACGTAAAAGACTTTAACTACATTCCATCTTTGAGAATTACTTTATATACGTATGACTTTATACACATAGACTTTTTAGACTACATAAATATTTTATGTTGGATGTGTAGGGTACCGAGTACTCTAAGGTTTGTACCGCATGTACCCCCTCGCATTGTTAGTCCCCTTTGGATTTCCACGACGAACTCCAATTATTACACCCCCAATCGGGTGCTCCTTGTCTACGGGTGTAGGTCGGCCAACCTTCTGTTCCCTTGTCTACGGAATTGCATAGTATTTATATAGGGGTTTTTGTTGCATAACACTACTTTACAAGTCATATATTTTGACATACATTTACAACCAAACAATTTTTGACTTACTATTTTCAGACATACTTTATTACCATGGACTTGTGTATGAATCTATGTGTTACCAGTCTTATATGGGCGGGACTTGTAATATGATAGATTGATATGACTTTTGCCAGGAAGAATTACTCACAAAGGTTCTCCTTTTTATTCATGAACATGTATACTCACCAACTATTTTCATAGTTGACCATTTTTTCTCATGCATTTCAGGTAATCGTTAGTAAGCTTTTTATGAAAGTATATACATGAAGTCACCCATTATATTCTTTTAAATTTACTATGTCATCTACCATGTTTCAAAGACAATATTTTGGGATACTAAACTGGTGTAAAATTTGCCAATGTTTGGCTAAACAATTGTTGTAATCTTCGTACTTTTCTTTTTGTTAGGAATTAGAAATTCCAGGTATAAAAGAGTCGGTCACCTCAAGTATATGTAATCGTTAGAAAGCTCGTAGTCGTAGTTCCTTTAAGTTAAGTAGTATTTAGTTAAGTAACACCGTGGAGGACGGACGGGTCTTTACCCACTGTATGCCTGATCCACAGCCCGTTGTGTGGCGTTTTATTGTAAGACTATAAATACTCTCTACCTTCCAAGGTAGAGAGTTGGAGCTCATAATTAGAATTTTCTTTCTCTCACTAAAGTTCCCTAAACCTCTAACTTTCTCTCTCTAGAATACCACTTATACGCCCACTTTGTGTTATGGTTTGATGTGTATGTGAAATGCAATATCCTACAATTGGTATCAAGAGCCATGGTTAGATCATATCTTACACATCTTTGGATTTCTAGTGGTTTTTAGGTGGTTTTTTAGTTTGAAAAAGTTTAGTGGTTTGTGCATCATTTGGTTGATTTCTTGTGTTAAAGCTTGGATTTTGTTAGTACTTTTGTGTTTAGAATCATCACAAGTGTTTAGGTTTTCATTTGGTAAGCTTGAATCATCTTGGTTGAGTTGTTTTTGGATTGAAAAGTGATGTTTGTGAAGTTTTCTAGCTAATGACTTGACCTACGGATAGCCTTTCTTGCTAGCGACTTGCTTTACATTTTGGTAGCGAGTTGCAGTTTGTGGAGTTAGCGACTTAGGCTTAGCGACTTGTCTAGTGAGACAAGCCGACAAACAGTACTAGTAGTGGATTCTCCACTACGGGTAGCGACTTGGTGGAAGTTAGCGACTTGTACGCGTGTTCGTTAGCGACTTGGTACGTAGCGAGTTGTTATTTAGCGACTTGACTCATTAGCGACTTGGATCTTAGCGAATTGCTGTCAAAATTTTGCTAGCAACTAGAGGCTTAGCGAGTTGCTATTTAGCGACTGATGAGTGTGTAAATACTCATCATTTTTGTACAAAAGAAACTGCAAAATCATCTGAAAATACTCAGAAACACATCTAAATGATCAAAATATCACAAATCAGTGTTTTATGTGTTTCAAATGCAAAAATATCAAAATCAGATGAAAAACATATCAAATTTACAAAAATTGCAGTTTCAGTCCCCCAAGTTTCAAAAATTGTCAAAAACAGTCCCTGAGCACATAATTTCAAAAGTAAAGTCACCAAAGGTCCTTTTAAAATCAAAAGTTGTCAAATTTAGTCCTTTGGTGAAAAATATTAAAAGTTTGAGAAAATTACAACTTTGGTCCCTCAAGTTTAAAAATTGGCAGAATTGGTCCCTGGAAAATGTGAAAATGGCAAAATTGGTCCCTGCACTTTTGAAGCTTGTCAGTATTAGTCCTTGGAATATCTTTGATAAGTTGGCAAGTATGGTCCCTCAATTTATCAGAATTACACAAATGGTCCTTGTGTTTTGTTTTAAACCATTTAACACCATTTTGACCCTTACCCAACCTTGGACCCCCTGTCATTAAACCATTGTGAACCCCCCCTATATTTAACCTGTGGTCAAATCTCTGGTCAAATCCACTTGCCCGCCAAAGTCTTCTTCACTCTCAACTGCTTCTGCTTTTCCTGCAATCCCATCCCCCCTCCATCACCTTATCTCCTCATTGTCTCCCCACTTCCACACAACTCCAAACTACATTAATTACACCCCCCCCTCTCACTCAACCTCCAATTGGCAGACAATCATTTTGGCGCCAAAATCAAGTTTGAATGGTGGAGATTAAATCAAGGTCATCCAATGGCTTAGAGTGGTGGGAAAGGATCAGAAGTAAGAGAAAATGAGATGGGGTATAAAAAAGAAGGAAAGAGAAGAAGCAAGGGGTAGAATTTTTAGTTGTAATTTACTTTTATGTCGTTTTTAATAATAATGTCTTAGTTTTCTTCAAAGTTTGTAATTTTTTGTTCCTAAGTACTGAAATCAAGTTACCTTTGCAGTTTATTAAAGTTTTAATTATCAATTCAAAGTTTTATTTAGTTTAATGCTTATGTGGTTACTGTTGAAAATTCCAATCTCCATTTCATAAACTCAAGCTTCAATAAGCTTGTGTATCAGTTTATATAAGCTTAGATAAGCTTTTTATAGCTTTTCATAAGCTTAAAGTTAAGTCTCAATTCATTTTACATCCGGGTCAACAAAAGTCAACTGGGTGAGCATATGGTATTGGAAATGGTGAATGGGTGATTCAGAAGTTGAAATGGGTTGATTTAAGTCCAATGAGTTGGATAAATTAGGTTAGAGGTATCTTGGTTCACTGGTTTCAAGCTTTAGCAGTTTTGGACTCTTGTAAGTCATTTTTAAGTTTTTTGATGCATATTCAGTAATTGTAGTTAAAACTGGTTCCTATCTGTTCTAATAGTTGTATTTAGGTTACATTAGCATAGTTTGATCATTGTTGTTAGTTGAATCATTGTTTGGATCTAGTTTGGGTCATAATCAGTGTATTAGGGTGTGTTTGGCAAAACAGTGAAAACTGTCTCAAGGGTTAATTCACTGGTCTAGTCTTGTTTGTTCATGCTAGTTGAGTTATATATAACTCATATCTGTTCTAGTTTGGGTTTGCAACACAAGAAAAGTCAACATTTCCTTTTAATCATCACCACTGATCACTGTTGAGAATTTAGCTTAGCAGATTACTATTTTGTGTTAAGATATCATCAATATTGTTTGCATTACATTTGTTACACCTTATAACATCCATATCAGTGCTTAAAATCAGTGGTGAAGTTCACCAAAGTCAACTTCCCACATTTCTTCAAAAGTCAAAAATAGCAAAAGTGTGTTTTTGGGTCAGTTACTAGGAATTTTATTGAGCTCATTCTTTGGAATTATCAAGTGAAATTTGGCAATTTAGAAACCTCTCCTGGTACCCTTACTTATCTACATTTTTTTGGATTTTTGTCATTTTTCTAAAAGCTTCAAACAAGCTCCTCTTTCAGGCCAAAAGTGCCCTGCTCCTGTCAGCAGTCACTGAGTTTTTTCTCAGAAATGGTGCAGCTTGCACAGGGCTCAATAGAGCTAGCCATGGTATAATTTTTGGTTCAAGTAATCTCACCCAGGTCCTTTCCAAGATCCAATTCAAAGTTTTCAGTTTGAGCTTATTTATAAGCCTGTGGTTGTGCTTAAACTAAGCACTCAGAACCTGTTTTAGATTTAAATTTCATAGACATCAAAACTGTGAGCTTGTGATTCTGTGCTTGTAGCTTGTTATTCCTAGTTGCATTTCAGTACTTATAACATATTTAGACATCTGTAATCAGTGGGTGGTTTATTTGTCTTATTTGGCTTATTTTAGTGCTTATTAATAAGCACTTGTTTAAGCAGTTTCATAATTCTCCAAACAAGTGCCTGTTTTTATAATTTTCTCATATTCCTAATATCATTTTAAACTTTTCCTGAAATTTTCAGATTTTTCTAAGTTGTTTAGCTATTTTTCTTAATTTAAAGTAGTTTTTAATCATTTTTAATTAGCCTTTAATATAAAAAATTCAGAAAAGGTTCAAAAAAATAATTTTTCAATTTTGTTAAGTTTAGATAAATATTAGAAGTGAAAAAAGTAATTTTCCAGATTTTTCTTAGTTTATTTGGTAATTTTTAGTAATTTAAATAGTTTTTAATAGTTTAAAATTCATAAAAAATAGAAAAATAGTCAGAAAAATACAAAAATAGTTTTGAAAATTCTAGTTTGTTATTTTAGACTTTTCCATTTCATAATTTTATTTTTCTAGCTTTGTTTCCTCATTTCTTGTATTTTAGTTAATTATTAAATAGTTAAAAATAGTTTTTAATTAATAATAATTAGATAATTAGTGATAAAAATAATTTTCTTTTTCTAAAAAGTTTCTTATATCATTAGGTTTGTAAAAATGTATTTTTCATATTTTTAGGACTTTTATATCTTAGATTTCATTTTTTATTTTGTACGTTTACGTTATTTTTAATTTAAACGTACGTTTTAGGTTTTAAACGTTCATCACTTTAAATATAGTGATAGCATTTATTTAATAGGTTTTATCTTTTTAATCTTCTTTAATTTGCATTTAAGGCGTTTTTAATTTGTTGGCTTTTTCCGTAGTAATATCATAATCTGATATCCTTTTTCCATTCAAACTCCTCGATCACTAAGCGTCTGATAATCCATTGCACAACTCGCTGGGACATAACGACCCGGGGAAACACTATACTCCTCTGATCTTAATTGCATTGGTGGTTGAGCAGTTTTTAGTCTTTTAGACTTGACTGTTTATCACCAATCAGCGACTTGTCTATTGTTTTAGCGACTTGGGACTTTAGCGACTTGGCAGTATAGCGACTTATTAGTTAGCGACTTGGTGCATAATTTTCTAGCGACTTGGGTGATTTTATTTATACGGTTTTCTCTTGATTTAGTAAAATCCCGTGAAAGAATTTATTTCCCGGTTTAATCATAGAGTTATAAAATCCCGTGTAATCTGTTAACATGTCTACCAACGTTCCTACTATCATCTCCAATGTTGCAGAGGATGTTCAAGCTGCTGGCTCAGATACTCGTCCACCCATGCTTGACAGAACTGACTATGACTCTTGGGCTCAACGAATCAGATTGTACTGTCTTGGAAAAGAAAATGGGGTTAACATTCTCAAATCTATTGATGAAGGACCTTACCGAGTTGAGACTACTAGAGATGTACTTGATACTGCTGAAGATGGAACTCTAATTTACGGAATGGACAGACCAAAGATGTATGATGAGCTTGATGATAAGGAGAAAAAGAGATTCGATGCAGATATCCGAGTTTCTAACATTATACTGCAAGGTCTACCAAAAGACATCTACAAGCTTATCAATCACAACACCGAGGCCAAAGCTGTATGGGATAATGTCAAGATGCTTCTCTCTGGTTCTGAGCTAACTGTTGAAGACCGAGAATCACAGCTGTATGATGAATTTGAGCACTTCAAGATGAAACCAGATGAGAGTGTCTATGAGTATTATGTGAGATTTCATAAGCTGGTGAATGACATGAGGAACATCAGAATGACTATGCCTAACATTCAGCTGAACTCAAAATTTGTAAACAACATGAATCCCGAATGGCACAAATTTGTCACTTCTGTGAAGCTCACTAAAGGATTGAAGAATACGAATTATGAGCAACTCTATGCCTTCCTTCTTCAAAATGAGAGACATGCCATGTTTGAAAAGAGGATTCTTGATCAGTTCAAAGCACAGGGAGAAACAAGCTCAACAAATGATTCAACTGCCTTTTACTCAAATATTGGGATTACCACCAAAGCTTCTCAAGTTGTACCTATGGGTAATGGTAATCATAAACTCATTCCTGATCCAATATTCAAACAAGCTGATGCTGATGCAGGCATAGGAAACTTCATCAATCAACTGGCACTTATGATAAGTCAAAACATGAATTCTTTACCACAAACCAACAACAACCTCAGAACAGCATCTAACCCACACAATCAAGCTACTATCAGACATGGGAAGATTGTCGTGCAACCAGTTCAGGAAAGACAGTATGATCAGGGAAGAGGTGGAGTTGGTAGGGGTTATGTTGCAAATCAGAATCGGGGAAGAAATGGAAATCAAGGTCAAGCTAAGCCGATCAAATGCTATAACTGTGGTGGTGAGGGACACATTGCAAGGAACTGCACATCTCCAAAACGTCCACAGAATGCTGAGTACTTCAGGGATAAGATGCTGCTAGTACAAGCTCAAGACAATGGAGCAGCTTTGGATGAAGAGGAGTTACTGTTTCTTGCTGAAGAAAATGCCAAAACCTATGATGCTGATGTTGATGAACAGCCGATTCAAGAGATAGGTCATAATCATCAGAATGCCTTTCAAGTGGCTGATTGTGATGCATACGATTCTGATGTTGATGATGGACCTTCCGCACAAACAATTTTCATGGCAAGCATTTCTCCAATGGTCTCTCCTAAGGTCTCTTCTTCACCACCAACTGGACTATCCAAAGACAAAATCATCTCAGAGGTATTAAAACTATATGATGATATTGATGAGCGAAAGATGCATAATGAAGTACAATCTTTTGAGACTTACGACTCAGATATTGATAATATGGGTAATAGTAATGATGTCCCACATGATCAATATGTGAATCAAAGTGAAACTAAGATTGTACCAAGTAATGCATCTTCAGCAGTCAATGATGACTATGTCGTTGATGAATTCACTGCATGTACCCCTGATGATTCTATTGTCTCTGAACTGAATGCCTATAAAGAACGGGTTGCCATTTATGAACAACGAGCTAAGTTTGAGTTGACCACTCGTGAGCAGGAAATGGATGACCAAGTGCGTACAATCATTAGAAAAAGTAATTTTAGAGAAGAAGTATTAAAACAAGAGTTAAATTCCTTGCAAGAAAAGCTTTCTAAAACTGCAAAGCAAAAACAAGAACTTCAAGAAAATGTGAAAATGCTTAAGCAAGAATTTAATGCAAAGGAATCAAAACTCTTGAAAGATTTTTCTAATCTGAAAACTTTGAAAAACAAACTTGAAAACAAGTTGTACATATAAGGGAATACCATTCAGACTGCTCACATGATCACTAAGCATAGAGTCTTAAGCGATAAACACAACATTGCCCTTGTTGAGGAACCTAATCCTGAGGTCATTAAAAAGGCGAGAATTGCACATAAGGTAATTTATGATGGAAATGAAATCCTTAAACCTAGACAGAAACCTAGTTGCGTTGAGTGCTCAGAGGAAGATAAAAAATCAGATGAAGTCATTAGGGAAAAGATGAACAGGAAACTAGCTGATCCAAAATGTAAAGAAAAGAAAGTAATCATCACACCCCATGATTACAAAAAGGAGAATTGGATTGCCTTAAACAAGTTTAAGCCTCAGACATTGTTAACTCCCGAACAAGTGTTCTGGAAAATGGATTTAGATAAGCAGAAAGCTGAAATATTGTTGAAACCAACCCCCCCCCCCTTAGGAAAATGCCCAGAGCGACTGTGTATCCTCCAAATACACCAATGCATCTAGTTCCTAGAACAATTGTCACTAAAAGCAAGACCTTAATCAGTCAATATGTTATCTTTCAACTATTTGTTGATTTTGAGAAAACGTGTAAAAAGAGAATTACACCTACAGGGATAACTGAGGGGGAAAGGGGTTTTGAGCAAACTAAAGAATGTTATTTAACTGAGGTCATGCCTTTCTTTAAACAACTAAAAGATCACTTTGAGAGTCTTAAAAAGGGGATAAAATCTGATATTAAAGAAATGGAAAAGGAATTTGATGCAATGATTGTTGAGGTTAGTGATTATGAGTGAGCATTAAAATATAATGAGATTGAGAGGAAGAACTTGCATACACTGAATGAGAATCTGATTTCTGAATGTATTGCTCAAGATGTGTTTTTCACTGCTACAAATTGTTCCATTAATGCTTCTCAATTTCATGAATTATCAGTTGCTCTGAAAGTCTCCCATGATCGTGTCATTGAGCTTGAAAAAACTAATTCTAAACTAATTGAGAAAATTGAACTGGATGATCACGACAATTTGGTTAAACATTTTTCTAAACTAGAGGTTGAGCATTTTAATTTACAACTAAAATATCAACATCTTAAAGAAAATGTAAAAACTTCAAATTTCAAGACATCTTCGGATGCTCCTAAGTTTGATGCAGTTTTTGAAATCAACAAACGTGATGAACAGATTCGAGCTCATTGCCACACGATCAAAATATTGAAAGCCCAAATCTCACAACGGAAAGGTGAAAAGAAGGATGTGACAGGTTCCCATATGCCTCCACCTTTAGATTCTCAGAATTTCCAACTTCAAAACATAATTGATAACTTGCAAAAGGAAAATGATTGTTTTAAAGCTGAAATTTCAAAGGTTAATGATCAAAACAAAGAGTTATGTGATTCATTTAAAGTTAATCATGATAAACAAATTGAAAAGATAACTTCTTTACTTAACGATATTGAGAATCTGAAGCGTGAGGTGAAAGGAAAGTTGCCAATCCCCAATTGCAAATACTATGTTCCTAAGGTTTCTGCTTGTGATAAATATGCTATCGATATGTTATATATTCCCCCGCCCATTAGGAATAATGAACTTGCACATAAAGCATATCTCTCATACCTTAAGGAAAGTTTGAAGGGTCTCCGTGAGATTGTTGAAGATGAAAGATTAGAAAAACCTTTTGATATTACTATAGCCTATGCCTGCATGGATGCCAAACGATCTCAGGAACTCTTAGAGTATGTAATTGTCACAAGTCCGAAATCTAGCCTAAAGCCAAGCATGTGAACCTTGATATGCCTTGTTCCATGTCTAAATTCAAGCAAGCAACCTGTGATGTGCCTCCTAGAATTTTAGATCCCAGCACTTCTAGACCAGGGATGTAGAAAGTAGTGAAGCCAAGTAATGTTCCCATCGTTACTTCTACAGATGTTAAGATTGACACTAAAGTTAGCGGGTCAAAACCTAGAAGCAATGCAAAGAAGGATAGGATTACGCAAACTAAAAGTGATCATGATAAGGAAGTGAAAGAACACCATAGGGACAAGAAGTTTGATTTGAACAAAAAGAATCGTGTTAGTTCTAGTATTAGCTCCAAGCTTACTGAAATTAATTCGAGCCCTTATGCTGTCTGCAAAACATGTAAAAAATGTTTATCTTCTGGTAATCATGATAAATGTGATGTGTCATTTCTGAGCTCTATGATTAATAACCCAGTCAAGAAATTTTGGAGAGCGAAACAGATTAAGCAATCCTGGAAACCTACAGGGAATGTGTTTACAAATGTAGGATTTCAGTGGAAGCCCACAGGTCGAATATTAACGCATGGCAAACCTTACCCCTTAGCTAGATCCACTATGCCTAGAATAGTGCCTGTTAAGGTTTGGAAGCCAACTGGTAGAATAATCCCATTAAGCACAAAAGGTCATTTGACTAAGTCTGAGGATTCTACTAGTTCAGCTCCTAGTGATAATGTCATTGCATCTAGGGTTTCTGTTGATTCAAAGATTGTTTTTGCTAACCAAAAGGAACCCATCAGCACGTGGGGATCCAATGTTTCCAATTCTCTGTCTTTGTCTGTTGTCCAAAGCAGGTCGTACAAATCGTCCCTTGGTATTGGGATTTGGGCAGCTCTAAACATATGATTGGGCTCTTAACTATGACGTCTGTTCACTTCAATTTAGGCCTCGTACTTCATCATAATGGTGTCTGTAGATAACACTTCAGGCCCCGTTCTTCAAAAAAAAGAAAAGTGTACGCTCTTCTATGCGCTTTATCTTCAGCTAAAGAGAAATTCTCTCATGAATGGCCATACTCATCTACATTCTTCATCAACAAGCTTCATGTTTTTCCACGCTCATTCAGTCATCAAGTGGATCTACGCTCATTGGTGTATACTCTTATTCTCTTGTTAAATCAAAAATGGCAACTTCGGATGCAATTTTAGAGGGGGAGAAGAGTGAATATACTACATGATGATGATGTTTGAATAATGGTTATACGACTTAATTTTTGATGATGATGAGTGTATATTCTTTTTGATGAAGAGTGAATATACTATTGATAACTGGGATTCATTGTTTTGATTTTTAATGACTCTCCTCCAACGCCTAATGCTTCACTTACTAAGGATAATTGGGAATCAATGTTTGGGATTCATTGTTTTTCAAAGATATGTTTGATGAGTATTTTAACCTCCGACGAATGTTGATCATCCAGCTTCTGAAGCTCATGCTCTGGTTTCTATTGACTCAACTGGTTCACCATCTAAGAAGTACTTCTTGGAATTCTCAAGAAACCTTATCTCCAGTTATTTCACAAGGCATTTATAATGACTATCATGATATTGTAAGTTGCACTATTGAACAATGATCCGCTCTTTGGTATTCCTATGCCAAATCTTCACGAATTGTTGTTCATGGATAATGATCCGCTCGTTGGTATTCCTTTGCCAAATCTTTACGGATTATTGTTCCTCTCATTGTGCACACTATAAATCAACCACATGAACATTAAGGAAAATGACTACCTCATTCGCTCGAAGACATTTGTGGTGAATCTTCCAGATCAGTCCCTACATGTATACCTTTAGGAAGAATACATTAATGTCGAGAAATCATTTGTTCCGGTTCATTCAGTGGATCGACGTACATCTGGTTGTACTTTTATTCACGTGTTGGGCATTTGACACGAGCTGATTACTTCGGAGTTAATCAGTTATCACTTATTTTAGATTGAAGTTAAATTTCACAAAGGCGTGTTCATATTTGATAACGTGCTCGGGTCTAAGAATTTTATGTTGAAGACTTGATTTATCTAGTTACCAGCTGTCGGGATGGATGGTTGAAGATCTGGTTAACTATCACTTTAAGGAGTTACGTAGTTTTACTCAGTGACACAAGAAAATGACGTTGTGGATAATTGCAAGAGGTGTTATTGTCTCATACTTTGGTTGAGTATTGAGTACTTAGAGATTTGCTTGAAGCATAAATTCTCGACACTGTTCTTCCAACATTAGTGCAAGCTTAAGATGTAAATACAGGGAATTCTTCTTCAGTTTCAAGTTTGGTATATCTGGTTTTCTTCATCAGTGGTCACTCCAAATTGTCTACATATGGGTTAATAAAGATAGTCAGAGAGAGTTTCTATCGCAGTGGTCCTATGGCTCCTGGACAATCCAGTTCTGGACCCGCAATTCAAAATAGTCCAATTGGTTCATCCCTTGTACCATATCCCTCCCCAGCAGCTCCATATGTACCTCCATCAGAAGATGATTTAAGAAAATTTGTTTGATCCTATGTTTGATGAACAGTATGAGCCAAGTGCTAATGATCTGTCAATTCCTACAACAGAGGCTGCTTCTATCCAAGTAAATGATGTTGATCCTTCAGTCTCAATATCATTAAGTCAAGAAGCGCCTGCTGCTGATCACTCTATCTCATCAACAAATCATCAATCATTGAGTGTACATCAAGGAATGGTATCTGGTATCAACAATGAAGAAAATCCCTTTGCTACTCATAAAGATGCCCCATTTGAAAACATATTTGCTCCTGAATCTTCATAAGAACCATCTTCTTCAGAAGACATCGACTCTGCTATTTCAGTCTCCCAACAACTGCCACATGAACACCTCAGAAAATGGACTCATGATCATCCATTAGACAACATCATTGGAAACCCCTCTCGTCCAATATCCACACGTAAACAACTTGCAACAGATGCCTTATGGTGCTTCTTTAACTCTGTACTATCTAAGATCGAACCAAAAGATGTTAAAACCGCCATGGATGAAGACAGCTGGTTTAATGCCATGCAAGAAGAAAATCATGAGTTTGATCGACTTGATGTATGGGAATTAGTACCTGCTCCAGATTGTGCTATGATCATTGCTCTAAAATGGATCTTCAAAGTAAAACTTGATGAGCATGGTGATGTGTTAAAGAACAAGGCTCGATTAGTTGCTAAAGGATATCGTCAAGAGGAGGGTATTGACTTTGAGGAATCGTTTGCTCCTGTTGCTCGTATCGAGGCAATCAGAATCTTCTTGGCTAATGCTGCTAGTAAGAACATGGTAGTCTATCAGATGGACGTAAAGACGGCATTTCTGAACGGAGATCTTAAAGAAGTCGTCTATGTCAACCAACCTGAAGGCTTTGTGAATCCCGAGCATCCGACTCACGTTTATCGTTTGAAGAAGGCTCTATACGGTTTAAAGCAAGCTCCAAGGGCATGGTATGATACGCTATCAAAGTTCCTTCTATCCACTGGATTCAGCAAAGGAGCAGTTGATCCAACATTGTTCACCAGGAAGTCAGGCAAACATTTAATTCACGTTCAAATTTATGTTGATGATATCATCTTTGCCTCGACTGACCCCAATGAGTGTGACCGTTTTTCAAATGAAATGAGTTCAAAATTTCAAATGTTAATGATGGGACAAATATCATTTTTCTTGGGATTACAAATTTCACAAAGTCCCGGAGGCATTTTCATAAATCAATCTAAATATGCAACTGAGATCTTAAAGAAATTTAGATTTGATTCAAGTGACCCTGTTGACACTCCCATGATTGATCGAACCAAACTAGATGAGGACCACTCAGGGATCATGATAGACCAAACGAAATATCGTAGTATGATTGGATCCCTGATGTACCTCACTGCTAGTAGACCAGACATCTTGTTTGCTGTTTGTATGTGTGCTAGATACCAGGCTAAACCTACTAAAAAGCACCTTGAAGCAGTTAAACGGGTCTTTCGGTATCTCCAAGGAACCATCAATATGGGACTTTGGTACCCGAAAGACACCGGTATGTCACTAACAGCATATGCAGATGCAGATCATGCAGGGTGTCAAGATACTCGTCGAAGTACGTCTGGAGGTGCTCAGTTTTTGGGTGATAAGCTTGTGAGCTGGTCATCAAAGAAGCAAATGAGTACTTCTATTTCCTCTACAGAGGCGGAATACATAGCCATGTCATCGTGTTGTGCTCAAATCCTTTGGATGATATCTCAATTAACTGACTATGGCTTTGTATTCGACAAAATTCCTCTGTACTGTGATAATAAAAGTGCTATTGCTCTCTCATGCAATAACGTTCAACACTCAAGAGCTAAGCATATCGACATTCAATATCATTTCATCAGGGAACAAGTGGAAAAAGGTGTGGTGGAACTCTATTTTGTGAGGACTGAATACCAGTTAGCAGACATCTTCACCAAAGCTCTTCCAAGAGAACGCTTTGAGTTTATTCTTCCACGACTGGGCATGAAAAGCCTTCAACCAGAAACACTCAAACGTCTTCAGGAGGAAGACGAGGAGTAAAGGTCTATCTTCATCTATCTCTTGTAAATATTTATTCGAAAAACAAAATACAAAATTACAAAACCTTCAAAAACCAAATAGAAAAATATAAAACTTTCAAAAATCCATAAAAATTTGAAAAATCTTGAAAAATTCCAAAAAAGAAAATAATAATAAAAAAAAATTGTCATTTTGTCATGATTTTCTCGATTCGATTATATCTACGGTCTTTGTGCTGTCATTCAAAGAATGACACGGGACTTTAGATGTTCGAATTTTCTAAAAAAAAATATATAAGAAAAAAAAAAAATATATATATATATATATATATATATATATATATATATATATATATATATATATATATATATATATATATATATATATATATATATATATATAATTGAGAGAAAGAAAAACAATGGTTATTGTCATTTCAGGCAGTAACCCGCTTATCAAAGAAAGAATAGAGCCATGCTTTATCATGTCTTTCAAAATTCCATGCTCTGATTCTATAAAAAGTTATCTGCTGAAAACTAATTGCTTTGAAAAATAACTCGGACTCTATTTTTGATAATTGATCGGTGCTAAACAGTCAAGTCTAAAAGACTAAAAACTGCTCAAACACTAATGCAATTAAGATCAGAGGAGTATAGGGTCTCCCCGGGTCGTTATGTCCCAGCGAGCTATGCAATGGATCAATCAACGTCTAGTGATCGAGAAATTTGAATGATAAAGGGAATTTGAGATTATTATGACTACAGAAATATCAAACAAATGCAAAGGCTAAAATGAAAATTAAAGAAAATTAAAAAGATAAAACCTATTAAATAAACGCTATCACTATATTTAAAGTGATGAACGTTTAAAACCTAAAACGTACGTTTAAATTAAAAACTACGTATCGTACAAAATAAAAAGTGAAACTTAATCAATATTAGCCCTAAAAATATGAAAATGATGTTTTTATAAACCTAATGATAAAAGAAAATTTATGGAAAAAGAAAATTATTTTTTAAAACTAATTATCTAATTAAAAACTATTTTTAACTATTAATTAATTACCTAAAATACAAGAAAATAGGAAATTAGGCTAGAAAAATAAGATTAAGACTTGGAAAAGTCTAAAATATCAAAATAGACTTTTCAAAACTATTTTTGTATTTTTGTGACTATTTTTCTATTTTCTATGAATTTTAAACTATTAAAAACTAATTTAATTGCTAAAAATTACCAAATAAGCTATGAAAAATCTAGAAAATTACTTTTTTCACTTTTTATATTTATCTAAGCCTAAGAAAAATGAAAACTTATTTTTTTGGACCTTTTCTGAATTTTTTATATTAAAAGCTAATTAAAAATGATTAAAAACTACTTTAAATTAAGAAAAATAGCTAAACAACTTAAAAAAATCTGAAAATTTCAGGAAAAGTCTAAAATGATATTAGGAATATGAGAAAATTAGAAAAACAGGCTCTTATATGGATGGATTAAGAACTGCTCAATCAGGTGCTTATTAATAAGCACTAAAATAAGCTAAATGAACAAGATAAGCTTCCAACTGATTTCAGAAGCTCTATACTACTAAAAGTGACCAATAGCAACTAAATTCAACAAGCTACACCCACAGAAACAACAAGCTCAAAGATTTGATTTCTATGAAATTTAAGTCCAAAACAGAATCTGAGTGCTAAGTTTAAGCTTATGCAGAAGCTTGAAAATAAGCTCAAATGAAAAACTACCAATTGGGACTCAAAGAAGACCTGGGTGAGATCAATTGTTCCAAAAATTAGACCATGGTGAGCTCTTATGAGCTCTGTACACCTGCTTCAATATCTAGGAAAAGCTTCACCACCAACTGTTACAGTGGTGCAGGGCACTATGTGCCTGAAACATGAGCTTGTTTGAAGCTTTTGGAAAAATTGTAAAAATCAGGTAAAATGATAGCAAGAAAGAGCACCAGCTGAGCTTTTTGAAATACCAAACTTCACTTGATAAGACCCAATTATGAACTCAAAACAATTCCTTGTAACTGAGCTCAAAACCACTTTTTAGCTATTTTGACTTTTGACAAAATAAAGAACTTTGACCAATATGAACTTTAAATCCAAATTTTGTTACTGAGATTAATGTTATATGTTGTATTGAACCTAATGCAAACAATGTTGATGATATTTGAACACAAAATGATGATTAGCTATCCTAAAACTACAACAGTGAGACAGTTGGACAGGATTAGAGTCAATTTTGACTTTAGGCTATTGCAGACCCAGACTAAGACCCAAATTAGTTCATATTTACTTAACCAACATGAACCACTATAAGACTATCACTGCATTAGCCAAACAAACAGATAAACAGATTAAGCCAAACACTCCTTTTGCTAACAGTTATGTAATTAAAATGACAAAACAACTAAGCAATCTTGAATTAAGGATCAACCTACACTAATGTAACTTAAATAAACCTATTTGAACAGATTTTAACTAGCTTAGACAATGGAAACAGATTATGCTTATAAACCAAATAATCAACTTACAAGTTGTCCAATAGCCACAATGTCTTGAATCCAAGAACCAGAGAACTACTACCCTAAGTTTCAACCCACAGGAACTAAATCAACCCATTTGAATTACTGCATCAACCCATTTCCAAGTCCATGTCCAATATTGGTCCCCAGTTGACTTTTGTTGACCCGAGTACAAAATGCTTGGAACTTAACTTTTAAGCTTATGAAAAGCTATAAAAAGCTTATCTAAGCTTATATAAACTGATACACAAGCTTATTGAAGCTTGGGTTTATGAAATGGAAATTGGAATTTTCAACAGTAACCACATAAGCATGAAACTAAATGAAACTTTGAATTGATAATTAAAACTTGGATAATCTGAAAATGTGACTTGAATTTGATACTTAAGAACAAAATACTACAACTTTTGAAGTAAACTAATACATTAATAATTAAAACGACATAAGACAATTTTTAAACTAAAAATCTACTACCCATCTTGCTTCTTTTCTCTGTCTTTTATATTCCAAAGCTACTCTCTCTCTCTTCTGAATCTTTCCCACCATTCCTAGCCCTTGGATGACCTTGAATTAATCTCCACCATTCAAATATGATTTTGGCGCCAATTTCTTGTCTGCCCATTGGAGGTTGAGTGAGAGGGGGAGGGGTGCAATTAATGAAGTTTGGAGGCTTGTTATGGAGTGGGGAACAGGCTTGAGAGGAAATTGAGGAGGGGGGATGGGTGTAAGCTAGTTGCAGGGAAAGCAGGTGGGATGGTGACTTTTTGGCGGGTTGAAGATATTGACCAGGATTGACCAAAGAGATAATAATAGGGGGGGTTCACAATTGAGATGACAGGGGGTCCAAAATGAGCAAGGGTCCAAAATTGAGTTAAATGGTTTAAAACTTCAAGGACTAAAGGTGTAAATCCTGAAAATGTAGGGACCTAAGCTGCCAATTCTGAAAAATTGTTCCAAGGACTTAAAGTGACAATCTTCAAAAGTATAAGGACCAAAATTGCCATTTTGCAATTTTCCAGGGGCCATTTCTGCCAATTTTGAAACTTGAAGGACCATTTTTGTAATTTTCTCAAAACTTTTTATATTTTTCACCAAAGGACTTATTTTGACAACTTTTGATTTTAAAAGGACCTTTGGTGACTTTTGCTTTTGAAATTATGTGCTCAGGGACTGTTTTTGACAACTTTTGATACTTGGGGGACTGAAACTGCAATTTTTGCAAATTTGATATGTTTTTCATCTGATTTTGATATTTTTGCATTTAAAACACATAAAACACTGATTTGTGATATTTTGATCATTTTGATGTGTTTCTGAGTGTTTTCAGATGATTTTGCAGTTTATTTTGTACAAAACTGATGAGTATTTTGACACTCATCAATCCCCCACACTAAGATATTGCTAGTCCCTAGCAATGATTTGAGAAAACATAATGGATTTGAAACTCTTTACCAAAAGCCATTACTTCTGGAGTAGCCAAATGTTTCAGTTCAAGTAAGAACCATGGTACACCGATAACCATGTGATTTTGAGCAAACCACCAGCTTTCAACGGATTTGATTTTGTCTTTACCAGAAGCCGTACCCTTCTGGACTAGCCAACTCTTAGATAAATTATCAATATTATCTTTGGTGAGCTGATTACCAATTATGGATTTTCCACTGCCTTTACCACAAGCCATAATCTTGCGGGCTAGCCAACTCTTCACTTTTTAGGATATGGTGAGTTGAATACCATACAATTTTGGGCAAATTGCAAGCCATATAAACGGATTTGAGAAATCTTTACCAAGAGCCGTTTGCTCCTGGATTAGCCAATCCTTTTGTCTTACAGACAAGGCGGACTGATAACCAAATGAGAAAGTGTAGAACACTTGCTCCAAAAAAATTTTGGCCAAAAACGGGGGGATTAGGCGGTATAATTACATGATAAAATTCGTGAGAATCCCCCCCACACTTAGAAATGAATATTGCCCTCAATATTCAAAGTACCGGCGGTTATGCCGAAACAAAGAACGTAAAAGGGAAATACTACGGCCATTATTTAGAAAGATTTTTTTTTTTTTTTTTTTTTTTTATAACATGTGGGGCATTACCCCCACACTTAGGTGGTAGAAAGGGGTAAGAAATCAGAAATATGGGTGAAAACCCATATGGTGTGTGCTATTGTTTTTGGTTACCGAGTCGCTAGCTTGACTCGACCCCGAATTCATTGGTTCATGGGGAAGCAAAGTGGAAGAAACAATCTCCATCGGACTTTCATTCAAAATGTTTGGATAAACACTGAAGTATGTGAAAGTTCCACACCGATGAGATATACACAGAACCGGCTCAAGATAATGGTACATGAAAATGCCGGGATCAAAGATAATGTCTTCATTCCCGAAGGAGTGAAGAACAGGAGAAGCCACGGGATAGGTGAAGAAGAGATAGAAAATCATGATAAACATCATGACTAACTCATCTTCATCTATAGGAGGATCCATAATTTCAGGATTATGAATCTCGTCATTTAAGCTTATGTGATCAAGACAAATCTCGGGAGTGTCTAGATCAAAGTAGAATTTATCATACTCCGGCGGAGATATGATATGAGTGAGTTCATATGAGAACTCCATGAAGGTGAATGAATCATATTCTGAATTGATATGAGTGGGTTCAATGGTGAACTCCTCAAAAGTAAATGATTCATGATCGAGGAGAGAATTATGAGAATGAGAAGTGGTACTGCCACTAATCTTCTCTCCCATATTAGCGAAATAGGAGGCTTTCATTTCCGGAATAGAATCATCGGAAAGAATGTCACTATCCTTAATGGGGATAGGAGATGAAATAGGTTTCTCTTTGAAAGCCTCGATTTTAGAAATGAGAAGACTGACATTCAATAACGTTGCTCGAAGAGCTTCATCTTTGATTTCAGTGTCAGTAACTTCATCATTCTCTTCCTCTAAGCTAACAAGCTCAGAAGGTGAATCTTCCACATAAATGATGTCTCCACAAGATAATGAATCATCATCATCAGAATCGGATAACATCTCAACATGATCATTTTGGAAGACAAGAAGGGGAGGGATATCACACACATGATCAAGAATTCCCTGTGACTCTCCTGGGATTGGGACAAGGTCCTCAACACTAGGCTTTATCAATTCGTCCGATTCCTTTTCAGGAACAGTGTCAAGATGCTCGTCCCCCATAATAAGAGAGTGAGTGTGAATCTCGGGTGTGATAGCAGTTGTTTGAGATGGAATCTCAACTGCTGGAATATCAACTGACTGAGGGGGTTGAGAAATATTACTTTTAAAAGGATAAAAACCCTCCTCGTCATCGTCATAAAGTGCTGCCTTGAGAAATTGGGAACGTCTTAGAGCTGCTTGCTCTAGGATAAATAATTCTTCCCTAGATTTGCGAGCTTCTCGTTCTTCGGCCAGCAATTCTCCTATGGTCTTTTCACCACTCACTTGATTCTTAAAGTTACTAATCATATCCTCAAGTGTTTTTATTGCGGTTTCAAGATCTTGGGAAATTTCTTTAGGCAACGGCTCAGGTGGAGTTTGAACCGTATGGTGCTGTGGAGGTTGGAAATTGTCAAAACCGGAAGTATAGTAATTTTGATTCCACGGTTGACATTGAAAATTATTGTGAGGACCTCCACAATTTGTGCAAGAAAAATTCGGTACATTCTGAAACCATGTGTCATTAAAACTTTGATAGCACGGTTCTTGCTCAAATGAATACTGAGGAGTGTGGCTAAAATCGTTTTGAGGATGATTGAAAAAGTTCGGATAAGTGCCTGAGTTTTCAGCATCCGAAGCACAAAACGAACAAAATCCATCCGTAAGATCATTTCCACACCTCTCGCAAGAACATCGTTGACATCGAAAATCAACTAACGGATCCCCACAACCATAGCAATACTGCTGATTGAACGAAAAATTTTGGGGTTGGGGTGGGTAGTCGGAGAAGTTTTTCGGCTCATTGAAAGAATTTTGATCATAAGAACATGAATTCCTCGAACCGCAAAACAAACAACTTCCGTTATGAATGTCATTACCGCATCGTTCGCACGTACACCAACGACACGGTAAACCGAAAAGCGGTTCTCCACAACCGACACAAGGAATCGATGATTCCATCAGAATTAAACGCAAAGAAGATCAAGAAGATAGAATTAAACGTTTAGAGGATACGAGAGAAAGAATCAAACGGATAACAGGGATAAGAAAAATCTTTTTGGATTTTTTGGAAAACATTATATAAAAATAGGAAGGAAAATCTTTTTGGTTTTTTGATTTTTATAAGAAAATATAAATACATACAGATGGTATGAACAATGAGTGAGTATCCAATTTACTAATCTGCTAAACGTAAGATAATCAGCACAGCTCCCCGGCAGCGGCGCCAAAATTTGATCGGTGCTAAACAGTCAAGTCTAAAAGACTAAAAACTGCTCAAACACTAATGCAATTAAGATCCGAGGAGTATAGGGTCTCCCCAGGTCGTTATGTCCCAGCGAGCTATGCAATGGATCAATCAACGTCTAGTGATCGAGAAATTTGAATGATAAAGGGAATTTGAGATTATTATGACTACAGAAATATCAAACAAATGCAAAGGCTAAAATGAAAATTAAAGAAAATTAAAAAGATAAAACCTATTAAATAAACGCTATCACTATATTTAAAGTGATGAACGCTTAAAACCTAAAACGTACGTTTAAATTAAAAACTACGTATCGTACAAAATAAAAAGTGAAACTTAATCAATATTAGCCCTAAAAATATGAAAATGATGTTTTTATAAACCTAATGATAAAAGAAAATTTATGGAAAAAGAAAATTATTTTTTAAAACTAATTATCTAATTAAAAACTATTTTTAACTATTAATTAATTACCTAAAATACAAGAAAATAGGAAATTAGGCTAGAAAAATAAGATTAAGACTTGGAAAAGTCTAAAATATCAAAATAGACTTTTCAAAACTATTTTTGTATTTTTGTGACTATTTTTCTATTTTCTATGAATTTTAAACTATTAAAAACTAATTTAATTGCTAAAAATTACCAAATAAGCTATGAAAAATCTAGAAAATTACTTTTTTCACTTTTTATATTTATCTAAGCCTAAGAAAAATGAAAACTTATTTTTTTGGACCTTTTCTGAATTTTTTATATTAAAAGCTAATTAAAAATGATTAAAAACTACTTTAAATTAAGAAAAATAGCTAAACAACTTAAAAAAATCTGAAAATTTCAGGAAAAGTCTAAAATGATATTAGGAATATGAGAAAATTAGAAAAACAGGCTCTTATATGGATGGATTAAGAACTGCTCAATCAGGTGCTTATTAATAAGCACTAAAATAAGCTAAATGAACAAGATAAGCTTCCAACTGATTTCAGAAGCTCTATACTACTAAAAGTGACCAATAGCAACTAAATTCAACAAGCTACACCCACAGAAACAACAAGCTCAAAGATTTGATTTCTATGAAATTTAAGTCCAAAACAGAATCTGAGTGCTAAGTTTAAGCTTATGCAGAAGCTTGAAAATAAGCTCAAATGAAAAACTACCAATTGGGACTCAAAGAAGACCTGGGTGAGATCAATTGTTCCAAAAATTAGACCATGGTGAGCTCTTATGAGCTCTGTACACCTGCTTCAATATCTAGGAAAAGCTTCACCACCAACTGTTACAGTGGTGCAGGGCACTATGTGCCTGAAACATGAGCTTGTTTGAAGCTTTTGGAAAAATTGTAAAAATCAGGTAAAATGATAGCAAGAAAGAGCACCAGCTGAGCTTTTTGAAATACCAAACTTCACTTGATAAGACCCAATTATGAACTCAAAACAATTCCTTGTAACTGAGCTCAAAACCACTTTTTAGCTATTTTGACTTTTGACAAAATAAAGAACTTTGACCAATATGAACTTTAAATCCAAATTTTGTTACTGAGATTAATGTTATATGTTGTATTGAACCTAATGCAAACAATGTTGATGATATTTGAACACAAAATGATGATTAGCTATCCTAAAACTACAACAGTGAGACAGTTGGACAGGATTAGAGTCAATTTTGACTTTAGGCTATTGCAGACCCAGACTAAGACCCAAATTAGTTCATATTTACTTAACCAACATGAACCACTATAAGACTATCACTGCATTAGCCAAACAAACAGATAAACAGATTAAGCCAAACACTCCTTTTGCTAACAGTTATGTAATTAAAATGACAAAACAACTAAGCAATCTTGAATTAAGGATCAACCTACACTAATGTAACTTAAATAAACCTATTTGAACAGATTTTAACTAGCTTAGACAATGGAAACAGATTATGCTTATAAACCAAATAATCAACTTACAAGTTGTCCAATAGCCACAATGTCTTGAATCCAAGAACCAGAGAACTACTACCCTAAGTTTCAACCCACAGGAACTAAATCAACCCATTTGAATTGCTGCATCAACCCATTTCCAAGTCCATGTCCAATATTGGTCCCCAGTTGACTTTTGTTGACCCGAGTACAAAATGCTTGGAACTTAACTTTTAAGCTTATGAAAAGCTATAAAAAGCTTATCTAAGCTTATATAAACTGATACACAAGCTTATTGAAGCTTGGGTTTATGAAATGGAAATTGGAATTTTCAACAGTAACCACATAAGCATGAAACTAAATGAAACTTTGAATTGATAATTAAAACTTGGATAATCTGAAAATGTGACTTGAATTTGATACTTAAGAACAAAATACTACAACTTTTGAAGTAAACTAATACATTAATAATTAAAACGTGTTAGATATTAGCTTTTCACATACACATCAAACCATAACACAAAGTAGCATATAGATGGAATTCTAGAGAGAGAAAGTTAGAGGTTTAGGGAACTTAGTGAGAGAAAGTGAAAGATATTATTATGAGCTCCAACTCTCTACCTTGGGAGGTAGAGAGTATTTATAGTCTTACACAAATCGCCACACTATGGGCTGTGGATCAGGCATACAGTGGGTAAAGACCCGTCCGTCCTCCACGGTGTTACTTAACTAAATTACTACTTAACTTAAAAGAACTACGACTACGAGCTTTCTAACGATTACATATACTTGAGGTGACCGACTCTTTAATACCGGGAATTTCTAATTCCTAACAATCTCCCCCTAAGGGAGGTCACCTCAATTATACATCAAAAATTACATGGAATACAAATAGATATTACATTAACAGTTGATCTTGCATTCTTGATGTAGTCCTTTGCTCATAAGCTCGTAGTCATTGATTCTTCACATTGCATGTTTGGTCATTCCAAGTGGAGGTCTTTTACTGATCCACGTGATGATAAGTTTGAGCCATCTTTGGAGATCATCAGTAATCAACAATCTCTGACACATCCTTTGTGATGTTGGTATTTTGTGATGTTGTGACTTTGGGACCGACATGCTCACATTCTGGATCATGATATCTTCTCATCAGAGTAGCGGAAGCATTTGTTGAATCACGATATTGGCAGCAGCGTAGCAGAAGCATGGAGTGAAAATATCAGAGTCATTGATGCACTAATCATGATTTCTTTTGAGTTGAATGTGTTACGTGAGCATGCGGCTATGGATTGACCGCTTCATTCTGATCAGCTGCAAACGTCGGGCGTACCTGCATACAACAGTTAGCAACAAATCGCACGAAAGTGTCTTTGATCACTTTCGTTGAATTGAGGTACACGGCCCACGGTTCCCCGTTGATCAGTACAAGTACTGCCTGTGAACAGGTAGGATTCCTAAGAATCTCCTTGACAGGGTTTCGCAGCTGTTCTAGCTGTTCTCAAACCGGAACATCTCAAAGAAGACAACACGGAGTGAGTGAACCAGCGAAATTTAAGTCCACTGATTGATGAAAAGAGATTTGAAAAACAATCGTGTATTGCTCAATAGAAATTGTTTTTGCAATACAACGAAGGTTTTATTGAAAATCAATTATCAATCATAAAAATACCTTTTGGTTTGAAAAAAATGAGTACACAGTCGATGTGCTAATGAAAAGAGTTTTTAAGCACAAAGACTGGTTTTTCAAAGGTATCCGTCAATCCATAACCTGAACCAGGATTGATTCAAGAGATTGAATCGCCCCATTGTTTCTGTTCAGTTGTCACATGGTTGATCTATATAATAGATCTCACATGCCACCTACCAGGAGCTTGTTTGATGTAGGCTCCAGAAGGCTTTCCATCTTCACTGTGAATATGTAAACACATCACTCAGATGTTCTGGCAATACCACAAGGATAATGCGTAGGACTCAAGATATAATCTCTCTTTCCACATTGTGTGAAACAGAGAGCCTTCATTGAAAGTGTCCTAATGAGATTTATTGATGATCTCGTGGCTCTAGACTCAATTTGTGCATATTTGGATCCTGTGCCGGAGACTAGGGAGAGGGTCTCCTACTTCAATATCAACCATCTCTAAGAGAAAGTCGATAGATAATGTCGGTTCCCCGTGAGAATGAAACAAGTCCTTTTAAGAGGAACTTGAGTGGTTTGGAAAGTTGAAGTGCAGTGCGTCACTGGGTCCATGACGTCTTGTCTTCAATACCGATGTTACCATCAGTAGCATATGAATTGAACCCGGTTTCTGCCCTAAGGTTGAATTAATGGAGGGCTATTTGTTTTCACCCTATTTTCATTCAATTCTTTTTAATTCTTCAACCCCTTCAGTGCTTACCGAGACTTCATAGCTAGAACCTTGTTGGGTTTATTCCAGTACTAGCTCAGTCTTAGTCCGCACTCTTCCCTTATCTCATTTTTCTCCTTTTATCATCATACCTAAGGACTTCTACACTAACTAGTGGATTGTCCCTGGGTAGATCCCTCCGGTTCTGGCGGATCATGGGAACACATACCTAACCTTATCATCCTTATATCACCGTACATAAAGTAGAGTTGGTCGGTCTATTTGGTATTGTTCATCTGCCATAGGATCCAATTGAAAACCATTTGAAAATCAATTCAGATACTTGTGATATATTATCAAAGCATTTTGTACCTGAATTGTTTTTGATAATTTTAGAGCGAGAACTCCCCCTCAACATGTACATCAAGTATTGAAAATGTTTTGCACACGGAGGCAAGAGAAAGAATTTACTTCTTTTAATTACCATTTTCTAAAAGATATCAACATCACTTCCCTCAACAGATCAAATTGGTATAGCATTTCCGGGAAGGATGAGGTTTCCATGAATTTTGCTCCCCCTCAATATGTGCCTCGAGGTTTGAAAAGAGTTTTGCACATACTAGAGGGAACCTGCACATTAGGATGAATGATCACGTTTCAAAGGTTTAAGATAGATGCTCCCCCTCAACATGTGCATTGAAAAATTGAAATCGTTTGTCACATGTGAGAAGGACAGCATGTACATTCTTTTATAACCATTTACCTGATTATCAGTTTAAATCCAATTTAAATCACACATTCTCCCCCGATCACAATTATCAAATCATTTGAGATTTGTGATCTCGTATAGATTTAAATTGATTTTGAAAGCTTTTAAGGAGAATTGTGACTTGATTGTGAAAGTGTTTTAACTGATATGGATCAGATTTGAAGACTTTAAACTCCATTTATAAAGCATGCATGTATATCTTTTGAAAACAATTTAATGCCAAATAACTTTTTAATTTAATTGAAATCATTCTCCCCCTCAATCAATGACGTAGGTTGTTGATTGAGAGATAGAGATTTTGACAAATAAGTCCTGATGATTATCAAAAATAGATATTGAGTTATTTTTCAAAGCATTTGGTTTTCAGCAGATAAGAGTTTATAGAATCAGAGCATGGAATTTGAAAACATGGTAAAACATGGCTCTGTTCTTTCTTTAAAAGCGGGTTATTGCCTGAAATTGACAATAAACCATATCTCTTTCTCCCAAAAAAAATTTTTTTTTTTTTTTTTTTTTTTTTGAACAAAATTCGAACAAACATCTAAAGTCCCGTGTCATTCTTTGAATGACAGCACAAAGACCGTAGATATTATCGAACCGAGAAAAACATAACAAAAAGACAATATTTTTGAAGATTTTTCGAATTTTTCAGATTTTTATGGATTTTGAAAGTTTTATAATTTTCTATTTGATTTTTGAAAAAATATTTACAAGAGATAGATGAAGAAAGACCTTTACTCCTCGTCTTCCTCCTGAAGACGTTTGAGAGTTTCTGGTTGAAGGCTTTTCAAACCAAGACGTGGAAGAATAAACTCAAAACGTTCTCTTGGAAGAGCTTTGGTGAAGATGTCCGCTAACTGATATTCAGACCTCACAAAATATAGTTCCACCACACCTTTTTCCACTTGTTCCCTGATGAAATGATGTCGAATGTCGATATGCTTTGCTCTTGAGTGTTGAACGTTGTTGCATGAGAGAGCAATAGCACTTTTATTATCACAGTACAGAGGGATTTTGTTGAATTCAAAGCCATAGTCAGATAATTGAGATCTCATCCATAAGATTTGAGCACAACAAGATGACATGGCTATGTATTCAGCCTCTGTAGAGGAAATAGAAGTACTCATTTGCTTCTTTGAAGACCAGCTCACAAGCTTAACACCCAAAAACTGAGCACCTCCTGACGTACTTCGACGTGTATCTTGACAACCTGCATGATCAGCATCTGCATAGGCCGTTAGTGACATACCGGTGTCCTTCGGGTACCATAGTCCCATATTGATGGTTCCTTGGAGATACCGAAAGACCCGTTTAACTGCTTCAAGGTGCTTTTTAGTAGGCTTAGCCTGGTATCTAGCACACATGCACACAGAGAACAAGATGTCTGGTCTACTAGAAGTGAGATACATCAGGGATCTAATCATACTCCTATATTTCGTTTGGTCAATCATGATCCCTGAGAGGTCCTCATCTAGTTTGGTTCGGTCAATCATGGGGGTGTCAACAGGGTCACTTGAATCAAATCCAAATTTCTTTAAAATCTCTGTTGCATATTTAGATTGATTTATGAAAATGCCTCCGGGACTTTGAGAAATTTGTAAACCCAAGAAAAATGACATTTTTCCCATCATTGACATTTGAAACTTTGAACTCATTTCATTTGAAAACCGATCACATTCCATTGGGTCAGTCGAGGCAAAAATAATATCATCAACATAAATTTGCACATGAATCAAATGTTTGCCTGACTTCCTGGTGAACAATGTAGGATCAACTGCTCCTTTGATGAATCCGGTTGATAGAAGAAACTTTGACAGTGTATCATACCATGCCCTTGGAGCTTGCTTTAAACCGTAAAGAGCCTTCTTCAAACGATAAACGTGAGTAGGATGCTCTTGATTCACAAATCCTTCAGGTTGGCTGACATAGACGACTTCTTTAAGATCTCCGTTTAGAAATGCCGTCTTTACATCCATCTGATAAACCACCATGTTCTTGCTAGCAGCATTAGCCAGAAAGATTCTGAAGGCCTCGATTCGAGCAACTGGAGCAAAAGATTCTTCAAAGTCTATACCCTCCTCTTGACGATATCCTTTAGCAACTAATCGAGCCTTGTTCTTCAACACATCACCATGCTCATCAAGTTTTACTTTGAAGATCCATTTTAGAGCTATAATCATAGCACAGTCTGGAGCAGGTACTAACTCCCATACATCAAGACGATCAAACTCATGAATTTCATCTTGCATAGCATTGAACCAGCTATCTTCATTCATGGCAGTTTTAACGTCTTTTGGTTCGATCTTAGATAGTACGGAGTTGAAGAAGCACCATAAGGCATCGGTTGCGAGTTGCTTCCGGGTTGATACAGGACGAGAGGGATTTCCAATGATGTTGTCCAATGGATGATCGTGAGTCCATTTTCTGAGGTGTTCATGTGGCATTTGTTGAGGAACTGAGGTAGCTGAGTCGATGTCTCCTGAAGAAGATGGTTCTGATGATGATTCAGGAGTAGCAAATATGTTTTCAAATGGAGCATCTTCAGGAGTCGCAAAGGGATTAACTTCATCATTGATGCCAGAAACATTTCCATGATGTACATTTGAAGAATGATGATTTGTTGATGAGACTGAAGGATCAGCAGCAGGTGCTTCTTGACTTACAGATACTGAAACTGATGGATTGACTTCATTCACTGGAATATGAGCATCCTCTGTTGTAGGGATCAGCACCTCATTAGTAGTAGACTCATACAGTTCATCAAACATGGGATCAAACAGTTTCTTTACATCATCTTCAGATGGAGGTACATATGGAGTTTCTTGAGAGGAGTTTGGAACAAGAAATGAACCAATAGGACTGTTTTGAAGTGCGGGTCCTGAGCTGGAGTGTCCAGGAGCCATTTGACCGGTCAGCTCATCAAACGTAACGTGAATTGTTTCCATGATATTTCGGGTTCTTTTGTTGTAGATTCGGTATCCCTTTTTGTTTGGTGCATATCCTACAAATACTCCAATGTCAGCTTTAGCCCTAAGTTTGCCCAAGTCTTGACCCTCATTAGTTGGATAGCACAAGGCACCAAACACACGAAGGAAAGATAGATTAGGTTTTCTATTGTGGACAAGTTCATATGGAGTTTTTCCATGAATGGTGTGAATCAGGGAACGATTTTGTGTGTAGCATGCAGTGGCAATTGCTTCAGCCCAGAGAAACATTGGAACCTTTGAGTAGATCAGCATTGTTCTAGCCTGTCTC
>BPTQ01000001.1:20249443-20502781 GCA_019973895.1 Chrysanthemum seticuspe
TATATTTTCTGTCTCTTTTCTTCGTTCTACCCATCATCTAAAAATCAAATTTTTAACAGAATACAGCAAAACAATCCTTAATCTTTAAGGGCCATAATTTCTCAGCCAGTGGAGTTCATATACATTAGCAATCTTTCGAGCATCAGCATCAAGAAAATTCAATTCATCATTAAATCAATTCATTGTGGCACCTCCTGCCTGCCCAGAAATGGGTGACATACGGACTAGGTGTCGGGTATCACACCGCTAAACACATTCTGATATTTATGAGAGATGGAGGGTTCCATCTCTCAACCTCGAGTATTATTATAGAAAGTGAAAGAGAGTGATTCAAGGGATTTGGAGATTGAAAGAGAGAGATCTTAAGGTAGATATACGATGAAACACAATACCAAACTACACATACACTTTTCGATTATAGATTGTTAACCATAGTTCTCGGTACCAAACTAGTATAGAATGTGTAGAAACCTAAATATCACCAAAAATCCACCAAAAACTCAAACTTTTTCAAATCACCAAAAACGTAGTAAACCAACTAGAGAACACAATTTCAAACTTAAAACAACCATGAAAACACAAATCTTAGTAGTTTTCACAAATCCAAAAGTAAACCATTCGAACTTAGTAGAACCAACCCAACAAAAACCTAACTTTTCACTTCAAATAAACCAAAAAGTTCGATCGCAGAGTATTTATAGTCTTACACAAATCGCCACACTATGGGCTGTGGATCAGGCATACAGTGGGTAAAGACCCGTCCGTCCTCCACGGTGTTACTTAACTAAATTACTACTTAACTTAAAAGAACTACGACTACGAGCTTTCTAACGATTACATATACTTGAGGTGACCGACTCTTTAATACCGGGAATTTCTAATTCCTAACAAAACGACATAAGACAATTTTTAAACTAAAAATCTACTACCCATCTTGCTTCTTTTCTCTGTCTTTTATATTCCAAAGCTACTCTCTCTCTCTTCTGAATCTTTCCCACCATTCCTAGCCCTTGGATGACCTTGAATTAATCTCCACCATTCAAATATGATTTTGGCGCCAATTTCTTGTCTGCCCATTGGAGGTTGAGTGAGAGGGGGAGGGGTGCAATTAATGAAGTTTGGAGGCTTGTTATGGAGTGGGGAACAGGCTTGAGAGGAAATTGAGGAGGGGGGATGGGTGTAAGCTAGTTGCAGGGAAAGCAGGTGGGATGGTGACTTTTTGGCGGGTTGAAGATATTGACCAGGATTGACCAAAGAGATAATAATAGGGGGGGTTCACAATTGAGATGACAGGGGGTCCAAAATGAGCAAGGGTCCAAAATTGAGTTAAATGGTTTAAAACTTCAAGGACTAAAGGTGTAAATCCTGAAAATGTAGGGACCTAAGCTGCCAATTCTGAAAAATTGTTCCAAGGACTTAAAGTGACAATCTTCAAAAGTATAAGGACCAAAATTGCCATTTTGCAATTTTCCAGGGGCCATTTCTGCCAATTTTGAAACTTGAAGGACCATTTTTGTAATTTTCTCAAAACTTTTTATATTTTTCACCAAAGGACTTATTTTGACAACTTTTGATTTTAAAAGGACCTTTGGTGACTTTTGCTTTTGAAATTATGTGCTCAGGGACTGTTTTTGACAACTTTTGATACTTGGGGGACTAAAACTGCAATTTTTGCAAATTTGATATGTTTTTCATCTGATTTTGATATTTTTGCATTTAAAACACATAAAACACTGATTTGTGATATTTTGATCATTTTGATGTGTTTCTGAGTGTTTTCAGATGATTTTGCAGTTTATTTTGTACAAAACTGATGAGTATTTTGACACTCATCAATAATCATCTGGACTTATTTGTCATAATATCTATCTCTCAATCAACAACCTATGTCATTGATTGAGGGGGAGAATGATTTCAATTAAATTAAAATGTTATTTGTCATTCAATTGTTTTCAAAAGATAATCATGCATGTTCATTCAATGGAGTTTAAAGTCTTAATATCCGATCCATATCAGTTAAAACATTTTCATTATCAAGTCACAATTCTCCTTAAAAATCTTTCAAAATCAATTTAAATCTACAGAGATCACAAATCTCAAATCATTTGATAATTGTGATCGGGGGAGAATTTGTGATTTAAATTGGATTTAAACTGATAAATCGGTAATTGGTTTTATAAGGATGTACAAGCTCTCCTTCCCACATGTGCCAAACGATTTTAAATTTTTCATGCACATGTTGAGGGGGAGCATCTATCTTAAACCAAAATGAGTTGAAACGTGATCATTTATCTCAATGTGCAGGCTTCCTCTAGTATGTGCAAAACTCTTTTCAAACCTCGAGGCACATATTGAGGGGGAGCAAATTCATGAAAACCTCATCCTTCCCGAAAATGCTTTATCTACTTCATTTGATTTGGGAAGTGATGTTGATATCTTTTAGAAAATGGTAATCAAAGAAGTTAATTCTTTCTCTTGCCTCCGTGTGCAAAACTGATGAGTGTGTAAATACTCATCATTTTTGAGTCAATCTGAACTGCAAAAACGTTTAAAAATGCTCAGAAATGCATCAAAATACTGAAAATATTCCAAAATTGCATTTTATATGTTTCAGATGCAAAATGTTCAAAATCAGATGAAAAATGAGCAAAGTTTGATGAATTGGCAGTTTCAGTCCCCCAAGTTTCTAAAATTGTCAAAAATAGTCCCTGAGTCCTAATTTCAAAAGAAAATCACCAAAGGTCCTTTTTAAATCATAACTTGTCAAAATTAGTCCTTTGGTGAAAAATATAAAAAGTTTGAGAAAATTACAAGTTTGGTCCTCCAAGTTTCAAATTTGGCAAAATTAGTCCTTGGAATTTTGAAAATGACAAGTTTGGTCCTTGTACTATTGAAGCTTGTCAGTTTTAGTCCCTTGAAACAACTTTGCTTAATTGGCAGCTTAGGTCCTTGTATTTTCAGAATTTGCAACAATAGTCCTTGTGTTTTAAACCTTTAAACCATTTGGCCTTGTCACAACCCAATTGAACCCCTGCCACTTTACCTTTGGACCCCCTGCCTGTTTTGACCCCCTTGTTTACTAATACCTGGTCAAACCCAAGTCAAAAACTAACACCCCGCCAAAAGTCTTCCTTCTCCACTTGTTTGCCTGCAAAACCAGACAACCCATCCCCCTCCTCACCTTATCCCTTCCATGTTCCCCCCACCTCCACACAACTCCAAGATACATTAAATGCATCTTCAACCCCTTTACTCAACCTCCCACTGTCAAAAGACCAATTCCCGCCAAAAATACAATCTATGGCTAACATTCACTTAAGTCATCCAATGGACCAAAATGATGGTGGGATCAAGTCAGAGACAAGTGGGGAGGTGATTGGCATATAAAAAGAAGAAAGAGGAGAAGTGAAAAGGGAGTAGCTAGTTTTTATAAAATTTCTTTAATGTCGTTTTTTTTTAAATGTATTAATTTAAATCGAAATGTTGTAGTTTCAGTGTATTTGTATCTCATTTAAGTTAAAAACATCATTGTATTGTACTTTTGAGCATCAATTCAAGTTTTCATATAAGTTCCAAGTTTATGGTTGACTGTTGAAAATTTCAGTTTCATTCTCTTATTTACAAGCTTCTATTAGATTCTTTTTAAGTTTAAACAAGTTTAATCAAGCTTATTTTAGCTTTTGACAAGCTTTGGAAACAGTTTAAAGCCTTTTCACTCATGGTCAACAAAAGTCAAACTGGGTCAAAGTGGTGAAGAAATTGGTTATGGTTGATGCAGAGGATGGATAATGGTTGGATTAGATTAGCTTAGAGTATTTCTGGTTTTGGTTTTGGCCTGCAAACAATTTGAACATTGGTGAGCAAGTATCTCATTTTCAATTTTCAAATCAGTTTGCATATGTTGCTTGTATTTATATTTATAGTCATAAACTGTTTTTACTCATTTATTAAGTTGTAATTAGGACTAGTAAACTTAGTTGGATCAATTGCAGCAGCTAGTTAAGTGATTTGTTAGTTAATGGTTGCTTACAAGTTTCATGAATCTGTGTTTGGTAGAAGCTGGCATTTGGGGTTGCAGAGCTTATAAGTGGTTAGCTTAAGTTTACTAAGCTCCCTTTATGCTTACTAGGACCAATTGAATCACTCATTTGCATACTAAATCAGTGGAAGTCAAATCTCTCAACCCACTGTCTTAATTAGCTATCTGTTAGAGTTTTTGAAAAACAAAATCCTGTTTTGTGATTAGAAATCTTAGAACTAGCTTATTTCAGTTTTATTTCATCCTAATACATCATAATAAGTCCATAAATTAAGCTCAAAGTTGGAAAAAGTCAATCTTCCATTTCTGTCAAAAAGTCAAAAATATTGAAAAAAACTCAGTTTTGGCCCAACTGAGATGAATTTTCATGGACTCAGTTTTGGGCCAAATCATGTCAAACTCTGGACTCTATAACTTCTGTTGGTCTACTTTCTTGTCACCATTTTTCTAGATTTTTACAGATTTTTTATAAGCTCCATTTCAGCTTGCCAAGATGAGCTTATGTGCCCTGTGCACAGGTACTTGAACTGCACAGGTGTTGTGCAGTTCTTGCATACCTTGCACAGAGCTTATCTTAGCTCACCTTGGTCTGTATTTTGGTTTACAAGGTCTCACCCAGGTCTACTTTAGGTTCTTACAATTGTTTTCTAGTTTCAAGCTTATTTGAGTGCTTATTTCCATGTCCAAAGTAGGCACCCCAAACTGTTTTTAGTACATTAACTCAAATTCATCAAATCTGTGCTAACTTGCAATCAGAGGTTTTAGAGTAGTTGTTTTAAGTTGCTTTTAAGCTCTTTTAGCATTATATAGTTTGTGTATTCAGTGGGTGGTCTTGGGTTTCAATTTGCTTATTTCAAGTGCTTATTTCTAAGCACTTGACACTGCAGCCTCAAATTCCTCCACACAACCCCTTGTTTTTCCATTTTTCCTAGATTCCTCACTTTATTTTAAGCTTATCTTGAATTTTTCAGATTTTTCTAAGTTGGTTTGCTATTTTTCTGCATTTAAATTAATTTTTAGGCCTTTTTAATTAGCTTTAAATACAAAAAATTAAGAAAAGGTTCAAAAAAATAAGTTTTCATTTTTCTTAAGTTTAGATAAATATAAAAAGACAAAAAAATATTTTTCTAGATTTTTCTTAGTTAAAATTGTATTTTTAAATAATTTAATTAGTTTTTAATAGTTTTTAATTCCTAAAAAATAGAAAAATAATCAGAAAAATACAAAAATAGTTTTGAAAATTCTATTTTGTTATTTTAGATTTTTCTAAGTCAAAATTTTATTTTTCTAGCTTTGTTTCATATTTTCTTGTATTTTAGGCTAATATTTAATAGTTAAAATTAGTTTTTAATTAATAATAATTAGATAATTAGTTATAAAAATAATTTTCTTTTTTCTAATAATTTTATTTTATTATTAGGATTGTAAAAATGTATTTTTCATATCCGTAGTTATTTTCCTTCTTTATTTTCACGTTTTATTTTGTACGTTACGTAATTTTATTTAAACGTAAGTTTTAGTTTTAAACGTTCATCATTTTAAAAATAGTGATAGCGTTTATTTAATATATTTTATCTTTTTAATCTTCTTAATTTGTATTTAAGTCGCTTTAAAAACTTTTTCAGTAGTGTAATATTCAATCCAAAACCTTTACTGATCACTATCCTTAGTGATCATTCTATCGTCTGAATTAGTGTTTACACACCATTGAGTCTCCGTGGGACTTAACGACCCGGGAATTCATTCTATTCTCCAGATCTTCATTGCATTTGGTTCCAGACTGTTTTAAGTTTGTTACGGTTAGCCATTCACAAGTGGTTAGCTTGTGTGATTAAACTTGACGGTTTGGACCCAATCAAATTTTGGCGCCGCTGCCGGGGAGGCTTTAGCGTGTGTTTAGCCATTTTCAGATCCATTCTTGCACATATACCGCCATTTGTAAAAAGTTTTTTGTAAAGTTATCAAAAATCCAAAAAGTTCATTAACACTTTTCCTAAAGTGTTAACAACACCAAAAATATTTTCATTCTTTGTTTTTACAAAATGTTTTTCAAAAATCCAAAAATATTCATCTTTACCCTCTCACATCTTTTGATTCTTCATTTCTTACCCTCTGTTAACCTTTGATTCTTTCTATGTCTTATCCTCACCCTCTTGGTTGTCAATGGTGTGGTGGTCCTTATAATGGTGCCAATTGCCCCAGTTGTAGCGTGGTGGAATCAGGAAACGGGTCTGTCTATAACCAGGATCCCTATTCCTACCATAACACGACTGATTTATTCCATCAGCTACCACACTGTGAGACTCAGCAGTTTTACTGTTGTGAGTACTGTGGTGGTTCACATTCCAGTTCTGATTGTCAATCAGGAAACACGCTTGTCTATGAGCAGGTTCCTGATAACAATTATGACTACAACACATACCACTCACAACCACATCAGTTTTACTGTTGTGAGTATTGTGGAGGTCCTCACTCTAGCTCGGATTGTCAAACAAGGAATCCATTTCCTTGTAACAATTACAACTCTTCGTATCATGACCAAACTCTACAGTACCAGCCTGAGCCACTTCCTCAAAATCTTCTCCTTGATCTTTTGGATTTAGTGAAAGATTTGAAGGAATGTAAACACTCCTAAGATAATCTGTTGGGTTTTAGGTTCCTTGGATTTGATGAGACAAAGTAAATAGAAGAATGAAACATCAAGGGCTTAAAGAGAAAGAGAAGAAATCTACAAAAAGATGGAAGGACTTGCTTGCAAAAGAAGATTTACTTATTAGTCCTTCGTAGTATCTTGTAAACCCTAATCCTCTAGTATATAAAGAGGACATGGGGTGTAGGTTTTAAATAATTAAGTCTTCCAATGTAGACGTCTAATAAAGGTGTGTGTGTGTAACCTAGACGTGTTTCTATAAACGTCTAGGGTTAGTGTTTGTTTTCTTTATCCCTAAGATCTGAGATGGCTTAGATCCCTGTTACAGTTAGGTAACACGTTATATTCTGATCAATATATAATTGGGGAGATAATGAAAAACCTTGTGTCAATAACTTTGATTTGTTTTATTCCGCTGCATGTACAAGTTTATTATCATCGTTATTGTTAACCCTAGAGGCTCAAAACGATCTCAAGGAGTCCTAACAAACTCCACAATTGGTATCAGAGCTTGGGGAGCTCGTTACCTAGGGATTCGCAAGGTTTCTTGGCGAAAAAGATTGAAGAAAATCGGATTTGTGCAGAATTCGCAACTTTCTGCAGCACTGTTTTGAAACGGCGATAACTTTTTCGTTAACCGTTGGATCGGGCTGAAATTTTTGGTGGGGCTTCTCTATATACCTATCTAACTTTCCACCGAAGGAATTTTTGATCTGAGCTTCCAGTAAAACGTTATACTATGTCGAAGTTGGCTGCAGAGGAGAAAACAAAGAAGCAGGAGCAAGTTCTTATTGCTATTGTCCGTTCGATGTTAATGATGCTTATGTTCATGGTTAGTGCTACTCGAAACTTGTTACCACAGCTACAAGTTTTCTTGTTTCCACGGATAGTGTTTCTCATAACCACTGACAAGTCATCTTGTAACCACTGATAGCTTTACTTGTAACCACTGATGGGCTTCTCAAAAGGTAACCACTGATCGTTGATTCGAACCACTGCTAGCTTATCTTGTAACCACTGATGGGCTTCTCGAAAGTTATATTCTTTGGGAGTAAGACTACGCTTCATGTTATGTTGCTTCAAGAAACCCTGGTACTGAAATCTATAACCTCGTATAAGGTTCATGAGTGATACGTAAACAAAAAGACAAAGAAGGTAGTGCATTGAATATTCAACATCATGGGTCGGTGGTAAAGGAGTATGACATATTTGATATAGTAGCTTGATGATCATGTGCATGGGAATATTATGCATGAATATTTGAATATCATAGAAGTTTGATATCGGATAATGCACACATGTGAGCGGTTTTGGTTTGAGGGGAAGCTTTTCGATCTCGATTTGGTTTTTGGATGGTTTGAAGGTTTTTGGCGACACACAGGAGATTGTTTTGGAATTTGTTCTTAAAAGTTTTAACAAGCTCGTTTTGGAGATTTATTGAATAGGTGATTACGAAGACAATTGATTATAACCTATTTGATGTTGTAGTTGAGTTTCACAGGTTTGTGTTCTTATCATATCTCAAAGTGGGTGTTACACTTTGGAGGTAACTTGTTCGTGCTTCAATGATTGTGACGAAGAATTGACAAACACTTTAAGGAGTGACGTTATTGTGCTCAGTGCTTATTGTCAAGAGATTGCGGTCTCCTTATACATTGGTTAGTATACGTTCAGAGTCATGTGGATAAACAAGACATAAGATGCAAGTTTGGGTGATTTTACTTCTTCATCAAATTAGTTATATTTGGTTTTCTTCACAAGTGATCATTACAAGGAGCTTACAGATTTGAAGAATCATTTTATGTTCGTGCACCACTCAAGGGGAAGTTTCTACTGCTTAATTTCTCTATTTGTTGATAACAAAAAGGGGAAGATATATTGGAGTGGCGTAGCATGGATTAAGGGGAAGACAAAGGAAGACAAGAATGTTTCATTCACGGAGATGTTTACATCTCAACTTCTACTACTTCGTCTAGGGAAGTTCGTACACGACTTTGTTTGTTTTGTCATCATCAAATAGGGGAAGATTGTTGGGTTTTAGGTTCCTTGGATTTGATGAGACAAAGTAAATAGAAGAATGAAACATCAAGGGCTTAAAGAGAAAGAGAAGAAATCTACAAAAAGATGGAAGGACTTGCTTGCAAAAGAAGATTTACTTATTAGTCCTTCGTAGTATCTTGTAAACCCTAATCCTCTAGTATATAAAGAGGACATGGGGTGTAGGTTTTAAATAATTAAGTCTTCCAATGTAGACGTCTAATAAAGGTGTGTGTGTGTAACCTAGACGTGTTTCTATAAACGTCTAGGGTTAGTGTTTGTTTTCTTTATCCCTAAGATCTGAGATGGCTTAGATCCCTGTTACAGTTAGGTAACACGTTATATTCTGATCAATATATAATTGGGGAGATAATGAAAAACCTTGTGTCAATAACTTTGATTTGTTTTATTCCGCTGCATGTACAAGTTTATTATCATCGTTATTGTTAACCCTAGAGGCTCAAAACGATCTCAAGGAGTCCTAACAAACTCCACATAATCCAAATGAGAAATCCATGGAAGTTTTGTTAGCCGAAGAGCGGGCTGCTAAATTAGATTCCCAAATTGCCTTTGAACAATCTATTAGGGAATCAATTGCAAAAGAAAAAGCGGCCAAATCTAGCTCTCGATTCCGTTTCATTCCTGATGACGATGATGATGAAGATATCCTTGATATCCTACAATTTTATAACGGTTCATCAAGTTCATCAGTTGAAACTCCTTCCATGAAAAATCAGGGAGAAAAGACTATGATGGAATTACTAGCGGAAGAACAAATGGAAAGTATAAAACATATGTATGCTAGTCCATCTAAACTCCCTCAGTCTGTTGTTATCACACCCGATATTCCCACTCACTCTCTAAACATGGGGGATGAGCGTCTTGACACTGTTCCTAAAAAGGAATCGGACGAATTGATAAAGTCTAGTGTTGAGGACCTTGTCCCAATCCCGAGAGAGTCACAGGGAACTTCTGAGTATATGTGTGATTCTCTTTCCCCTCTTGAGTATTCTCTAGATCATTTTGAGACTTTCTCCGATTTTAGTGACGATTGTGCTTCTTATGGAGATATCGAGTATGTTGAGGCATCACTCCCACAGTCTGATCCTCTTCTTGAGGAGTTCACCGATGAACTCACTCACATCAGTCCACTTTCATCAGAAAGTGACGATGATCTCTTTGATTTCGAAGCCGATCTTAGAGAAACTAGAAGTCTCCTATACAATGATCATTCACTCATTTCTTGTCCCATTTCCGACTCTTCCATTCCTTCTCTCACTCCAGATGAGGAAGATGACAAATTTTGGAAGGAGGTCGATGATTTTCTTAGTGATGAGTCGATTCCAACAGGGATTGACAATACTTACTTTGATTCGGAGGGAAACATCCTCTTTCTTGAAAATCTGTTGATTGAAGAACCGTTTCCAGCTCTCCCTCCCGGAAATTTTGTTGCCAATCACCATACAAGTTTCAAATTTAAGCTTAAAAATGTCAAAAATGGTGATTTGCTTCTTTCTGATTAGGAATGGACATGCATTGTGATGCACATATTCATTCCATTCTTCACAAATGGTGTGGTTGCTCTTTCCCTTTTCTCCTTCGGGAATGAGGACACCATCTTTGACCCCGGCATTTTCATTTATTATTTATGAGCCGGTTCTCTCTGTATCTCGTCGGTGTGGAACTTTCGCGTGCTTCAATGTTTATCCAAACATCTTGAATGAAAGTCCGATGGAGATTGTTTCTTCCACTTTGCTTCCCCATGAACAAATGAATACGGGGTCGAGTCAAGCTAGCGACTCGGGAATCAAAAACAGTAGCATGCCATATGGGTTTTCACCCATATTTCTGACTTCTTTCTATCTTTCTACCACCCTAGTGTGGGGGGGTTGCCCCACATGTTGTGTATATAAGTGTTTCAAAAAAAAAAAAAAAAAAAAAAAAATCTTCTTTCTAAATAATGGCCGTATTATTTCCCTTTTACGTTCTTAGTTTCGGCATAACAGCCGGTACTTTGAATATTGAGGGCAATATTCATTTCTAAGTGTGGGGGGGAATTCTCACGAATTTTATCATGTATTATCCACCCAATTCCCCCGTTTTTGGCCAAATTTTTTTTTGGAGTAAGTGTTTTTCACTTACTCAACTTACAGTTATCAGTCCGCCATGTTTGATAAACAAAAGGATTGGCTAATCCAGGAGCAAACGGCTCTTGGTAAAGATATATCAAATCCGTTTATGGCTTGCAATTTGCCCAAAATTGTATGGTGTTCAGCTCACCATATCTTTAATTAGTGAAGAGTTGGCTAGCCCGCAAGATTATGGCTTGTGGTAAAGGCAGTGGAAAAACCATAATTGGTAATCAGCTCACCAAAGATAATATTGATAATTTATCTAAGAGTTGGCTAGTCCAGAGCAAACGGCTTCTGGTAAAGACAAATCAAATCCGTTGAAAGCTGGTGGTTTGCTCAAAATCACATGGTTATCGGTGTACCATGGTTCTTACTTGAACTGAAACATTTGGCTACTCCAGAAGTAATGGCTTTTGGTAAAGAGATTCAAATCCATTAAGTTTTTCTCAAAAGATTGCTAGGGACTAGCAATAGTTTAGTGTGGGGGATTGATGAGTGTGTAAATACTCATCATTTTTGGGTCAATCTGAACTGCAAAAACGTTTAAAAATGCTCAGAAATGCATCAAAATACTGAAAATATTCCAAAATTGCATTTTATATGTTTCAGATGCAAAATGTTCAAAATCAGATGAAAAATGAGCAAAGTTTGATGAATTGGCAGTTTCAGTCCCCCAAGTTTCTAAAATTGTCAAAAATAGTCCCTGAGTCCTAATTTCAAAAGAAAATCACCAAAGTTCCTTTTTAAATCATAACTTGTCAAAATTAGTCCTTTGGTGAAAAATATAAAAAGTTTGAGAAAATTACAAGTTTGGTCCTCCAAGTTTCAAATTTGGCAAAATTAGTCCTTGGAATTTTGAAAATGACAAGTTTGGTCCTTGTACTATTGAAGCTTGTCAGTTTTAGTCCCTTGAAACAACTTTGCTTAATTGGCAGCTTAGGTCCTTGTATTTTCAGAATTTGCAACAATAGTCCTTGTGTTTTAAACCTTTAAACCATTTGGCCTTGTCACAACCCAATTGGACCCCTGCCACTTTACCTTTGGACCCCCTGCCTGTTTTGACCCCCTTGTTTACTAATACCTGGTCAAACCCAAGTCAAAAACTAACACCCCGCCAAAAGTCTTCCTTCTCCACTTGTTTGCCTGCAAAACCAGACAACCGATCCCCCCTCCTCACCTTATCCCTTCCATGTTCCCCCCACCTCCACACAACTCCAAGATACATTAAATGCATCTTCAACCCCCTTACTCAACCTCCCACTGTCAAAAGACCAATTCCCGCCAAAAATACAATCTATGGCTAACATTCACTTAAGTCATCCAATGGACCAAAATGATGGTGGGATCAAGTCAGAGACAAGTGGGGAGGTGATTGGCATATAAAAAGAAGAAAGAGGAGAAATGAAAAGGGAGTAGCTAGTTTTTATAAAATTTCTTTAATGTCGTTTTTTTTTAATGTATTAATTTAAATCGAAATGTTGTAGTTTCAGTGTATTTGTATCTCATTTAAGTTAAAAACATCATTGTATTGTACTTTTGAGCATCAATTCAAGTTTTCATATAAGTTCCAAGTTTATGGTTTACTGTTGAAAATTTCAGTTTCATTCTCTTATTTACAAGCTTCTATTAGATTCTTTTTAAGTTTAAACAAGTTTAATCAAGCTTATTTTAGCTTTTGACAAGCTTTGGAAACAGTTTAAAGCCTTTTCACTCATGGTCAACAAAAGTCAAACTGGGTCAAAGTGGTGAAGAAATTGGTTATGGTTGATGCAGAGGATGGATAATGGTTGGATTAGATTAGCTTAGAGTATTTCTGGTTTTGGTTTTGGCCTGCAAACAATTTGAACATTGGTGAGCAAGTATCTCATTTTCAATTTTCAAATCAGTTTGCATATGTTGCTTGTATTTATATTTATAGTCATAAACTATTTTTACTCATTTATTAAGTTGTAATTAGGACTAGTAAACTTAGTTGGATCAATTGCAGCAGCTAGTTAAGTGATTTGTTAGTTAATGGTTGCTTACAAGTTTCATGAATCTGTGTTTGGTAGAAGCTGGCATTTGGGGTTGCAGAGCTTATAAGTGGTTAGCTTAAGTTTACTAAGCTCCCTTTATGCTTACTAGGACCAATTGAATCACTCATTTGCATACTAAATCAGTGGAAGTCAAATCTCTCAACCCACTGTCTTAATTAGCTATCTGTTAGAGTTTTTGAAAAACAAAATCCTGTTTTGTGATTAGAAATCTTAGAACTAGCTTATTTCAGTTTTATTTCATCCTAATACATCATAATAAGTCCATAAATTAAGCTCAAAGTTGGAAAAAGTCAATCTTCCATTTCTGTCAAAAAGTCAAAAATATTGAAAAAAACTCAGTTTTGGCCCAACTGAGATGAATTTTCATGGACTCAGTTTTGGGCCAAATCATGTCAAACTCTGGACTCTATAACTTCTGTTGGTCTACTTTCTTGTCACCATTTTTCTAGATTTTTACAGATTTTTTATAAGCTCCATTTCAGCTTGCCAAGATGAGCTTATGTGCCCTGTGCACAGGTACTTGAACTGCACAGGTGTTGTGCAGTTCTTGCATACCTTGCACAGAGCTTATCTTAGCTCACCTTGGTCTGTATTTTGGTTTACAAGGTCTCACCCAGGTCTACTTTAGGTTCTTACAATTGTTTTCTAGTTTCAAGCTTATTTGAGTGCTTATTTCCATGTCCAAAGTAGGCACCCCAAACTGTTTTTAGTACATTAACTCAAATTCATCAAATCTGTGCTAACTTGCAATCAGAGGTTTTAGAGTAGTTGTTTTAAGTTGCTTTTAAACTCTTTTAGCATTATATAGTTTGTGTATTCAGTGGGTGGTCTTGGGTTTCAATTTGCTTATTTCAAGTGCTTATTTCTAAGCACTTGACACTGCAGCCTCAAATTCCTCCACACAACCCCTTGTTTTTCCATTTTTCCTAGATTCCTCACTTTATTTTAAGCTTATCTTGAATTTTTCAGATTTTTCTAAGTTGGTTTGCTATTTTTCTGCATTTAAATTAATTTTTAGGCCTTTTTAATTAGCTTTAAATACAAAAAATTAAGAAAAGGTTCAAAAAAATAAGTTTTCATTTTTCTTAAGTTTAGATAAATATAAAAAGACAAAAAAATATTTTTCTATATTTTTCTTAGTTAAAATTGTATTTTTAAATAATTTAATTAGTTTTTAATAGTTTTTAATTCCTAAAAAATAGAAAAATAATCAGAAAAATACAAAAATAGTTTTGAAAATTCTATTTTGTTATTTTAGATTTTTCTAAGTCAAAATTTTATTTTTCTAGCTTTGTTTCATATTTTCTTGTATTTTAGGCTAATATTTAATAGTTAAAATTAGTTTTTAATTAATAATAATTATATAATTAGTTATAAAAATAATTTTCTTTTTTCTAATAATTTTCTTTTATTATTAGGATTGTAAAAATGTATTTTTCATATCCGTAGGTATTTTCCTTCTTTATTTTCACGTTTTATTTTGTACGTTACGTAATTTTATTTAAACGTAAGTTTTAGTTTTAAACGTTCATCATTTTAAAAATAGTGATAGCGTTTATTTAATATATTTTATCTTTTTAATCTTCTTAATTTGTATTTAAGTCGCTTTAAAAACTTTTTCAGTAGTGTAATATTCAATCCAAAACCTTTACTGATCACTATCCTTAGTGATCATTCTATCGTCTGAATTAGTGTTTACACACCATTGAGTCTCCGTGGGACTTAACGACCCGGGAATTCATTCTATTCTCCAGATCTTCATTTCATTTGGTTCCAGACTGTTTTAAGTTTGTTACGGTTAGCTATTCACAAGTGGTTAGCTTGTGTGATTAAACTTGACGGTTTGGACCCAATCAAAAACTATTTCAAATACTTGATGCACATGTTGAGGGGGAGTTCTCGTTCTAAAAATATCAAAAACAATTCAGGTACAAAATGCTTTGATAATATATCATATGTTTCTGGATTGATTTTCATATGGTTTTCAATTGGTTCCAAATGGCAGACGAACAATACCAAATAGACCGACCAACTTTACTTTATGTACGGTGATATAAGGATGATAAGGTTAGGTATTTGTTCCCATGATCCGCTAGAACCGGAGGGATCTACCCAGGGACTATCCACTAGTTAGTGTAGAGTTCTTAGGTATATTGAAAAAAGGAGAAAAATGAGAAATGGGAAGAGTGCGGACTGAGACAGAGCTAGTACTGGAATAAACCCAACAAGGTTCTAGTTATGAAGTCTCGGTAAGCACTGAAGGGGTTGAAGAATGAAAAAGAACTGAATGTGAAAAAGGGTGAAAATAAATAGCCCTCAATTAATTCAACCTTAGGGCAGTAACCGGGTTCATTACATATGCTACTGGTGGTTACTAAGGAAACCTAGGTATTGAAGACAAGACGTCATGGACCCAGTGACGCACTGCACTACAACTTCCCGAGCTACTCAAGTTCCTCTTAAAAGGGCTTGTTTCATTCTCACGGGGAACCGACATTATCTATCGACTTTCTCTTAGAGATTGTTGATATTGAAGAAGGAGACCCTCTCCCTAGTCTCCGATATAGGATCCAAATATGCACAAATTGAGTCTAGAGCCACGAGATCATCAATAATTCTCATTAGGACACTTTCAATAAAGGCCCCGCTGTTTCACACAATGTGGAAAGAGAGATTATATCTTGAGTCCTACGCATTATCCTTGTGGTATTGCCAGAACATCCGAGTGATATGCTAATACATTCACATTGAAGATGGAAAGCCTTCTGGAGCCAACATCAAACAAGCTCCTGGTAGGTGGCATGTGAGATCTACTCATTAGATCAACCATGTGACAACTGAACATAAACAATGGGGCGATTCAATTCTTGAATCAATCCTGGTTCAGGTTATGGATTGACGGATACCTTTGAAAAACCGGTCGTTATGCTTAAAAACTCTTTTCATTAGTACATCGACCGTGTACGAATATTTCAAATTAAAAGGTATTTTATGATTGATAAATGATTTTCATTAAAACCTTCATTGTATTGCAAAAACAATTTCTATTGAGCAATACACGATTGTTTTTCAAATCTCTTTTCATCAATCAGTGAATCTCTATTCGCTGGTTCACTCACTCTGTGTTGTCTTCTTTGAGACGTTCCGGTTTGAGAACAGCTAGAGCAGCTGTGAAACCCTGTCAAGGAAATTCTTCGGAATTATACCTGATCACAGGCAGTACTTGTACTGATCAACGGGGAACCGTGGGCCGTGTACCTCAATTCAACGAAAGTGATCAAAGACACTTTCGTGCGCTTTATTGCTAAATGTTTTATGCAGGTACTCCCTATGTTTGCAGTTGATCAGAATGAAGCGGTCAATCCATAGCCGCATGCTCACTCAACACATTCATCTCGAAAGAAAACATGACTAAGGCATCAATGACTCTGATATTTTCACTCCATGCTTCTGCTACGCTGCTGCCAATATCATGAATCAACGAAAGCTTCCGCTTCTCTGATAAGAAGAAATCATGATCCAGAATGTGAGCATGTCGGTCCGAAAGTCACAACTTCACATAATACCAACACCACAGTGGATGACTCAGAGATTTTTTTTTTGCTAATAATCTCAAAAGCTAGCTCAGAATTATTATCACGTAGATCAGTGAAAGACCTCCACTTGGATTTTCCAAACATGCAATGAGAAGAATCAATGACTACGAGCTTCGAAGCAAAGTACTACATCAAGAATGCAAGAACAGTTTTTAATGTAATATCTGTTTGTATTCAATGTAATTTTAGTACATGATTGAGGTGACCTCCCTTAGGGGGAGATTGTTAGGAATTAGAAATTCCAGGTATAAAAGAGTCGGTCACCTCAATTATATGTAATCGTTAGAAAGCTCGTAGTCGTAGTTCCTTTAAGTTAAGTAGTATTTAGTTAAGTAACACCGTGGTGGACGGACGGGTCTTTATCCACTGTATGCCTGATCCACAGCCCGTTGTGTGGCGTTTTATTGTAAGACTATAAATACTCTCTACCTTCCAAGGTAGAGAGTTGGAGCTCATAATAAGAATTTTATTTCTCTCACTAAAGTTCCCTAAACCTTTAACTTTCTCGCTCTAGAATTCCACTTATACGCCCACTTTATGTTATGGTTTGATGTGTATGTGAAATCCAATATCCTACACTTTTAATTTGAAGTATGGTATTGACTATGACTTTATACTTGTGCCTTTACTTGTTACATTCCGTGTTTCCGCTTGATGATATCAAATAACAATATATTATTAGCATCATTTATCCTATGAATATTGCTTGTTTTATATTACTTTGTATGAGAATTGGTACTTAATCGTTTACTTTTCTATTTCTCAGTTGAAAACAAGCATTTGGTGAAAGTTAGCTATTTTGGACTGAAACTGGAGCAAAATGGATCAAGTTGGAAAAGTCTGCTGAACTGAAGACTCATACACCATATCATTATTGATAGATACGCCGTATACCAAGACTTAGAAGAATATGAAGACCATTGTCCGACTTTGAAACATACACCGTATGGATTTATACCATGCGCCGTATATGAAATCTTGGTCAACGAAGAAAACCCAACTTGTTCTACTCCAGATACACCGTATAACAATAATAACATACGCCGTATTTACCTTAAAGACTTTACCCAGATTTCCAAGATAAGAAAACAAGATGCGTCGTATCACTATGGCGGTGGACGAATATTCTAGAATATAATAATCTTGTACCCTACGCGAAGTTACCTTGATACGCTGTATTGGACCAATTGGTACATCGTATCGTCCATATACAATCCTTTCCGAGAAATCAAGTGTTAGAAGCTTAATGAAGAAGTCAAGATTACATGACGACACTCGAAGATGCTTTCGTATTTTGGCCGTAAAATCTTCATCCAGACTCCGTTTTAGTCTTTTCAAGCGGCCACGGAAAGAGAAAAAGGAGATCTATCTGTTCCAGAAGGAGATACGGCATATTTAGTATTTAGATATGTCGTATTGGCCGATACTCCATATCAAAACTTCAGATACGCCATATCGAGTCAGTTTCAGACTTGGAGGCTACGTTTACTTATCGATACGGCGTATTAAACCCTTCTGATATGTTGTATCGACCCATATTTCAGAAAATATAAGTAGAAGACTCATTAACAAATTAGGGTGTCATTGGGGACCCTAGAGGTCATTCCTAGCCGATCAAGAGCACCTCAAAATAGTAGAAGATCAATATTGAAGACCTAATCATCGTTGAAGAACATCTCTAATCATTGTTATATCACTTAATCATTCGGTTAGCATATTGTATTTATTATGTTCCATACTCTATACATTAAGATTATGTTTATGTACCTTGTTACAAAGATTATGGGCTAACACCCTTATGTGTTAGCCAAGTTTATGATTATTTGATGTTTTGATTTTTTACTAATTTGATTAGCAGCTTAGTATTCATTTTGATTACCTCTAGTTTATCGTGGCTTCCTTGCGGCGCCATACGCCTCCCATAATTACTTCATTAACATCTTTTGAATAGTTAATGTATGCGTGAAAGGGATAAATAATATAAACTAAGTAATCATTAAGCAACTTTATGCGGGTTCCGATTAATTGTAAGAGGATTAGTCGGCCAAGAAGACTTAAAAAGGAATCTAGACTCTAGGGAAACTAGTGGTAGGATAGACCGCGCCTAGTCATGAGCACCATTGCTACAAGTCTTAGAATTATCAAAACTTAATATACAAATCTTATATGACTAAACTTGGTTAATACATTCTTCTTATCTTTAGTATCTTCTTACTTTTATTGTTTGTTTTACTTTATGTAACAACCCGTAAATTTTCATAAGGCAAAATGACTATTTTGCCATTTGATTTCTTAAAAGCTGACATTGACTTTGACTTTTAACTATTTGACTTTTACTATAACGTAAAAGCAATTACTGTAATTGGTAATTTTCAAGTTAAATAATTTACTCTACTTCAAATTATTACTCTCTGAACATTTTGTTCACCTCTGTCTATTTAACGAGAAGTTATCTGGCAAAACGTGAAAACCGCACACAACGCGTAGCGACACAACGGTAAACACAATAAACAATTTAATTTAAATTACTTTTATAAGTAATTACGAAAATTCAACCGCGTACGATTAACTCGTAACCAACACCAGATTAAGATTAGTCAAGGTGTTCTATAAACTTTATCTTCTCTAATAGCTATATTTTATATGAACTATTGCTATTTTGCTATTTTTACGTAACTTTGTACTTTTTACATAATACGCGTATTTGAACCTACATTATTAGGTTTTAACAACACTTACGCTCTCCATTAAGTTTATCACTCATCTAATATACTTAGATAGGGCATGTTGATAAGTTTTAACATTTTTATAAGTTTTATATTTCACGTTACCCGGTTTTAAGTTTCGTGATTTAAAAGCTTAATGTTAGTAATCACCGGGATGAAACTATACCATCTAATCACTAAACTAACAATATAATACAAGATAATCCCTTGAATTTTACATTCTTATCTTCCTAATGCCACCTTCATACACTTGTCGCATTTTTGAGACAAGTACAAAAATTGCTTACATGACTAATCAACTAGTATTACAAATTTATCATTTCACATGAATTTAGAAAAGAAAACTTCATCCATTCTTTTTTTGGTCTTTCCATAGCCTTGACCCTCATCGCCATCATTCCATCTTATTTGATTTTTTTAACTGCTAGTTTAAGTGTTTAAGATTGAAGATATAGTGAACCCTACATGGTCCTTGGTTCAAATCTCTCCAAACAAGTGTGTTCTTGGATTTATAAGAAGGTTTAGGGGCTTAAGTTATAAGGTATTTACAAAGCTAAAGAGGGTTAAGAAAGATTGGCTAAAAGATCAGAAGAAAAGGTTCAAGAAGGATTGAAGATTAGAAGAGTTAAGTGTTGAATTGTTCTTGTTGTACTAGTTACTTTTCATCCTTTCTCTGGTAAGATTCATGTTATTTTCATATATTCATTCAATATGGTTGTAATAGATACTGGACTTGTATGTTTTTATTGATATAAGTATGATTTTGTAAGTGTTTGACATTGTACATATGATTTTTAACTTGAAAATAAGCTAGAGCAAGCCTTATGTGCACTTTATGAATCTGAAATTTACAACAGTTCCAAAGAATGAGTTACTGACGAAACTCACTGACTTATGGACTGTAGAAAAATAGATAGGGTTGTAGACATATGTATTACGGTCGTTTCGATGGGTAGCGCACCTCATAACTCATTACGATGAGTAAATGAGAGCCAAAAATGGCAAGAGATGTCAAGATCTGTACAGCAGATTTCATTTTGAAAAATCTCATGGTTCTTAGAATTTGTCCAAGCTTAATGAAATGTAGCTAAGACCAAAAATTGAAGTTTGGCGAAAGCCGCGCGTCAAAACAAGTTGTAGAACTCAACTTGTGGTCGTTTTGGCGGGACTGAATGTGCAGCCAAACTTTCTGCAATGAAATATAAGTATATACTTGTAATTAGACTATTGATATAAGTAAATTTGGACTTTAGGGCACTTAAAATTGGTAAGTATATGTATATACTTGTCCAACGATGTATAAATCAATGCATATTGATTTATAATTTATAAATAACGTAGTCACCTAGATGAAAATATGGTGCTGGAACAAAAAGTCTTTCGATCCGACTTTAAATCACGATTTTGACTCTTTTCTGCTCTGAATCATCAAAAGTGTAAAACACAAAAGTTGCTCATAATGATTTTTTATACAAAACATCAGGTGCACGTAAGCAGAAAGTGAATAACAAAGGCTAGAAATTGCAAAAAAACAACTGAACCTGTTGTAGACCGAAAAACAGCTGTGGCTAAATAGCCTTTGTGGCGTTTTGGTTCTCTTGAGGCCGAGACACAGCCAAAGCTAAACTAAGGCTGTTGTCTCAAGGCCTTCTAGCTTAGACATGGCCATGGCTGTTGTCTCAAAGTTGTTTAACCATAGTCTAGCCACACGGCTAGCATGGGTTTGATGACCAGAAACTTGTTTTTGAGACTTGTTCATTAGATTGGATCTTTGCTCGACCTTAGGATGACTTATCTATAAGGCTTGTTAATGTTTTTGATAAAAATCCTAACTCTCATATTTTGTAAACCTACAAAACATGTACAATGTCAAAAGTATATAAATACTTTTATAAAAGTTATATTCTACTTTCTCGTTATATATCTAAGACACAACTATTATATTTTTAGGTCGTTGTTAAAAGCTCGCGACTTCCCTTATCATTTTACTTCGTCGTTTTATACTTATTCACGCTATCATCATATTATAAGGTGAGTTCATAGCCCCAACTTTTGTTTAACTATTTTATAAACTTTTTGGGGGAGATACATGCTACTGTTTTGATTATGGACAATTACTTGCAAAGTTGTTTATGCCAAAAGTCCTCTTATCATGGACCACTAATCACTTGTTGTCGCAAGTGAGCGCAAATATTGTGGATAGGCTTATCGGGATTGGCGAATCCCGTTTGTGTTAATCATACTGTGGATATCACAAACGCACTATATTTGAATTTATAGGTATATGGCATAGTACCTACACGGGGCAAATAATTTAATGTATATATCGCACGGTGATTATATATATAGTCAGTCGTGAGTGCCATGAGCTTAGAGCAATAATAAATATCAGGATGATGATTGTGCACACTGCAATTATACTATGAACTTTATTGTCCACTACTATTTACAAACCTATGAATTCACTCAACCTTTGTGTTGACTTTTTATCATGTTTATCTCAGGTTCGAAAGGAATTAGCTGGCATGTGAAGGCGCACGGAAAATATTTTGAAGACGATGCATATATTATCATTCAAAAAACTTTACAACTTTTAGGTTGTACTTTTTATGATTTTACAAACTTATGGGACCTCTCTTTGTAAACTCTGATATTTTAATCGAATAATAATTTATTTCAAAACGTCTCATTTAGAGTCGTTTTCTGTAACTTGTTCTGTGAACTATGAAGTAATACCTCAATGACACAATCTTTCGCTGCGATAATTTTGGCATAAACAACTTTGCAAGTAATTGTCCATAATCAAAACAGTAGCATAATCAAAACAGTAGCATGTATCTCCCTCGAAAATAACCCGAAATAAAATAAGCTCATAAGCACACATAAAAGCAATAATCCCAAACACCCTCATAGCTTAATAAAAGTTCTACCTTCTTTAAGCCACAAGATCCATTCTTCTAAACCTCAACCCACCACCCACATTACTACTCAATCCCTTAACATCTTTCGACAAATGAAGTGTCCGATAACTTAAAGACTCGACATCAATCTCAACAAACAAGGAACTAAACTTAGCTTTACAAAGTGGACATACCCTCTTAAACTCACTCCATTTAAGAATACAATCAGTGCAATAAGCGTGTAAACAAAAGGGTATCAAAGATGGGTTTGATATTTTGTTGTTTAGACATATGGAGCATGTTTTATTTTTGGTTATTGATGGGATTATGTGCTTCTTTATGAAGTCTTGGTGGTTGTACGATATGATGATGACATGTTTGTGTTTGTGTTGGGTTGACTTTACGAGGTGTTTGGGTAGTTGTTTTGTACTATAACAGCATTAGGTGTGGCTCGTCTTCGAATCTGGCCGTGCCTATGTGGCACTTCGCCAAGCCGCGCCGTGACACCGCCCTAGCGTATCATGGCTCGCCATCATTTACCTCTTCGTCTGCACGCCGAGAGGTTGCGTGTGCAGGGTTTTTTTATTTTTATTTTTTTTATTTTTTTTAACATGAAATATGAAATGTATTTTGTTTTGTTAAACATGGAAGATGAGTGTTTTGGAGGAAAAATAATGCAAATTTTTTTGTTAAAAATGATACGTAAAAAATGCAAACATAAAATTAAACACACAAATTACATTGAACATCTAAGTAAAAACACTAAATTACTTGAAAATTAAAGTGAAAACAGCAAATACATAATACGCTTAATACAAACTACCACCAAATTAATTGAAATAACAAATTAAGAATACGAATCATCTTAGTTGTAACCCTCCTCACTCGAAGAGGTTCTAAACTCGCCAGCATAATACTTTCCTTCCATGATGTCAAACCAGTTCTGCCTAAGATATTCAGCTTCTCTGGCTTCCTGTTCCAAAGGAGCAGCTTCCTCGTGTGCCTCGTTTTCTCTAAGCTCTCTAAGATTTTCCTCGTCCTGCTCAAGTTCACGAAGATAAGCCTCACTAAACCCAAACGGATTGTTTTGGAGGTCCACCTGTGGAGTGTTAACAGGTGGATTGTTAGGAGGCGGAGTGTTTACAAATACATTTTCCTGTTGGAAAACTGGAATGACATCTTCTGGTGGAGTTGAATAAACTTCAACTTCTTGTGGAAAGGTAGTTTCCGGTAGTTGTGGTGGACTTGGGAATTGTGTTGTACTTTCTGGCAGTTGTGGTGGATTTGGGAATTGATGAGAGAAATCTTTGCGAGACATTTTTGTGTGTGTGAGTTGTGTGAAACTTCAACTTCTGGCAGAGTTTTATATATAGGTAGATATGATTTTAATTTTGATTTTGATTTTGAATTTGAATCATCCTGCTCCAATTTGAATCTGATTTTGAATTTGAATTTGAATATGAATTTAAATAATCCCGTTCAAACTGTACCGTTTAAAAAAAGGGTGTTTTGATTTTTTTATTCAAAAGCGTAAAACTAATATTTTTATATTATTTGTGTTTAAATTTGAAGGTACGTATGTTTTTTTACAGTATATTTTACGTTTCGTATATTTTTTATTGTGTTGTATAATGTTTATTTTTAATTAAATGAATTTAGTTTATTTGGAAATTTGAATGAAAAAAATAAAGTTGTAAGTGGTGCGCTCCAAATGAGTAAGTTGAGGTTTGTTGTGAGGGGGGGGGGTTAGTTGTAGAGGTTTGTTATAGTGATGTGGAGGTGATGTGGCGGTGATGGAGATGTGAATTTAGTTACGACACCTAATGCTCTAAAGATTTTATTTTATTGAGGAGAGTTATTTTACATAACAAACTTTTCTTACATAGCAAGGGACCCATCTCCACCATCCATCTTTAAAATATCAATGACTGAGATTAAAAGCATTTTATTATTTCACCTATTTTTTATAATTTAAATATATCTTAAACCGTTAATCGTTAAGTGAAAATATTTACACCGTCACGAAGAGCATTTAACTATCTTTCTATAGACAGGCACTTTGATATACTTTCGAAAAAAGAAAAAAAGATATTTTTTTCACATTTTTTCGTCTTTATTTACGTTACTTGAAATTTGCATGAAAAAAAATCATATATGATTAAACATTAATTTGAATATCACATGTGATATTAGTGTTAAATCATATATGATATGTGATATCACATGTGATATGATATGTATATCATATGTCATATTACTCTAATATCACATGTGATATTACATATATAATATATAATATAACACTAATATCATATATGAAATAACACTAATATCACATGTGATATTCAAATTAGTATTTAATCATATATGATTTTTTAATGCAAATTTCAGTAACGTAAAAAAAAGAAAAAACTTAAAAAAAACGTGAAAAATACGAATTTTTTTTTTGTCAAAAGTTTATCAAAGTGCCTATCTATGAAAAGATAATTAAATGCTCGTCGCAATGATATTTGTTTTTCCGCTTAACGATTAATGCTTTGAAAGTTATTAATATTTGAATAAAGAGGATGAAAGTTGGTTTTTTAAATTGTTGGGATTAATCTCATTCATTAGATCAAATTAAAATAAATGATGGAGATTGATCCTTAGTATGTAAATAATCTTTTGTCCTCAAATGATCTTAAATCTTAAATATTTTAATAACAAAGTTTAAAACTAGGATGATACGTGGAAAAGTGGCTAATTTTACTTGCTTATTTAGTTATTTGTTTCTAAAAGTAGGACGACCCACTTTTTCTTTTGTACTAGATGAGTATTTGTGATAGCGTACTAATAACAAGAAGACACATGAAGAGCCCGCACATGTCCTTTTAGCAACCATAGCGCGTATAAAATGAATGTCTTTCTCAATGTGCTTCGTACGGTGATGCTGAACTAGATTGGCAGTCAAATAAATGGCACTCACATTATCATAATAAACCTGAGTAGCGGACAATAACATAGTATGTAACTCACAAGTCGCGAAGTAGATTACACATAAGTAGTTTGAGCCACAACACTAGCATCACCTCGATATTCCGCTTCGGTACTAGAACGGAAAAAAGTGTGTTGGTGTTTCAAGGACTAGACAACAAGTTATTACCTAAGAACACACAATAACCAGAAGTGGAGCGACGTATGATAGAACATCCAACCCAATCAACATGTGAGTATGCAATAAGAGATGCACTAGATGAAGCATATAAGTGTAAACCAAAATCCAAAGTCCCCTGGACATAGCGTAAGAGAGCTACCAGGTGAAGCTCATGAGGATCATGCATACAAAGACAAAATTTTGATACATAGTAGGATAAAAAAGAGTGGAAAAGTGGAGCTAGCTTGGATTCAGGTCCACTGAAGTCCGAGTTGGATTGCAATTAAGCATATGAGAACGGGTAAGCAACTCAACGGCAAACTTCCGTTGAGATAAGAACATCCGTGTACGATCACGAGACACATATATCCCCAAATAATAGCTGATGCGCTACAGTAAAGCTATAGAGGAAGCATTGAGTAACATATCTTCCACATATATAAGTAAATAAGCAACCTGAGTACCATGATGATAAATAAATAATGATGAGGTACCCCGACTATGAGAGAAACCAACTCTGGTGGCATACCTTGCAAATCGCCGAAACCAAGCACGAGGTGCCTGTTTGAGACCATATAAGGATCTCTTGAGGAGAAAAACATGAGTATGACAAAGAGAATCCACAAATCCATGCGACGGCTAATACATATACACAATCTCAAAGAGATCCATGTAAAGAAAAGCATTCTTAACATCAAGCTTATGAATGGGCCAATTCCGAGACAAAGCAAGACTAAGAACGGTACGTATGGTAGTCAGTTTAACAACTGGGCTAAAAGTCTCATCACAATCAATACCGAGTTGCTGAGTACTCCCATTAGCTACAAGGCAAGCCTTATAACGGCTCAAGGTGCCATCCACATGATACTTATAACGAAATAGCCACATAGACCGAACAATATTAACATTCGTTGATCTCGAAACAAGAACCCAAACCATTTTTAATTAGTGTATCATATTCATCATACATAGCATCTCGCCAACGAGGGTTGGTTAAGCAATGGAAGGAGACTTAGGAATAGGATACACATGAGTTAACTAGTCAGTGGGTTTAAGCGTACCGACTTGAGCATGAGTGACCATAGGGTGTGCACTAATGTTATATGAACATGGAACTAATCAAAAATCTTAAACATAACAGATTACATGAACTTCTGAAGTTGACAATTTTGAATTAAGAATACCCGAGATGAAGACCACACGAGTTTGATAATCGCATTCATTGCAGCCACTCTGGATCCTTCAACAGATGAAAACCATTGTTCAGTTTCCCAATACATCATAGGCATTTTTGTACGCTAACCATACGGATACTTGTGCTCTAAAGTTAGAGAATAATGACATTAAACATGGTAGACCAATTTACAGGTGAACATTTTATCAAAGAGTTGGTGTGAAAATCATTTCAATTAGCATGAATAGGGCCATCATGAAGAATAAAACGTCCCTATCAAAGGAAAAAGTGATGAACTTGAATAAGCTTCTAAACTGACACGTTTTTTGTGACTTTTTTAAAAACATGATTTGCTCTCGCACCAAACGTTGTTGTAGAAGGATCAACAGTTTGCTTGTATTTTCCATCTTGCTCGTTGATTTATTCCTAAACAACTGAATACATCACCTAGTCAAAGGTTAGTTAGTCGAAAAAAAATATAAGACGAATTTAAAAGGCTGCCCTCAGATTCTACTTCTTTTCCCTGTATAAGTAAATTTCTGCAAAATACCACTCTAACCATCCATCCCCCAATCCCGATTCAACTTATCTTACTCGAAGTACTAAAACTAACCCCACTCCAGTAATGGTATAAGGATTCTTCATTATTTTGAAAGACACGTCCAAAACACAATTACATTAACGAGTCTTCACAATCAAATTACTAGCTTATGTCAACATAAACGCACTCAGAATATCATAAAATAACCATACAGTTGGTATCTCTATGAGCATTCATCAATTACTACTAATGTTAGTTAAACTATAGCCGCTATGAAAGGAAGTTTGCATTATCACAACTCTCTTTTATAACAAATAGGTTTCAAGGGTGCTATTTCGGTCAACCAAAACCGAATGTCCACCAAAGAAAGCCATTTTCTTAAAGACTATTTAAGTGCACAAAACAATTCTAACCAGCAACAAGTCTCGTTAACATGACCAATTTACAGCACTTTTGAAGCAGACATTATACCAAATAGTTGGTGTGCAACTCAATGTAGTTACAGGACTTGCAACTTTCCTCTCTTGATAAAAGACGGGTCGGAATTCATTCAACAACCTATAAATAATTCCGGTGTCCAAATCCATTGAGGTATCAGTGACGAAATGCATTTGATATACACGAACGGTCTAAGCTTCCTGTAAGCGTGATACATCATGTAACATTATTATAGCCAAAAGAGCTTGAGATTCTGAACTATATCACTAAAATCAAGTTCACCTGTCATATAAAAGCTCATGTTTTGTACAACTTCTTTCCCATTAAGTTGTCACATTAAACATACATAGATAGAAAGAATAGGTTCATTTCGTCATTTGTACAAATCCCCCGCTATACACACAGGGCAGAGATCATAAACATTCCACACATACATAGTTTAAAATTATCCAGGTGTCACATTGTGAAAATAATGACTATAAAACCGTTATTTGAACATAATCACACCATATAACATCGTCTCTAATTTACGACCATCTTTGATACAAAAGACTTAGAAAGATCAAACTTAAGACAAAACAAACACACTATATACGATGTATATATACTTATACAGATTAGAAAATGATTCTGCAGCCATCCAGACTTCCTCAGCTTGTCACTTTCAGTCTTTGAAAAATCCAGAAATAAGCTGAAGTCCAACAAGCTCGACTTTAACACTACAAATTTGGATAACCACACAATAAGTCCGTGTAAACTCATAACCATGTTTAGAATGATATCGTATTACGAGTATATTTTAATACACATAAAATAAGAGCTTTTTGCTGATACTAAATGTAATAACAAGTTTTAGTTAGTGGGGAAGATTTTCTTACGCTGGCCGAAACTCGAGCCCACATACGATGAGGCCAGACATTGTTCCTTCATGACTTGTGAATTTCATATCAATAGAAAGAGAGCCATCCTTGAATTCATGAGTTGAGTTAAATTTCCACAGTTGAATCTCCATCCATCCATCTTCCCTTTGTTTCGGAACCCGAGTGATACCATTTATGTTCAAGGGGCTTGGGGTTATAAAATAAACAAATTCAGCCTCGTTGTTTTCTTTGTGCAGTATGTCACGTACTTTTACTGGACAATGCAGCCCCTGACATTTTTCTGAAAGCTTGAACACAAGGTAACACACGTATTCGGTATCTTGCGACAACATTTGACTTTTGATCGTGCAATTAAGATGAAATACTTGTTGTGGTAAAAGCTCAATCACCTCTTGAAATCTGCATTTAGGATAGATTAAGGAACGAAGTTATATATGAAGTCAGGAAACTACGTCCAAGAAGTGAAACTTTTGTCAACCAATTATTCACAAAATTTTAATGTCAACTACAAATAAAAAAAACACTGGATTAGAGAATCTGGTTTTTCATGTGACATCTATATATTTGGATGTACAATAAAAAAAGTTTAGTGCTTAAAGTGTAGGGCTGGCAATTCGTGTGGGATTCGGGTTATTCCCCAACCTGAACATGTCATGTTTAAGTAATTGGGTCAGACGTGTGAACCCCAGCTTGTTTAAACATACCTTGAACCTGGCCCATTTAACCCGCTTATCTAACTTGGTTGGCGCGAGTTACACTGGTAAAATAGGTTAAATGGGTTAGCAGGTTGAACAGTTTAACCCATTTAACCCATATAACACCTTTAGACAACTATAAAATTAATATTTTCTTTCAAAAACAACTTAAACGGGTTTTCGGGTCAACCTATTTAACCCAACCAAACCTGAACGCGGGCCGAAACCTATTTACACCCAACCATAACCTGTTTTTCTCTATATCGGTCTCGGGTCGTGTTTCATGCAGTGTATGGAATTCCACCTCTAGTTAATGGAAACTGTAACAAAAATAGATATAATATAAGAAGCAAACCTGGACTTGGCTAATGGTTTTGAAGAAAAAATATCTACATTAGAGAATTTGTATAAAGCTGCCTTTGCCGAAAGCACTAGAAGTTTCTTTTTGTCGACTTCGCCCAACCAGAACAACTCGTCGTAGCGTCTATATATCTTGAATATTTCTTCAAAGTTAGTTGGAAGTTGCTGGACCTGATCCACATTGAAGTTTGATTTCAAGACATGTTGGACTTCCTTCAATTTTCCGATTTCTTCATGTTTCACCTGTGTGCAAACAATGTTAAATATTAGAACATGGGTTTAGTTTAATATTTTGGCATGTATCCGACCTCTTTGTATAATATAAACAAAAGAGTTTATATTGGAAACAAGGGATTCAAACTTACATTGTCAATTGCTCGAAATTCAATTCCCTCAACATAAACCGCACTTTCTCCACAATAGTGTGCTGAAAAGCTTTCAAGTAGAAACTCAAAAATAACATCTTCGCTCTTATTCAAGAATTGGTACAACTCAATCATCATCCAGTCCTTGTCTCTCCATGTTGCGAAATATGCATGTAGAGTTTCGAGTCCCTTTTTATACTTTAGGTTAACACACATCGGTTTACTTGAGAATTGTCTTGAATCACTGAGTTTGAAGACTAAATAGACTCCATAAACAACATTTGGAGATAAAAGTTGAGCGTTTGTCTTTATTTCGATGTTCAATTTGGATATATCAAACATCTCCACTATTGTCCCAAACCTGCACATATTACAAATATTCAAGCTATAAAAATAGACTAGCAAGAAGCTAGCAAAATCATTCATTAGAACAGAGGACCCAAAATAGGGTAATAGCTCTACCACCGGTTGAAAGGAATCATCCAGCTACGAAACTTCAAACACCAGGTTATATCAAACATAATACGCATATACCAAATATGTGACGATTATCATTAGTCGATTAAACACTAAAACCTTGTTAGGTATCTACCATCTTCATGTAGGAGTCTAAGCAACAAAGAATTTGATGTTGTTCCACTCGGGTTTATCTACCCTTTAATAGTATTATACAGATTAAATTGACAAGAAAAGGTAACATAAAGCACCGAGTTTATCAATATGGGGCATTTATAACTCTCTCGCTCATCATAATGACTAAGAAATCCAGTTCATGAAAATAAGATAATTTTTTATCAAAATCTAAGAATTTGTCAAATTCTTAACTTCCAGACCTTTGGACAAGTGAAAAAAGTACCTTTGCTGGAAAAAATTTCTATTATATAATACACAACACTGCATGAAAAAAGAACCGCAATGCAAGTTCAAAATACATAGGAAGGCTGTAAACTAATTATTATGCTACCGTAAATAGCTTGTCACACATAAACCGGTAAAGTAACTACATTTTTTCAAAGAAAAAGAAATATGTACATCTAACAGCAATGCATATGTATGCTTATCACTTATGTACTGATAAATTAAGAGAGGTAAAGAGAATAACCTTGATTCTTGAAGAGATTTCCACTCATGTGGACAACTGTTTATGTAAGAAAATATTTCCGCTGATACCAATTTATTTCTGTCTCCATAACCATCGAATGACAGCAACTGTTACATAAAATAAAATATAAACCAGACTCAACTTTTATCATGTGTAAAAGCATGTGTGATCTCAAATCATCTCTCAAAAAGGAAAAGATATGTAGAAAACTGGAAAACACCAAATAAACGAGATACAAGATGAGCTTGATTACCACTTTGTCTTGTTGAAGCAGGATTCCCTTAGAGAAAATGTTGTAAAGATCCTCTTTTTTGATGGTTGAATAATCATCGGGGCACATTGACATCTGGACTATTTCTTTATAGTCTTTAGGCAATTTGGGTTCCCATTTCTTATAATCCTCCTGTATATACATTAATCAATTAATAGACTCATGTTTCATACAGTTATTTTCTTAGAGTTTATAAAACAGTTAAAGTCCAGTTTTGTCAAAATATAGAATCTTACCTGGAATTCCAATGCTCTCTTAAGCTGTATGACCACTTCATTAGCTGTTGGCCGTCTTTCTCTCCTATGATGTATGCATTGATAGGCAAGCCTTCTAAAGGTAATATATGACTGTGGCACAATTTGTTCTTTGATACCCTCGAACACTAACTTATCAAGTTTTCCTACATGATAGTGGTGTTTAGCCACAAAGGGTAAATACAAATACTCATCATCTAGCTCTTCGGATGATAGTTTCCCACACAATATGTCAAATAAAACCGCACCCAATGAGAATATATCAGACTCTTTAGTTAAGAAGCCTGTTTTCGAGTGTAGTGGGTCACGATAGCCGATTGTGCCTGTAACATTGTCGATGACATAGTCTACATTCTCATTTTTTGGGCATACTAAGGAAAGCCCAAACCCGGTAATTTTTGCTTTCCAGTCATCAAATAGTAGAATGTTGCTGCTGCTTATGTCCCTATGTATTACCATTTCTGTACTTGAAACAGTTCCATGAAGAAACTCCAACCCAATTGCAATATCGATGCATATTTTAAGCCGCATCACCCACGTAAGACTATCATCGCTCAAGTACTTATCAAGACTACCTCTGGAAGCATACTCATAAACAATAACTTTTTCATCCTCTTCATCACAGTAACCTACAAGACCTATGACATGTAAATGTTTATACTCCATAAGGATGTCCAACTCTGCCATAAATTTAGCTGTTGCCACCTCTGTCAAAACTTCAGCATCTCCTTGATCCGACTTCTTATTCAACCGCTTTACAGCAATGATGTTATCTCCATGAGTACTGTGAGTATCTCCCTTGTATACATTCCCAAAATCTCCATGTCCAATGATATTGTCTTGACTGAAGCCTTTCGTGGCCAGCTTTATGTCTTCAAGTGACAGTTTGAGGTTGTCCTTGTGGTTCTCCTGAGAATTATTGGACAGTTAGTCGATTTGTTAAGTTAAATACATAATGAAACTAATTTCCATCTAGAATTTGTTCGAATATTTTATTTTGCATTTTAGGTTCTCAGTCTCCAAGTTCATGTCAATGTTATGGTTATAAATCAAGGTTGGTTTTTGCTATTTCGGATTTAAAGAAAAAATATATATATACATGGAAGAGAAGAGTCCGGAGGTTTACCAGCGAATCAGCAGCACGTCATAAAGTTAAATCACTAAGTAAAATGAAATTTAAGATAAAAAAGTAAATCAAAGAACTTAAATACAAAGAAAAAACCTAAACGGAAAGATAGTATATTGATTAAAAGTTTGAGAAAATGTTGTTTACACAAAGTATAATGTATGAAAGGTCACATATTACTATCAGAAATAAGAAGATATTAAAAAGTTGTCTTTTAAAATATAGACTTACCTGAGAGTCTAATGCTTTTTTGAGTTCGTTGATGACAACTTCTATTGTTGGGCGTTGCGCTTGAGTTTCTGCCACACATCGGAATGCGATTTCTAAAAATATGTTCAAAGACTCTTTATTGGGTCCTTTACTTAAAGAAAAGGCATGTTCATCGGTCTCCTCCTTTATCTTGTGATCAACGATTTCCATTATTGTTCCCTTTCCAAAATGATCTTTTGCAATTGGTGAAATTCCCTTCTCATTCACCTTGGTGTATACAGAATCATAGGCCAAACTCCCGGTCAAGATCTCCAGCAACACTACTCCAAACGAAAAAATGTCTGATTTCGTATGAAGTTTACCACCCTTCTGATATTCTGGATCCAAATACACATATGTACCTGCAATCATATTGGTATAGATAATGCTGGCTGATTGATTTGTTGGGTGGAATTTGGAGAGCCCAAAATCCGCAATCTTTGCCTTCCAGTTATCTCCCAATAGAATATTATCGCTCTTAATGTCACGGTGAATCATCTTTCGTTTGCCATGATCTGTGTTGTTGTGAATGTAATTCAAACCATGTGCAATATCAAGACATATATTTAGACGTTGCAACCAATTAAGATTTGTGAGTTTATCACTGCTTCCTAAATAGTTTTCAAGACTTCCTTTCGAAGCATGCTCATAAACTAAGATCATTGCACCGTTACCTTCATAACAAAAACCAAGTAGAGAGATTACATTCTCATGCTTACAACTAGTTAGAGTTTCGATTTCTGCAATGAACCCTTGTTCTCCTTCTTGATTGTAAATGCGCTTTATGGCTACTGTGCTTCGTTTTCTGCGTAAATCGCATTTATCCACCCCTTCTTTCAACGAGGAATTACTGCTATCAAAATATTCAAGATCTGCTTTGTATACTTTCCCGAATCCGCCAGACCCGATGCAATATGCGTCATCAAAATTCTTAGTAGCCTCTTTTATATCATTTAGTCCAATCTTCAAGTTTTCCAAGTTCTTCCCCTGCAACATTATGAAGTTGTGCAACACTAAGGATTGGAGTGATATTAAAAGAAGAGAAGTTTTTACAATTAAGTGACATTCATAAAACGGTAAATAATAATGGTTTTATCCCTAAATTTTGAGTTGGTTTAATCACTTAATTCTTTTTGAAAATGTTTTAGCCTTTAACTTTGTTTATCCCTAACTCAAACCAATTTAAGTTCATGCTGGTTTTAAGCTTGTTTTGTATCTTGTCTAGAATTGTCACCCCTACTTGCAACTTTAATTTTCCCATTTTCAGATCAAGCAGGCCGGTTCAGTTTTTTTGGCACGTTTTTTTAACACCCGTAGTCATGACCTAGTATTCTTTATATGAACCAATATCATGTAAATTTGGTAAAAAGAAAAAAAACCCTTACCAATAAATAGTTAAGGATTTATTAAATTTTCATATAAGATTAAAAATCAAATGAACGTCCAAACGTTAGATTTTTAAATAAAGAAGCATGTATAGCTAATGATAAAAAATGTCGCAAGATAACTTTAAAGGGTTTAATCAAATGGTTAATAAAAGTTAAAAACAAAAACATTGTCCAAAAAATACTCGTAACTGGTTAAACTATATATAACTCAAATTGATGGATAAAATCATAACTTCACCCTCTATATAATATGAGAATGTTCAAAAGCAATAGAATGATTTGTTTTACGTCAACTTTTAAAAATATGATTTTCATCCCTAAAACTAACGCCTAAAATTACATCTAACAAAAAGATCAAGATATGTGACAAGATTGAAAATAAAGATAAAGAAAGAATATACATATGCAGTGTTTCAAGTGATCAATGAAGTGGGAATTTGTTGAAGCATATCAGTTATATCTCATCATCATTGCTTAATAATTTTAACCTTATTACTTTCTTCGTTTTAAAATTATTGTCATCCGAAAAAATACATGGTTTAACAAAAGTGGGATAATTTTTCCCTATTAAGGTCTTTTCAGATTGGTAAAAATATGACGTGGACAACTATTTTGAGACATTAAAAAATTAAAAGTTAAACTATAATTAAAAGGAGTAATTTTTTTATCGGGCATGCTTTTGTTGTAGGTTCTATAAATGTATGAAATGGAATTGAGTTTGTGTTTATATTTTTGGGGCAATTTCATATCTTCCCTTCTTAAATTCAGGAAATTTCATATATACCTAAACATGCTTTAACAACATTGTACATTATGTTTTCAATGATTGCACTTTGGATACATATGAAATTATTCATGAAAGTATGGTAATATATGAAATTATTTCTATAATTTGGGGCAATTTCATATCTCCCATTTTTAAATTAGGATATTTTACTTTTTAATTACCTGAGTTAGCTAAATCGGGGGCGGACAAATTTTACTTTTAGTTAAATTGTTATTTATTGGTTAACAAGGGTTGGGTGGGATCTTGAACCCGACCCGATGTTTACCATAATTTAGATTGGTGCTTTTTTTATCTTGTAATGTTGTTAGTTTAAGGGTTTATTACTTTATTCACCATAGTTCTTTTAACTTTTGGATGGTAAACTCTTAGGGTATCTCTGATTTAAGACTTTTCGATTTAAGTAATGAAATAAAAGAAAAGATAGAAGTTTGACATAAAGAGGTTTTAAATGATATCAGAATCTAAATTCCTTTTTTTTCAAATACCAAGAAACTACACCATCTAACAAACCAAACAAAACCTTAAGAATGATTCTGGAACAAACTTTTAAAACCACAACAAGAAGAAAAGAAACCATAACTTAAATCGTAAATCCTAAAAAATTGTGAAAGAATCACAATTCAGATTACAAAAGGGTTACAAAAATCTGTTCATTTTTTAGTAAGAAGAAAAAGTCAAAATTCACATTACAAAAGATTGAATTTCCAAAGTCACATAATGTGCCTACATATATTGAATATCAAGAAAACATTAAAAAATTAAATCTTTTTGAAGCCTGTGTGGTTTCATAAAATGTGATCTTGCACTGATACAACTAGTCAACCAATTTTGTGTAAATCTATATGAGGCGAAAAAAACGTGAGAGTTTTTTCTGCGTAATCATAAGGTTGTAATAGTCAATAGGTTTACCATTGATAATTATTAAGAACTGTACACTTATTTTTCATGAAAAAACAAATGAAATGAGTAAATATGATGTTTAGATTTGGTATATATGACATTATGATATTTAGTTGGATAAATATGTCATATAGAGGTTTAATTTGGGTATATATGAAATTAACCCTAATACTACTAACGAATCAAGAAACTACAATACAACCATATTTAGATCCATATATTAGATAAAACTTAGATAACAGTGGCTGTGCGTATATTATGCATAATCAAAATACACTTTCATGGATCGTGTTTTATTATTGCAAAGTTTGATTAATATATAAAGAAATGTTCACAGAGTCGTGGTCACCGAACATAACTTTTGTCTATTTCATGCTGAAGGTCATTAGTTCAAATCTCTTCAACATAATTTTCACTTTAAACTTTTAATCGGACCAAGTTTTGCTATTCATAAGCTAAGCTATCAAACTAATGATAAATATTTTAACTATGGAGTATATAATCAAATTCTGTTGTAGTTTAGTTAGTTAACACTTCTCCCTTCATGCATGAGGTCATGAGTTCTACCCGCTAAGCTATGATTAATTGAATGGTTTATGACTTTATGTTTTTATAATTATTAAAGAAAATAGAGTGAATGAGACGTATGTGTATAATTCTATACTTTTATTTATATTTATAAGAGTTTCTTACTATATTTGTTGCTTTCCTTTATATAAGATTCGGACACTTACTTCTTCTATAATATTAATAATCTTAACTTACTTATAATATTTACAAGTACATCTTGAAAAATATAGTCTCTTTGAAATATGAAGCTATTAATTCATATCAATAACTATTTAAACTAACTATTAGTCTAATAAAATGAAGATCCTGCCATTATGGTTAACATTTGTTGAGATGATCAATTATTTATGTGTATATATCGAAAATGTAAGTACTACATAATTTTTATTACATGCTTAGCTCAAGTTTTAAAAAATTTCTAACTTTGAATTGTTTATAAACCAAATTTGGTAAGGTAATAGTTTTTGGATACTTGACAAGAAACGTACTTGAATTAATTAGGATAATCGGTTTTAAATTAGAAGTTTAAGTAAATTAATTACGTACCTTCAAGAGATTGAATGATGTACGGTCAACTGGATTTTCACGTTTCCACTGATGTTCCAAAGCTTTCTCAAGTCTTTTGACAACCTGATCTATATGCGGACGCTTCGCCCGTTCCTCTTGTATGCAGTAATATGCTGTCTCTGAGAAGATTTTGAATGCTTCTGGGTCCATCTGTTTTCGTAGATGTGGATCAATCATATCATCCAAATGAGATTTGGCGAGTTGATTTAATAACCCCTCTTCCAACTCTTCATCTGGAAAAACTGCACTTCTCCCACATAAGACTTCGAATAACACAACACCGAACGAATACATATCTGACTTGTGGGTCATACCGCCAGTATTTTTATATTTTGGGTCCAGGTATGCATTCTTAACAATATCACGAGTAAGAAGAAGACGGTGCCTCCGAGCGACTGTATTTTTCAACGATAGTTCAAAACTAGATAATTTAGGTTCCCATTTGTCATCTAGTAAAATTTTTGAGCTCCTGACGTTGCAATGTATGACACTGAAATCACGCACAACATCATAATGGATGTAACTTAATACATTTGCAACGCCCAGACATATCTTCAACCTTTGTATCCATGTGAGGGTATCGTCTCTCAGATATTTGTTGAGACTTCCATTGGCTTCCTTCTTGTATACGGTAATCAAATTCTTATCATGAAACCCAATTACAGACACTAGATTCGTATGATTGAGACTAGAGAGCATCGACTTCTCCATCCTAAACTTTTTGCTCTCATCTTTTTGATATTTAGGATAGATCCCCCGTGCAACAATATCGATGAACTGTCCGGAATGCAACATACGGCCTTGGTAAACATATTTAAATGTTTCGTCGTCTCTGATCTTATTCTCAGGAGCAAAGTTGTTGGTTGCGGATTTTATATCTTTAAAGCTGAATTGTGAGTGAGAAATGTATTTTAGGGAAGACATTGTCTTTTTGCTGGAATTGGATTCAATGCCTGTGGGTGTTAAGTGACTCGTTGATCCCTATATGTACCCAAAAAAATATATATGAAGTGTGCAGATTTTCAAAGTGAGACACTTCAGTAAGGTTAATCATTCATTTTTAACATTTATCAAAGAGCTAGAAAATATGGTGAGAAGCCAAGTAAGTATAAGAAGGGATCTTGTGTAGTTGTGTATCATTATGAAAAATTGTTGGCAAATGTGATTTTTGGTCGACATGGAAAAGATTTTGCATGTATAAATTGAACCTCAATATAACTATAACTCACAGCCACCACCTTAAAGACAAATACAATACTCCGTAGTTTAGGGAAGTGACATGTGAATGGAGTGTATTTATTTGTACTCGATATATTAACACGAAAATACATTTATATCCTTGTCTAGTAGTCCATTTTTATTTTTATTTATTTATTTATTTTTATTTTTTTTTGAACCTCCAAATTCCCGATATATTTTGGGGAAGTACCCAACAACAATGACAAATTGACAACCACTTCCAGTCACTATTTTTTAAACATTACTAAGAATAAAATATTGTAAAAATTTAACTTTAAACATCTTTGCTCCACCCTGTGCGTTCTTATTATTTACAGTCAATAAGAAAACATTAATAAGAAGCTGAAAATTGCATTATAAAGTATCATCACCTAATAGTGTATAGTTTATTCCAAATCTTTTTAAGTGTCAAAATAATTCTACCCCTGTTCGCATCTTTGTTTATCATTTCTGTTATTCTGACATTTTCCTTTTTTTTTAATGATTTAGTGGCTTAATTACAAGAAGACTTAAAAAAAATTAATTACCTTCTCATGACTGGATGATATCCCTCCAACATAGTCCAGAAATGATGACTGTTCCTTTAACATCAATGACAACAAATATAGCCATAAGTAAATAAACGTTGCTCGTATTAAACAATAGTTATTGTGATTGAAAGATAAAGAGAAAAAACCCTCTTACAGCATTTTCACATTCCAATTGAAGTTCCAACGCCTTCTCCAGGCTTGTGACAATCTGATCCATATTTGGGCGTTGCGATTGTTCTTCATTCAAGCACTCATACGCTGTTTCCGCGAAAACGTTAAATGATTCCGGATATGTTTGTTCCAATAGATCCGGATCGATTATATCAGCGAGTATTTTCTCTCTATAATGAAACATTGCCACCGGAGCCAAATACTTATTATCATGATCGTCACTTATTGATTTCCTGCCACACAATAGTTCAAACAATACTATCCCAAAGGAGTACATATCTGACTTGTGGTTCACACTTCTAGTCTCTAAGTATGTTGGATCTGTATACCCTTTCGTAGACCAAAATGAATCAGTATGGAAAGTATGGTGCCTTTCAGATGCTTTGATCTTGATGGAATGTTGAAATTCCGATAACTTGGGATCCCATTCATCATTCAATCGAACTGTTTCACTGCTGATGTTCCGGTGTATAACACTAAAATCGCGTGGCTCATCGTAATGAATGTATCTCAATGCATGCGCAATACCGACAGATATCTTCAATCTTTTCACCCATGTCAACAACATCGGGTCACTTAAATAGTTGTCGAGCCTTCCCTTGGGGTCGTACTTGTAAATGATGGTCTCTACACCAACTTCATTACAAAACCCAACAATAGATACAAGATTCTTATGCTTGAGACTAGATAGCATCGATATCTCCGTCCAAAACTGTTGTTCTTTTTCATCATCCCATTCTTTATTAGTTAACCTCTGAGCAGTTATATTTATTAACTCACCGGACCACAAGAGTTGTCCCTTGTATCTCTTTCCAAATCCATTTTCTCCAATGACATTTTCTTCAGCAAAGTAGTTGGTGGCGGATAAGATATCTTCAAGAGGGATTCTTAGATGAGCAAGGTGGTTGGGCGGAGAGTGTATCTATTACAAAAACAAGCAGGTTACAAAAGGATATTCATTTAATACACAAAATAACAGGAAGTGATGCATCATCAGTATATTATATATGTATAATTGGCGATCTCCACCGAATGTCCCTTTTTTAATCATATTTTTAATCCTAATTAAGTGATATACATAAAGTTGATTTTATTTCTTTTCTATTTATTGTCACTGAAAGTTGTATGGCTTGTGTCAAATTTATATCCAATACGGAGTATTAAATTTCTTATTACTTAGACTATCCGACACGACCCATGATACGTCGGATTTTGGTGCTTAAGTTATGAATTCTTTTTTAGTGTTTGGATTATTACTATTCTTAAAATTTGTAAATAATTTAATTTTTTGTTTTTAGTTATCTATGTAGAATGTCAACTATACATGTTACCCTTTTAAAAGAACAAGAAGTTATAATATGGTCAAAATAAACTTACGGTCCCCTTGATTTAAACACAAGAAAACTTAATAACTAAAAACCGCAAAACGCGACGTATCATGTGTCGGAATGGGTAATCATAAAATAGTTCATTTAATATTATAGATTAAAAAAGTTGTCGATTTTAGTTAAAAGATTTTGTCAAATGGTTATCCAAAATTAAAGTGGTCTTTTAAATAATCAATGAAAGTTAAGAGTAAAAATGTTGCCAAAAAGGTTAAATGGTTAAATAAATAATTTGACCAAGACTAAAGAGATAAATTATCAATTAATAATTGACCCTAAAACAAATATAATGAAAAGGGAAAACATATCGTGGTGGAACCATAAAAGAGAAATTTTAGAGGTCTTACGCTTTTTTCACGTGCTAGTTCCAAAGCTTTCTCGAGTCTTGGGACAATCTCATCTATATTTGGGCGTTGCGATCGTTCTTCGTTCAAACACTCATACGCTATTTCCGCGAACATGTTGAATGAATGCAAGTCAATTTGTCTCCATAGTTCCGGATCAATTATATTATCGAGTTTCTTCTCACGATAATGGGTAACGGCCACCGAAGCCAAGTACTTATTATCTTGGTCGTCTTCGATTACTGATATCCTACCACACATTAGTTCAAACATTACTATCCCAAAGGAGTACATATCCGACTTGTGGTTCACACTTTTTGTCTATATATTCCGGGTCTGTATACCCCTTTTTATCCCAGACTTTATCAACATGAAATGAATGACACCTCTGAGATTCTTCAATCTTCATGGAACATATAAAATCACCTAATTTGGGTTCCCAGTCATCATTTAAATAAATCAATGAACTGTTGATGTTGCAGTGTATTACGCTAAAATCACGTGACTCATCATAATGAATGTAGCTCAATGCTTGCGCAATACCGATAGATATCTCCAATCTTCGCACCCATGTCAACATCATCGGGTCACTTAGATAGTTGCTGAGACTTTCTCTGGTCTCATGCTTGATAATGGTGACCTTCTCGTCATTCTCATCACAAAACCCAACAAATGAAACCAGATTCTTGTGCTTGAGACTGGAAAGTATGGAAACCTCAGTCCAAAACTGTTGGTCTCCATCAAAACATTCTTTATTTAACCTCCCAGCTAGGATGTTAATTAACTCACTGGACCACAGCTGTCCTTTGTAATATGTTTGAAATGCATCTTTTCCGCAGAAACATAGGTTGGAAAAGTTGTGGGTGGCAGATAGTATATCTTGAAGGGGGATTTTAAGGTGAGCAAAGTCATCGGGTGAAAACATCATGTTTGTGTAATCATGAGAAGTCATGACTAAAAAGGGCGTTTAATTTGGGTTACAAAATGATGCGGATTGAAGGAGTGCTTCTCACAAGATCTGGAAGAATAAATACACAAAGAGAAGGAGTGAGGTAGTGTTTACTGTGCGTTTTGCTTATGTGGTTGTGGATGAGCCTCTGTGTCCCGTCAAGTGTTATCTATATATATACAGTATGTCTTAATATTATTATTAAAAGATTATTGACTACTTGTGTATTAGCATCACACAAAGGAGTGATTGTTTTTGCATTATTGAACTACTATGAGTAAGATGTCGATGTGATCATGAGGCGTGCTTTTTGCATTATTGTACTATATCGACTAAGACGTGGGTGTGCTTTTTGCATTATTACTCTATCTGGAATATATCTTTTTGACTAAAATTTCCTAAAAGAGATAGCTGTCAACTTTTTTAGGGAAAGGTATCCTAATCTCCTTTTGTAAAGTTTAATTTCATTCCTCATCGATTTCCTTTCTTTTTGTAATGATTAATTTCATCGCTAATTCCTTTTTGAATTTCATGTGTTGTTCAAAGGTAAATTATTATGGTTCTTATATAATTTTAAGACTAAAATACACCGTTGGTCCCTAAACTTGGCACGGTGCATCGCGATGGGACGAAACTCGCCATTTTCATCGTCGGGGGTCCCTATTTCAAGGTTTTCACTCGGTACAAGTCCTTTGACCAAGTCAAAGTCTGATTTTTGTTTTGTAGTCGAGGGTATTTTAGTCCATACACATTTATACTTTTATAACACATTTATATTTTACCCCTTCATCTTTCATCCTCTTCATCATCTACTCAAATCATTCATCTCCCCAACATCATCATCTCCCCCAACATTCATCATTCATGTGATCTCAGTTTGATCACAGTCATATCATTTGTACAGCAATTCAATTATATGTATAGTCAAACATTGCAATCTTTTGGGATGAATGTTGAATTGCTGTACAAATGTTGAATTGCAAAATAAAATGGATTTTATCAGGGCTTCATCATCCTCTTCAAGCTTGTCCTCTTGCTGCAAAATAATCAAGAATCAATGTGAACATACTGTGGTAGTAGTGTCGATGTAGTCCTATCAATGGGCGACATCTTGATAAAAATCTGACCATTTACAAGACCCAATGATTATAAGAAATAAACCATTGATCCAACAGTTAAGGGATGGTAGCGTCATGATCCAAATATTTAAATCAGTTGGATCGCGGGTCAGACCATGATCCAAAATTTAGCTTTCGGACCCATTACTTTTGTGTATGCAAAAACTATAAACAACTTTACCATACCTGTGCTGGAGCTGACCGCTGCAAATGTTCAAGCATCATGTTCACAGTTACATGTGCATGCCTTGACTGCAATAAAAATTAAAGGTGAGAATCTAAGTTATTTATTATAATTATTATTATTATTTTGAACAGCAGAATCTAAGTTAAATTAACGAGTAGAAAACTAAATAACAGGAATACAGCTGATAAAAAATGTAAGCTTAATGTAAGCTATAACACATACACACAGATTAAGTAAATTACACACAAACCTTCATGGACTTCATTTCATCCAAGGCCGAAAGAATGTCCATCTCTCTTTTTGAGTCAAGTGTCCTATTCTCCAAGCTTTTCATGGCATCACCCATCTCCTCAGCATCTCATTTCCGTTGCTCCTCTTCACTTACCTGGAACAGTGCATATTTTCATTTGAGTCAGTAACAATGTGCAAATTAGCACGCGATAGAGGTAACAACATAGGTGTGTTCTGTAGCAGAATCAACATGAAACTGCTCATTTTTGGTGTGGGTCAAAACAGGCAAGACAGCTTCAGTTGACCCAGAAACACATTTTTGCAACTTTCTATAAACATGATAATGTATTATTTATAAAATAGATGTAAAAGTTTTATGCATTAAATAACCCTTTTCCCATTTAAGCAAACCCCATCCCAAAGTGACCCATTAATATGTACGATGTGTCGAACAAGCCACCACTAATATGACGCATTAATACGAAAAGATAAATCAGTCTATATTAAAGTTCACCTCATCTTCTGCACGCCAAGGCTCAAAATTTCTCACAGCCCCAGACTCAACAGTATAATCAGAATTTTGAGGGTCTGTTTTCATGGTGACCTCGGCTGAACACTTGGTACACTTAAAGTAGAACCTGAAGATTTGAATCTCGAGATATGTCTGCACATGTAAGAAGCGCGAATGTCAGTTAACTAGTCATGTATAAATTGTAACCCTAAATGTCATCATGCGACCTCAATTAAAGTAAAAAGCAAGACAAACTTAAGGATACTATGCAAGCTCAATGTGTTATTAACAAGTACTACAACACACTGAATGATGAATGTTTGACTATACATATAATTTAATTGCAATGTTTGACTATACATATAATTTAATTGTTGTACAAATGATATGACTATGATCAAACTGAGATCACATGAATGATGAATGTTGGGGGAGATGATGATGTTGGGGAGATGAATGATTTGGGTAGATGATGAAGAGGATGAAAGATGAAGGGGTAAAATATAAATGTGTTATAAAAGTATAAATGTGTATGGACTAAAATACACTCGACTACAAAACAAAAATCAGACTTTGACTTGGTCAAAGGACTTGTAGCGAGTGAAAACATTGAAATAGGGACCCCCGACGATGAAAAGGACGAGTTTCGTCCCATCGCGATGCACCGTGCCAAGTTTAGGGACCAACGGTGTATTTTAGTCTAATTTTAAAGTTGAAGATCTATGGGCTAATAACCTATTAAATCACTATATTTATCAAGAATGGCAGTTTTGCGTATCGAACAAAAAAAATAACTATTTTAGACATTAATGTTGACATTTTTGTCTTTCTTTAAGTATTATGACCATTTTACCCTTCGAAAAATATTTCAAAAAAAAAAATCGAAAAAAAAAATTCAGAATTTTTTTTAATCTAAAAAATAAAAATAAAAAATCGCATGTCACAAAAAAAATTCTAAAAAAATTATTTCAGAAAAAAATATTTGGAACAAAAATTTCGAAAAAAAAGTACTTCGGAAAAAAAAATTCAAAAAAAAATTTGGAAAAAAAATTTCAAAAAAATAGTATTTCGAAAAAAATTCAGAAAGGGTAATATGGTCATAATACTTAAAGAAAGACAAAAATGTCAACATTAATGTCTAAAATAGTTATTTTTTTTGTTCGCTACGCAGAACTGTCATTCTTGACAAATATAGTGCTTTAAAAAGTTTTTAACCCAAAATCGATCTTTTTCTTTTAGGTATTTGGATATATTGATGTGTAAGTTTACACTACACAACAAAATCCATGGCGGGTATTAGAGGTGGCAAAACGGGCGGGTCGGGCGGACACGGGCTACGGGTCAAACGGGCACGGGCTAAACGGGCACGAGCCAAACGGGCTAATGTTATACGAATCGCTTTAAAAATACCCAAAACGACGAAATAAATTCCTCGAACGTAACACCTCATTTGTATTTAAAAAATTAAATATAATTTTTTCTTTAAAAATAATTTAATGTTCGAAAAAAACATGTGCCTATTATGCTCATTTAAATTTTAAATAGGCAATACATGCCCATTACAAAAAAAAAAAAAATAAATAGCCCAAATATGCCCAAATCTTTTAAAAATTTGCTCATTTAGCCAATTTTTTTTGAATTTTGGGCACAAATTGCAACTTTGTTAGGAATTGGAAATTCCATGTGAAAGTGTCGGTCACCCCAATTATAGTCTAGCATATGTTAGCTCGTAGACTTGTAGTTATTTACGTTGTTTAGTAGTTAATTAGTTAATTAGTAGCGTAGAATAGTTTAGAGTAACACCGTGGAGGAAGGACGGGTCTTTACCCACTGTATACCTGATCCACAGGCCGTCAGGAGGTCGTTTAGTTTGTAACCTATAAATACCCTCTACCTCCCAAGGTAGAGGGTTGGAACTAGCGACGATAACCTTTCATTTGTTTTGATATTTCTCTCTCTAGAATTCCCTCTCATCTCTTCATCTCTCTAACCATGGCTATCTTGTTTAATCAGCTACCTAGACCACCCGAATCATCTAAACAACATATTATTTACGATCCTAAAAATGGTACCAGAGCCTAGGTTGTGTTGCTTTGATGATTCGAATGGTTTCTAAAGCGGTTTGTTCGGTTCTAGGATGCGACTTGATAAAATTTTCGTGATGATGCATGCAGTTTGGATTCTGTTTTGATATTGTTGATGAATCTGTTACTATATGCAGATTTTATGTTGTTTTATGTGGTCAAAACGTTATGTACTGATTTTAAAAGGATGTCATAAGTCTTGGTGTTTAACAGTTTTGGATTATGATGTGTTGTCAAAACGTTTTGAGTTATCAATCTCGTTTGTCTTTTGGATCTGCTCACTTTAAGTCATTGCTGCAGTTTGAACTATTAATGATGTTCTTGGTAGAGACTTGTGGTCATGTTCTTGGTAGAGACTTTGTTGGGAATTATACTAACAGTTACCACTGATAGTCTCGTGGTTGACACTGCTAAATAATACACTAGCAGTGGAAACTCATTCCCACTGCCAGTATAATATTACCACTGCTATTAGATAATTGTTTAGTATTCGTATTATGATAAGTATAGAAAAGATTGTGTGTATATTCTATATTGTTAGGTTTATACTTATCTTGTAAAGGACTCCTTGTGCTATAAAAGGAGATCCTAGGTCATAGCTTTGTGATACGTTTTACATACATACGTATTATTCACAAAGGCTTCAAGGTGTAACCCTAGTGATAACCAAGATCACTCGTATTATTCATTAATAATATTGGAGCTTAGTTTTGTGTTTAATCTGTATTCATTTACAATACATCTTCTAAGTATTACTGAGTATATTCCGCGTGCTTAGTAATATAACTCAAAATATCAATAACACAAGGTGTGTGTTCAAGATCCATCAAGTGGTATCAGAGAGAAGGTTCTGATATTTTGATTTAGAAGACCCAAAGAATAAGCTTAACCTACTCACTCAACACAATGGAGATGGAAAACAACCAGTCCAACGCTTCTACTCCAAGACTTCCTAAGCTCAAACTTAATGAGTTTGAGATGTGGAGGATACTGATTGAGCAATACTTCCTCATACAGGACTATGCTATATGGGAGATCATCTAAACTGGTGATTCTTTCAAGTCTGTGTCAAAGACTATGAAGGTTGGTGACACAGATGTTGTGACAGCTTATGTGCCTGAGTCAAGTATTGAAAAGGCACTAAGGAAGAATGATCTTAAGGCTAGAAGTTTGCTGCTGATGACTCTTCCAAGAGACAAGATCATAGCATTCAGCAAGTTCAAGACTGCTAAAGAACTCTTTGAAGAGATTTGCTCAGTATTTGGTGGTAATGATGCTACAAAGAAGACTCAAAAGACATTGTTGAAGCAAAGTTATGAAAACTTCTCTGCTTCAAGCAATGACTCACTTGATAGCATCTTCACCAAACTTCAGAAGATTGTTACACAACTGACTGTGTTTGGCATTGAGGTAGAAAAGGAAGACCTCAATTTGAAGTTTCTAAGAAGTTTGTCTTCAGAATTTCAAACTAATGTTACTGTTTGGGAAAACAAAGCAGATATTGAAACAATGAAGCTCAATGATCTTTACAACAACTTTAAACTCATTGAACAAAGACTGAAGAAGGATGGGAAACTTAGTACAAGCTCAAGCAACTTGGCTTTGATGTCAACCTCTGTTGACAGTGATGATTCTGAAGATGACAGTGATGATGATATTGCCACTGCTGGTTCTACAGTTTCCACTGGTAATGTTAGTGTTACCACTGCAGGTTCAAAGAAGAAGATTACTGGTATTGGAGATCCTACCTTTTATGCTTTTATCTTCACTCAAGTCAATGGCTCTATTTTAACTCATGAAGACATAGAGCAAATTGATGAAGATGACTTGGAAGAGATGGACATAAAATGGCAAATAGCTCTTCTTAGCATGAGAGCTAGAAAATTCTACAAGAAGACTGACAAGCCTATTCACATCAATGGTAGTGAAACTGCAGGCTTTGATAAGAAGAAAGTGGAATGTTTTAACTGCCACAAGTTGGGACACTTTGCTAGAGAATGTAGAAGACCAAAGACCAAGGACAACAGATCTACTTGGTACAAGCAAAAGAAGGAACCAAATGTGGAAGAGCCAAAGGCAATGTTGGCAATTGATGGTGTGAGCTATGATTGGAGTTTCATGGCTGATGATCAAGAGGAAGAACATTCAGATGCTGCTCTTGTTTCTACTGAATTTGCTCTCATGGCTTTCTCTGACTCTGAGGCACAAAACTTTGAATGTTGTTCTAAAACATGTAGGGCTGCTAGAGAAGTTGAAAGGCTTAATGAGTCTTATGATAGTCAAAGAACAGAGTTGTTTGCTGCTACTTATGCTGTGTCAAATCTTAGGAGAGCTATAGCTGTATTAGAAAAACAACTAGAGCACTATAGAGAAAATGAGACAAAATATAATGATGATATGATTCTTCTTAGAAGAGAGGTAGAACATACAACAACTGTGAATGTAGCATACCAAGAAGAGCTTGAAAAACTTCAAAAGAAAAATGAAAATGTCAATTTAACTTTAGACACATGTTATCATCAGTCTAAGTCAATTGATAAAATTTGGAATGCTCAAATTCAAAGTAAAGTTAAGTCGGGTATGGGTTATAATACAGTGCCTCCACCACTAAGAGGTGTTCCATCACCTCCAGGTATAGATCTAGCTCATACAGGCTTAGAAGACTTTCAGGAACTTGAAAGAGAATATGGTCCTCTAAAAGAAACATTTGGGAAAAATGAGGAACTGGTTAAGCAAGAAACTGATGTTTTTGAGAGTGCCAGTGACTCATCAGTTGTTGATGAGAATATTAAAAAGAATGTAGAGACTTCTATCCCAAAAGTTGTTAATACTGTTACAGAGCAACCTAGGAAACCAGTTAATAAACCTAGATCACCTGTAAGGTATGCTGAGATGTATAGAAACAAGCCATCAGCTCCTAGGGGTAACTAGAGGAGTTGGAATCATGTTAAATCTCAACAAATTGGTAGTGATTTTGTGATGTATAATAAGGCATGTTATATCTGTGGTAGTTTTGATCATTTACATGCTTATTGTGACTATCATGTTGGGAGAAGGGAAGTCCATGGGAATAAAAGGGTGAAGTCTAACAGGTTTCAAAATAATGTGCACCCTAATTCACACTGCAACATGGTCCCAAGAGCAGTTCAACTAAGAAGTGGCCTCAAAACTTTTGCCACTGCAAAAACTGTTAACACTGCTCACCCTAAGTCACCTGTTAAAAGTGCAAAGTCCAAAACAACTTTTGCAAAATCTGCACAAACAGGGAAAGGAAATTTTCAAACTAAAAAGGTTCATTATAACCAACAGTGGGTACCTAAAATCAAATCAGCAGTTTCCACTGCTCATTCAAAAGTTTCCACTGCAAGGGTTGTAAACAAGAAAAGGGGGGACATGGGCAATGCTGTGAAGGCCTCAGCACGTTGGGAATGGAAACCTAAAGGAACTGCCTCTACAACCAATCCCAATGGTGTATCAATGACCTTTGATAGATTTAACTATATTGATACACGAGGCAGATCCAAGTCAATCATGGCTTGGGTCCCCAAAAGAAACTAACTCTTTCTTTTATGTGCAGGAACATCCAAGGACCAAAAGATCAGATCAAGGATATAGAGATAGTGGGTGTTCAAGGCACATGACTGGCAACAAGTCCTATCTCTTAGATTTTAAACATTATGATGGACAGTATATCAGCTTTGGAGGTGGAGTAAATTGTAATGTAAAATGATAACAACAAGAATGATGCAAGAGGTTTAAAAGCAAACAAAATGGATTGTTATTCATATTTAACAAATATGCACTCTAAGTGCAGAGGTTACATCCATTGGATTCATACAACCAGCATCATTACATTACAGAGAAACAAAGCACAACATAAAACTACATACTGATCACTAAAGCTTCACATTCTACCCCACAACCTCATTCTAACAACCATCCATCACCTATGGCTTCTTTGGTAAGGCCCACTTTGGCATCACTTTAGGAGCTCCTCGCATATCAATCCAGATATACACCTTAGGGCTTGCTAATCCCATCACAACTATCCTAGCAGGTGGTGAGGATGATGAAGGACCTGCTGATGGTGGTGATGATAGCAATGGTAGAGAAGGTGATGGTTGCAACTCTTCAGGAGGAACTATTGCTGCAAGAGGGGGCACACTCGGGACTTTTCCAGAGGTCTCATCATCTGTATCTTCATATGGAGATACATAGGAGCTGATCTCTAAGCTATCCCCCTTGATATGTGCATCCTGAGGCACTGGCTGAAGTGATGAAGGACCAGCAGTAAAAGGACTTGAGAGAACACTTGAATGTTTTCTCTTTCTGGAAACAACCTCCTCATACCCTTTTTTCTCAACTCTCCCAGGGTTGTTTAACACAAAATTATCCCAAGAACTATCAGATGAACTGCTAGAAGAAAGATTGATTGGATTGGAATGACTCATGGTATTGTTGGAGAAATGTAAGTCTTTGAGAGAGAAATTTTTGGAGTATGTGATTTGGGTGGTTTGTGAGTCAAAGGTCCTTTAAGTTGGATTCAGTAAGTTAATGAGGGGAAGGTGTAAAGTGGTTGAGGATTAAATGAAGTCTCTTGACCTTGGTAAATGAATCAGTGACTAGGAGTTGACCTAATTAACTTGGTGTTTTGCCACTGCTAATTTTGGAATCACTCTTTTAATCACTGATACCTCACAAATGCTTTCAGTGTATGATTTATGTTTGTGACAAGCAGATTTGAAGGAGTCTTTGTTTACATTGAAGATTGTTGCTGTTTAATGCTAGTATCTTTTGTTGACCACTGCATCTTATGAAGAAATTATGCCTTACAGTGGTAACCACAATGCAATCAGTGGTAACAGGTACTTTCACAAAGAAATCAATAAAACAAAGAAATTTTATTCAAGTCATCATGATGATTCATTACAACCAAAGAGAAAGTGCTCCTAAACACAAAAAAAACATAAAAGGATGCAATCTAATCCTACATCCTACACCAGCTACTCCATTTGTTTCTTGCCTTTGCCCACATAGTCATGCTTGTTCTTTTGGGCTCTCTTCCTTTTGTTCTTAAATGTTGATTGCATTCTTGGACAAGGAAGACCAAGAACTTGTGGAGGAGGCCTTGGTAGTCTTGCAGGCTTCTCTGGTATAGCTATCTGCTTCATGTTTGAGAGAGCTGTCGTCAATGCTGTTGTCAGAGCCTTTGGCAAATCTTTGGCCAAGGAATAGGTCTCATCCTCATTCTCATCATCATCTGATGAGGTGGTGTAGAACTCAAGAGATGGTGCAGGTTTGGCAGCAGGTGCACGCTTGGCAGTCTCTTTAGTGTACTTCTTGGATGAAGTGCTTCCAGCCCATGGTGGAAAGTATCCAGCCCACCCTGATGCTTCTGAGGAAGACTCCGACTCGATCACAAACTCTTCCTCTGAATCAGAAGAGATGTTAATGGTGTTGGAAGGATTGCTCATGGTTATATTCAGGGATTTTGTGTGTTTGAATGTGGTTTGGTGAAGATATCAATTTGCCGAGTCTCCTTATATAGGTAAAGTCGGTCTCAAGGGCTCATTAATGAATATATTTACTTTTTCCTATTTTGGTAGGTTAAAGAGTAAATATAGATATTATCGGGTTGACTTTGGAAGATATTTTTTGGATAAAGGTTTGGTTAAATGTAACTTTGGTTAAGAATATGTTGGTTATCTCTACTCTTTGAATTTTGCTAACATATGCAGATACATAACCAATCCAAAGATGGGAGTTGATCTTAAAAGGTGTATAACTGAGATACACAACAAATGGTTATTGATTCACCATGTCTAATCCACATAAGAATCAACTAGTCCAGAGCAAACGGCTACTGGTAAAGACTTGACAAATCCGTTTATGGTTTATAGTTTACCAAAAACTATATGGTTATCAACTCACCATATTCTTTATGATTAAGAGTTGGCTAGTACATAGCAAACGGCTCATGGTAAAGACATATCAAATCTGTTGATAGCTGGTAGTTTGCTAAAAACTATGATAAGAGCAGACCTATTTTAATATGTTTTACTTTACCACTGCTCTTTGAAATTTTTGTGAAACATTCCCACTGCTAGTTCATAGTTTCCACTGACAGTGTTATTTTACCACTGTTTTTCTAGCCGTTACAACTGTTGTGTCAGTAACAAATTTTTTACTAGCCGTTGTAGAAAAATTGCTTTCCATATATATAGGGTAGCTTCTAGAGAATTATCTACTTTCCTATTTGATATATATCCTCTAAAGATAAATACTTTCCTTAGATAATCTTTCTTGCGATACACTCTTAAAACCCTACCTCTATATATCTTTTGTCTCAATTGGCTAGTTATTACTTCAATTGTTACTGACCTAATATCGTTTTTCATCAAAAGTTTCTATGGCACCATTAAAATTTGTAGATGAGCACAACCAAGTGGCCTACCCACAAAAGTGAAACGAAAAGAGTGGCCCTGTTTTTCACCAGATTGTGGACTTTCTTAATACTACCCATATAAGGTATGCTTTACTTTTAAAACCCATAATCTATATCTCTCAAATCAAACAGTTTTGGACTTCTGCTCACTCCATAACACTTGAGAATAGAGATACACATGAAACAGTGGATGCTCTTAGAGCCACTGTGGACGGGGTAACTATTGATGTTACTGAGGCTTCCTTGAGGAGAGTTCTCCAATTGGATAATCTCAATGGTATCATCACCTTACCCATGCCCGAAATTCATATACATCTTTCTTCTATGGGGTATGATACCACTGACAAAAAGGCTACTTTCAAAAAGAGTGGTTTATGTCCCCATTGGAGATTTTTGATACATACTCTTTTGTATTGTCTAAGTCCTAAGAAAACCTCTTATGAACAATTTAGTTCAACAATGGTTTACCCTTTGGTTTGTCTAGCTTTAGATAGGACTTTTAATTGGTCAAATTATATTTTTACAAGTATGAAAGGCAATGTAAAGAGTAAAACAAAAATTTTGATGTATCCAAGGTTTGTGCAAGCAGTGCTAAATGAGTTTCAACTGCAACCCCATACTAATGTTTATAAAATCTGTTGTCTCAAGCCTAAAGTTTTTCAAAACATGAACAAAGATGGCAACATGATTTTTACACCTCTCTTTCCTCAAATGCTTGCTAAGATTTCACCTGAACAAAACTCACTCATACTTAATGTTCCAAACATTAATTATACTCCACCTGTTTCTCACACCTACGAGAGGAGGCGTAAACAGCCAACTTCTCTCATGACAACACAGCATGTTTCTGAACCTTTTGGTCTAGGAACAAGCAGTGGTGATTCTAGACTTCAACCTAGTCCAACTAAGGAGGACTCTGAGCCTTTGCCCAATGATTCACCTCTCCCAACAGGTAACACTGTTGGAAGTGTTGAGGGCAGTGGGCAACAATTGGAATTGATGGTTTTGTGTACAAAGTTAGCAACACAGGTCAAATATCTGGAACAAGACTTGGAACATCTTAAGGAGCAACATGCCAAGGACATTACACACTTGAAGGTAGAGATTCAGACCTTGAAGGAAGTGTTGCAGGGGTTCAAGCAAAGAAGAACTTCAGTGCAGAGTTGGGTAATTCTCCCGAACATGGGAGGAAAACAGGTGCTGAAACTTAGGGGAGGAAAATTGATTTTGAAGATGAAGGTGTTTCTAGTAAAGGTGCAGAGGAAGCTGATACTCAAGTTGAGCAAGATATTTTCAGTACTGCAACTGATTTTACCACTGATCCAATTTCCACTGCAGAGCCAAGTATTTTCACTGTTGAACATAATGTTGCCACTGCAAGTGAAGAAATTGAAAAACAGAAGAAGGATAAAGGTAAAGCTGTTATGCAAAGTCAGGAGCAAACAAGAAGAAAGATTTCAAAGAAAGAACAAGTTCATATTGCTCTTGATGAAGAAGTTGCTAAAAAGATTACTGAAGAACAGGTTGCTGAAAAGGAAAAGCTTGAGGTATTGGAGATTGCAAGCTTTATGGAGGCTAGAAGGCTGAATAGGATGGAAGACCCACTTTCCACTGTTCAACCTACAATATTCAGAGAGAAGACTCTAGAGTTCAGCTATGTACCTACTGAAGAAGATATTGAATTCTTGATTGCAAAAGATCCAGTAATCAAGAAGAAAGCAATTGACCTGCTTGCTGATAAGTCTTTAACTGAAGAACAAAGAACAACTCAGTTAAAAGATTTTATTCAGATGAAGAATAATCAAGCACTTCAAGATGTGGTTAGTACAGTCAGTAAAGGTCAAAAGAAAGCAAGACAACCAACTAAGGCACAAATTCTCGCATACATGAAGACTTATTGTTGTCATGTTGGTGGTTGGAAAAAGCATCAATTCAAAGGAATGCCTGACGATCAAGTTGAAAGAGCTTACTACTGAGCAAAAAGGCAAGACAATGATTTTGTTCCTATGTACTCTGAAGAAGAAGCAAGAAGATTTCCTGGATTTAAGAGAAAGGCCAAAGACAGTGAATCTCAGATTGTTAAGAAGACAAAGGTTGCTGAAGAACAAGAAGTTCCTACTGAGAAATTCACTGAAGAACAACTGACTGGAATGATTGTGATAGTAGAAGAAGATTTTTATCCAGAACCACTGCAAGTCAGACATCCTATCATTGATTGGGAGGTTTACACTGCTAGCAATTTTGCTCCAACATGGAAAATTACAAGGCTAGGTGGTGCAACTTCCTCATTCATTCTATTTGAAGATCTCATCAAAGCTTTTGACAGAGATGATCTTGACAAATTATGGAAATTAGTTCAAGAAAGGTTTGATGCTGAAGATCTCAAAGATACAAAGGAGATGCAGTTATGGATTAATCTTAGAAGGCTCTATGAACCAGATGTTAATGATGATTTCTGGAAATTCTCATATTCATGTCCTGGTACTAAATGGTTTTACTATGATTCATGTGAAGTTCACCATGTTTCTTCAGCAAATGGAGTAGATGCATTCATGCTTGTTGAGAAAGAATATCCACTCAGAGCTGGAACTCTCACTGTGATGCTATGTACAACAATAAGAGTTCATGAAGACAATGAGAAGGTCAGAGCATTGTTACATATGATTCAAGATCAATGTTCCAGAGCTATTCAGAAGTTAAGGAAGAAGTAAAGTGTTTGGTTGAATTCCCCAAATGCTTGAAGATAATGAAGATTGAAGAAACTTATTGATTTGCAGAGAAATCATAAGTTTAGGGGAGGATTGTTGGGAATTCTACTAACAGTTACCACTGATAGTCTCGTGGTTGACACTGCTAAAGAATACACTAGCAGTGGAAACTCATTCCCACTGCCAGTATAATATTACCACTGCTATTAGATAATTGTTTAGTATTCGTATTATGATAAGTATAGAAAAGATTGTGTGTATATTCTATATTTTTAGGTTTATACTTATCTTGTAAAGGACTCCTTGTGCTATAAAAGGAGATCCTAGGTCATAGCTTTGTGATAAGTTTTACATACATACGTATTATTCACAAAGGCTTCAAGGTGTAACCCTAGTGATAACCAAGCTCACTCGTATTATTCATTAATAATATTGGAGCTTAGTTTTGTGTTTAATCTGTATTCATTTACAATACATCTTCTAAGTATTACTGAGTATATTCCGCGTGCTTAGTAATATAACTCAAAATATCAATAACAGAAGGTGTGTGTTCAAGATCCATCAGACTTGCGGTCATGTTCTTCATAGAGACTTGTCTCACTTTTGTCCTGATTCAATGAATCTATAGAGGTTTGTTGACTTTTTTTTAAAAAAAAGTCAAAGGCGACTTGTCTTGACAAGTTGTCCAGATTTAGTGTATCTGGTCAAAGCGAGTTGTGTGAACATGGTCAAAAGCGACTTATGTTTATAAGTTAGCGATTTGTGATGTAATAAAAGAAGCGACTTGTTAAAAATACGTTGAGTTTTGACTCAAGTGTTACTCTACGACTTGTGTTTGAAAAGTAGAAGATGAAGCGATTTGTCTCTGAAACTGATGGAGAAGCTTTACAAGTACTTTGACTCTTAATAATGGGCATTACAAACCACATTCAAACAATATCTTCAGCACAAACAATCAATCTAAACTATCATTCATTCAAACCAATCAAACAAAATCACAACATCAACATACAATCAAACAAGTCATTACCAACATACACATCTCACGTCTAATCACCTAACCATAACCAAGATCCATCTCATCTTCTACTCTATCAAGACTCGCAGTCGAATGAAAACAAAAAGGGTCTAATCTCAGGATCATTCTTAGTGTGTTTCAAAAGGATATCTTGCCACGAAGGGCGTTTCACACGATAATAACCTCATCACTGATTGACCTAGTTGTTCACTTAGTTTGAATATCCGAACACATTAAGAAGAAAAATAACTAGAAAGTTATTTTCTTTCTTTGGCTCGATCTATAACTAAGATACGAAACTTGAATACTCCAAAAATCTCAGAATGGGTTCAATAACTTAACGTTGTCTGAATGAACCTCTTTCTTCATTGATCTAATCTCATAAAGACTTAATTGAATCTCAAATTTCAATTCGTGGTACTTAAGTACATCAAGACCAATTGCCATAAACACGAAATTGATATTCATCATAGATTCTTATGCTTAATATACGAAACCTAAAAAGAAAAGAAAGAAGCAAATATGCTTTTCCTTGTTCTTTGTTTCGAATTCAGTGGACAAAAAAGAAGATTCAAAAACAAAAATTAATGATAAATGATAACGCTACACGCGTCGTTCGGGGTCAAAGGAACTTCCTTTTCGTCGAGCAAGTTTTTCAACACCCTAGGCAGTGAACCTAATCGTTGTAGTGTAGTATTAGGGTAAGCCACGGGAATTGATATCGTTCTCTAGGGGAATAGGAATGCTAGTGAGAAGTTACTACGCTAAGGTTGGGGTTGAGGAAGATTAATTTTTTTATCTTTTTATGTTTTTTAGGAAATGGAAAGGTACGAATCTCGGGGTTTGGATTTGGGGGTTGGTATTTCTACCGATTACTCTATTCGTCTAATTATCTAATCTAAGGTGTATGTAGTCTATGTCTAATTATTGTGTGCTCGTATGATGGTTTAAAGATGTGTTTACTTAGGTTTTATTACTCCTTAATTATCTCCTATTGATGGTTAAATTGTCACGTCCTTATTCTTAATCGCGTTGTGTGTCTAAGGTCGTAGGGTATGCGTTTATCCCTATCTCTTTGAAAAAACTAAAGGTTAATGACTACAAAATCTCTAGGATTTATAAACTTTAACTCTAAGGTACTCTTCGGATGGTTTAGCCTACAATGACTCTAGGTACTATAAGCTAAGGTTCACAAAGATTAATCAAGCATTAACTACACAACGGATGACCTATCGCAATACTAGATCATTAGCAATTAAGATAAGAGACAACCAATCAATATTCAATAATCAAGTTTCATATCTCCTAAGCAAACACACAAGTAAATTAGCCGGACATGGGAAACATGCAAGCATACACACAAGTAATTGAAGACATAATTGAATTATTGAAGTAAAACACTTATCTTGGTGTAAGATAGGGTATGGAACCCTAAAATACTGTACAAGACAGCCTTGGTTCGGTTTAGGTTTTTACTCCAAAAGACTACACACTGAAAACTAAAAAATTTGGATTCTGTATATAAGATTATACATGCGACGGCGTCACCTTATGATTTGTGACGCCGTCGAGTCGCCGTCATTAGGGTTTCGTCTTGGCCACGTTAGTCTTGCGACGGCGTCACCTTATGCCTGTGACGCCGTCCTCTTCAGCCTCTGACGTCGTTCGGATCAAATCTAGGACGTCTGAGTTGCGACGACCTACTCTTTTAAATCCTGACACCGTCACTTGTAAATAAGCAATTTGGCTACTGAGCCATCACAAAAGTGGTCCGACGGTGTCGCAGTTAAGCAATGACGCCGTCCCCTTCAGTTCCAGCAGCTTGAGTGTCTCGATTCTTGACTTTGGCCATTTTCTTCGTATATTCGCGCCTTTTCGTCCGAATAAGTGTCATTCCAGCATTTTGCCTTCAAGATACCTAAAAAGTTAAAAGGAACGATATTAAGTAATAACGGATACAAAAGTGATCAAATAAGGGCTTAAACGACCCCTCAAAAAGGTACATTTTAAAACCTTATCAAATATCCCTACACTTGGTATTTGCTTGTCCTCAAGAAAATGTGCTTTTAGCCAATTAATTTATAAGTTAGGGGTCATGAAGCATTGGTTTAGAACAATTCACGACACATATAAGCCCCGCAAAAATCATAACAAGCACGGAAATTACATACTAGCACCTCACATGGGGTGTTTGGATACTCACATCTCTCGGGTGTATATGAAATATAACAAGTTGGAAATGGAAGATAAACACTCATTAACCGGTCCTAGTACATAGATTAGCATAGGCTTGAGATTAGATCAAACCTCCATCGCTTTTGGCGTAAGCACCTAGGAAAGACTATCCAAGAGGTCTTTTAAAGGGTTGTGATGTTAGGCTTACGGTAGGGAAACAAAGGGTTTGGTGGGATAGGCTATTTAGTGGTGGCAAGTCAAAAATCTTTATATCACAAGTATGCGAAGAATGGCGTTGCTAAGCCAAGACTCGACACTCTAAAATCTAGATAACTAAAACAAACGAACATAAATTTAAAGATAGATGTAGAATGGTAGCCCATTTTTTTTTTTTTTTTTTTTCAACACTCTATTTTTTCTTTTTATCTTTTTCTATTTTTTTTCCATACACTTTTACTCTACCATCCTCTACGATAACATCAAAATGATAGGGATTTATAGGCACATCCCTACACTTGAGTTTTTATTACTCTAACACTAATTTGACCCAAATTGAAAAGATCAAAACACTTGGAGTACATTATTATGCAAATAAAGGGAATTTGAATTTAACGTTCCCTTTCCGTCATCTCACAAAATTTAACTTTTCCCATGAGTCCCAATCGTCCCAAAACTGTGTACAAAGGATATGACTCGACTTAGCAACTTATGCAAGCAACTAGATAATTGAGCTAAGGGTTTGGGGTGATAACAATAATGCACTAAAAGTGAGTGCATACAAGGTAGGCTAAGGCGATTTGGGTGTACATTTGGGGGTGGGGTGTAAACAATGCTCTTCATTGATATTTCGGAAAACCGAAAAATCACGAGAACCGCGAAAAGGATAGGCTATGAGGGGTTAACTAGGGGTATCGTGTACTAAAGAGAAGTACAACGCAAAGGTGTGGGGGAATTACTCAACCGATGTGGAAGAAGTAATTATATTACGGGTATCAAACAAGGGTTATCCTAATGCCTCTTATCATTTAGTTATTCCTAACTACACAAGTGTAGTCTTACTAGCGATCTCGGGATGCATCACAAAACAAGTTCTAGAATCTATTATACTACCGGTTCACACACTAAGCATTAAAGATGAATGCTTTAATTCCTACTAATCTAAGGGCGATCCTCACATTTTGGGTGGAATTTAAGTGGTAAAAGGTTTTTTGTGCTAGTCATATAACTTCCTATCCATGAGACGCTTTATTAAGACTAATGGCCCACTCCTATATGTCATGAAAAAATTTTAAATTTGGTGCCAAAATTACCCTAACCGACATTTTCTCATGGTTTATTACACAAATGCAATTGGACAAAGCAAATAGTCAAGGATAAGCATAGTTTCAAAGTTCCCATTTTGTTTTCCCTCCCTACACTTAAACTGAACATTGTCCCCAATGTTCCCCGAAGGTATCAAAGTTATGATAATGGTAGGTAATTAAAAACGAAAGAAACTAGTACTCCCCTGATTAGCTCGGTAGGATCCGTGTAAAGTGGTGGTTACATCTTTCTTCAAGAAGAACGTTTGAATGAAAAGCTCATTCTCATCTTATGTATCTTCTTCTTGGTAAATTAAACCTGCACACTTGAAGAAAACAAACGAAACCTTCACGTAGAATCGGCGGTAATAATATATATAAGACTCTACTAAAGTAGGATATAATGCTTGTGGAATGGATGTTTACAGAATTTCTGGAAAATTAAGACCTGGAAAATTCCAAAAATTTATAAGCAGCTCAGAAAACGAGAAAAATTAATCAGTTGTTTTTGCTCCTTCCTGACGCCGTCAGGTTGCGATCCTGACGCCGTCAGGTTATCCTGACAAAAACTGGTCTGCGATTTTCTGGAAAAAATTCGGGAAAATTTACATCTTTAGAATCTGGAAAAATTTCCTGCAAAACATCCATTATGACTCGATACAAGAATTTGACTCGAACAAACACACATATATATCTTTTTAATTAATTGAAATTCTCATGTTTACGTTTCTTTTGAAAACGTGTGTAATCCTCCCTACACTTATCCCTTATGTAAAATACCTTTATATGTAATTAAGACGAGGTTAAAGACAAAATAAAGAATTTTTACAAATTTAAACATGAGAATAAACAATCAATAAAAGATACATGACACAAACAAGCAAACAATTAAGCATGGGTTGCCTCCCACGAAGCGCTTTTCTTTATTTATGAGTCTTGTAGCTAGACTCGAAGTCGTGCCCCTACGTACCGATATAAGTAAGCCTATCCTTGACAATGTCATAAGGATCAAACTTATCCTTTAAGTTCCTAGTAGTACGTTTGGTTCGATATGCCTTTTCAAATTTCTCCCCATCGGGATCATAGATCGTCATCCTAATGTGCCATTCTCCATTACCATCACTAGGTGGTCTATCCCAATCCCACTTATGTTTAGGCTTATCGCTCTCAAGTTTCCACTTATTCATGACGAGGTTGACGGGCAAGCTTTCTAGGAACTCGGTCATCTTCCTAAATACTAAGGCGTCCTCGAACGGGTTCACTTCCATGTCCCTAGCCATTTCTTTTTCATGGAAAGTTGCTTTACTAGCAAAGGCCTCATCTAGGTAGAAAGGTCGTTGGGGACCTATGAAGTTCTTATCTAACCAAGGTCCGTATCTAGATGACGTTCTATCCAACCTAATCTTATGTGGGATTTCCTCTTCTTTGTAGTATGTATGCTTTTTGACATCGTAAATTGACCTAGCATTCCCCTCTCCTACCACTATTTTGGACATCTTACAATCAATGATGGCACTAGCGGTAGCTAAGAATCCTCTTCCTACGAGCAATGGGCATGTCGGGTCCTTATTCATGTCTAGCACATGGAAATCCGCCAAAAGAGTCAATTCTCCTACGTGTACTACCATGTCTTTTATTATCCCTACCGGATATGCAATACTACCGTCCGCTAGACCTAATATGGTTTCCGTTGGTTCTATCTTACCTAAGTTAAGGCTTTTATGGAGGGACAACGGAACAAGATTGATGCATGATCCTAAGTCGGCTAGAGCATAGAGAGGTTTGGAAGTTCCAAGCCTACACTGAAGAGTGAATAGCCCGGGATCGTTTAATTTCTTAGGTAGATTATTTCGCACAAAAGCGGACCCATGTTTTCCAAGCTTAAGTTCTAACTCATATTTTTATTTTAAAGCATTATAATAAGGTGCGTGAGCTAAGACTTCAAGAACCGGTTTTTCTTGATGGAGTTCCTCGTACTCCTCCTCTAGATTAGGTTTGGGTTCTTGGTTGACGGGTTACTCAAGAGTAGGTTCTACCAATGGTGCGGGGCCTTGGTACCTCATTTTGGATTGCTTGGAACCGTTTTTGATAGCATTTACCGAGTGAACCGGTGGGTGTGAGGGGCATGGATGTGCACTCTCCCATGGTGAACAAGAACATAAAGTCGATGAAATCGAACTCACTTTTGGGTTCTTTATAGTATCACTTGGGAGTGCTCCAATTTCCCGGTCATTAAAGGCTTTTAAGAGGGCATCAAGCTTGTTTGTCATCTCGCCTTGTCGTCGCTTAAAATCGGCTTCAAGCTTAGTCAATCGAGTTTCTTGAGATGACATGAATCTAGATGCAATTGCCTCAAGATTAGTGGGGTTCCTGGTGCTTGGAGGATTGAACCTATTAGGTGGACTAGATGAGCTTTGGGGTGTGCTTGAGTTTTGGTTCCACTTAAGGTTAGGGTGATTTCTCCATGAGGGGTTGTAAGAATTTCCTAAGTTGTTTTGTTCGGGCTTGAAAGTGTACCACTTCTCTCCCGCTCCGTCGGTACGCGTGGAGGCGTAGTCCGCAAAAGCTTTTTCGGGGAGTCTTGTGCAATCACGAGTGTCATGGGGACCACTACACAACTCACAAGGTAGAGTGATTTTATTCACTTGATGTAAAGACTTAGGATTTTCGTAGGAGCTCATTAGGAATTTAACTTGATCTTCAAGCTCGAGCATCCTACGGTCGGAAGATTGTGAGTCAATGGGAGGCAAGGAGATTGCCTTAACGGTTTTGGGAAACTCACGGGGGTCATTCCAACTTTCGTTGTCATAGAGAGCAAGGTCCTCTATTATACCCCATGATTCTTCCGCGGTGAGATCACTAAGTTTTCCACCTGCCGCTTGGTCAATGGATCGCTTGGTGGGGAAGTTGACATGATCATAGAGGAGTTGGACTTAGAGCCAAAGATCAATGCCGTGATGAGGGACTTCATGGAGTAAGTCCTTGAATCGAGTCCATGCTTCGTAGAGAGATTCACCTTGACGTTGTTGGAACATCAAGATATCATTCCTAAGCTTAGTGGTTCTCCCCGGTGGGACAATTGAGCAAGGAAGCGAGAGGTGAGATCATCCCAACTTGAGATGGAGCCGGCGGGAAGTCGCTGAATCCAATTACTAGCTTGGTCCCGTAGAGAGAATTGGAAGAGACGCAGACGCATGGTCTCCCGAGTAGACGCAGACGCGTGGTCTCCGTAGAGAGAAATGGAATCGAAAATTTTAAGGAAATCCTTAAGATGCTGATTAGGATCTTCGGAACGAAGTCCATGGAATGCACATCCGTTTTGCACCAACCGAATGGTGTCGGATCGCAGGGCCATAGTTTGGGCTTGGTCGGGAAGCTCAATGGTGTTCCTATATCCTAGGTGGCTTGGTCTCGAGTATTCACCAAGAGTACGGCCTCTTGGCGGGTCATTTGGTGGTAGGTTGATGAATGGTGGTTGGTTATCACCTTCCATGATGAAAAGTGATGGGGTTACGAACAAAGGTCACGAAGAAGGGGGATAGACTATGAGGAAGCTAAAAATTGGAAAAAAATTTACTTGATACGAATCAAGCAAAGAAACCTAAACAAGGTGGACTCCTAACTAGCTATTCTATTCCCCGGCAGCGGCGCCAAAAACTTGATAACGCTACACGCATCGTTCGGGGTCAAAGGAACTTCCTTTTCGTCGAGCAAGTTTTTCAACACCCTAGGCAGTGAACCTAATCGTTGTAGTGTAGTATTAGGGTAAGCCACGAGAATTGATATCGTTCTCTAGGGGAATAGGAATGCTAGTGAGAAGTTACTACGCTAAGGTTGGGGTTGAGGAAGATTAATTTTTTTATCTTTTTATGTTTTTTAGGAAATGGAAAGGTACGAATCTCGGGGTTTGGATTTGGGGGTTGGTATTTCTACCGATTACTCTATTCGTCTAATTATCTAATCTAAGGTGTATGTAGTCTATGTCTAATTATTGTGTGCTCGTATGATGGTTTAAAGATGTGTTTACTTAGGTTTTATTACTCCTTAATTATCTCCTATTGATGGTTGAATTGTCACGTCCTTATTCTTAATCGCGTTGTGTGTCTAAGGTCGTAGGGTATGCGTTTATCCCTATCTCTTTGAAAAAACTAAAGGTTAATGACTACAAAATCTCTAGGATTTATAAACTTTAACTCTAAGGTACTCTTCGGATGGTTTAGCCTGCAATGACTCTAGGTACTATAAGCTAAGGTTCACAAAGATTAATCAAGCATTAACTACACAACGGATGACCTATCGCAATACTAGATCATTAGCAATTAAGATAAGAGACAACCAATCAATATTCAATAATCAAGTTTCATATCTCCTAAGCAAACACACAAGTAAATTAGCCGGACATGGGAAACATGCAAGCATACACACAAGTAATTGAAGACATAATTGAATTATTGAAGTAAAACACTTATCTTGGTGTAAGATAGGGTATGGAACCCTAAAATACTGTACAAGACAGCCTTGGTTCGGTTTAGGTTTTTACTCCAAAAGACTACACACTGAAAACTAAAAAACTCGGATTCTATATATAAGATTACACATGCGACGGTGTCACCTTATGATTTGTGACGCCGTCGAGTCGCCGTCATTAGGGTTTCATCTTGGCCGCGTTAGTCTTGCGACGGCGTCACCTTATGCCTGTGACGCCGTCCTCTTCAGCCTCTGGTCACTTGTAAATAAGCAATTTGGCTACTGAGCCGTCACAAAATTGGTCCGACGGCGTCACAGTTAAGCAGTGACGCCGTCCCCTTCAGTTCCAGCAGCTTGAGTGTCTCGATTCTTGACTTTGGCCATTTTCTTCGTATATTCGCGCCTTTTCGTCCGAATAAGTGTCATTCCAGCATTTTGCCTTCAAGATACCTAAAAAGTGAAAAGGAACGATATTAAGTAATAACGGATACAAAAGTGATCAAATAAGGGCTTAAACGACCCCTCAAAAAGGTACATTTTAAAACCTTATCAATAAACCTACATGATCCTCTTAAATAAACCTACCATTTATTGTCTGGTCTTGATCTCGTTGTCATCTCAATAGCTCAAGCCATCCCTGTGGCTGTGTTGAGTGTCTTCAAACCATCCCTATGGCTTAAGACAAATCACAACTCTCTTGCCATCCCTGTGGCATATAAGAAATATTTTAGGGTTTGAGGAGGATGATTAAGAGTAGCGGGTTGTTGATTTGAAGAGATTTGTTTGTGGCATATAAGAAATGTTTTAGGAATGCGGCTGCGTTTTCTTTTAGATTAGGGTTCACGAATTTTTTTTGATAAGTGACTTAAGCAGAAATGGGGCGGACATAAGTTTTATGTTGAGAGGGATTAGGGTTGCATGATCTTTGGATAAAGGCTTTATATACACGGATTCTTAGGGTTTACTCTTTACATATCACATATGGTAACTGGGCTTGCAATTGAATTATGTCAACTTGGGCCATAAGCTGATTTTGCACCTTATTGGATCGGATATTGTGGGTTCCCCTCAATATAGACAAGGTTGCGTTAATTTCAAATGGTACTTCAAATTATTTCGACTGTACAATTGAAAAGGATATAGGAAGTTATTTGGGATATGAGAAGATTGTTTTTGATAATTTGAGATGATTTCAAGTGCTACTTCAAATATTGATGGGCTTCATGTGCGATATTGTGTGGTATTGGGTGACTATATTGACCGGACTTAATGATTTGGTAATTATATCAAATTTGCTTGTGAAACGGATATTGATCGGGCATAGATTATTGCTAGTAACCACATTTGGGTCGTACACATGATTGAGTCGAATGGGCTTCTCAAGAGAGTTGATGGGTTATGAGATTTGATGATGAAACTGGATGAGTTATGAGATTTAAGTTGTTGATAAGAGTTGTAGTGTTGTTGTTATGGGGTTTTGGCACTTTGGTATATACATATTCACTAAGAATATTATGTCACGGCTTGAAGTATTTATTGGAAAATGTTGACTACGGGGTTGTTTGGAAGATATCTCTTATTTGGAATTGAAGTGAGGTTTTCCTGGCACGTTTACTTATTTCGTCTTCTTTCTTTCTACCCTTCCGCGAAGATGACTTGTTTGGGCATTTATTGAGTGTGATAAAGACTTGGCTATTTAGTTACTTTTGTGATTCTTTCTCACTTAACCCACAATGTAACTATCACTTCGGTGTCTCACGCAGTTGAGGGTACCTCAAGAGGTCTTGTACATTGGGTACACCGTTTCCTTTTCACAAGGATTAGTACAAGATTAAGTAAAAAATCTGGGGAATCTTACTTCATGATCAAGTTTGGCATATCGGGTTTACTTCACCATGTTGTCACTGCAATAGCCGACAGAATGCGTGAATGCTGTGTTTAACAAAGTGTTTATTGGATGGTTGATGATATTGTTGATGTTGGATAATGAACCGTTGATGAACCGCTGCATGTTCCCCTAAAACAGATATTCAGTGAAACCAAAGTTGTCATAACACATTCAAGCTGACATTGTTTACGGTTTTGTCTTGATTTAGTAAAATCCCGCGAAAGAATCTATTTCTCTGTTTAAATCATAGACTTGTAAAATCTCGTGACAATGGAAACATCATGGTAATTGTAAAGTGCATTTCCGGATCTATCTTACGGTTTATTCTTGGTTTTGTAAAATCCCGCGAAAGAAACTATTTCTCGGTTTAAACCATAGAGTTGTAAAATCCCGTAATGATGGAACCATCCTGGAGAAAGGAAAGTGTATTTCAAAGGTCTTATCTGATGCTGGTGCTACAGTTTCTACTTCGAAGAAGGGATAAAAAGGGTGTACTTCATGAATTGGATGTGTGTTTGGATATTCGTCATAGCAGTTTGGTTATTACATGGTTTTACAGGGTTATGTGCTTTTAACCGTGGTCGGGATGAAAACCATTATCATAGTTCATTTAAAACGTCAATGGAGGCTAGATGTGAGCTTTTAACCAGAAGATGTGACAACGGGGTTAATTCACTATTATTTATTTGAGGTTGAAGTGAAATATCATGGGTGAGTGTACTTAGTATCTGAAGGTATCGGGGATGGTTGGATGAAGATTCTTCATGATCCTTGTTCGAGCTTATTATCAAAAACGAAGACTTGGAAATCTAGTTATTGTTGGGTGACTTTTCCTTTTCTTTTACCACTTGGGGGAATTGGGCTCTTACCACCACAAAATAACTATTACTTTAAGGAGTTACGTTGTAGTGCTCAGTGTCACATTAAATTGTGGATTTTCAAGAGGTGATGTACGTCTAATACTTGATGGTTGGTTGGATGAAGAGTATAGAGTACTTAGAGATTCAATGGAGGATGAAATCTCGGCACCGCTCTTTGCTACATATGTGCAAGTTTAAGTCATGAGTTCGGGTTGTTTTACTTCAGGGTCAAATTCATCATATTGGGTTTTCTCCATCAGCTGTCACGACAAAGAACCTATTGAATGATAATGGGTTGATTACGTGTTTGCCAAGGGTAGATGAAAAGAGAGAGATTTATGACTTTTAAACACAGCAGTTCAAGCCTCGTACTCTAAAGAAAAGAAATGTGTACGTTTCAGTGCACATTATCTTCGAAAGAAGAGAAATCTTCTTATGACGTTTGAACACAACAATTCAAACCTCGTTCTCTAAAGAAAAGAAAAGTGTACGTTTCAGTGCGCTTTATCTTCCAAAGAAGAGAAATCTTCTTATGACGTTTGAACACAACAGTTCAAGCCTCGTTCTCTAAAGAAAAGAAAAGTGTACGTTTCAGTGCGCTTTATCTTCGGAAGAAGAGAAATCTTCTTATTTATGACCATTCTCATCAACATGCTTCATGCTTTTTCCAAGCGCTTCAGTCATCAAGTGAACCGAACTACTGTTGATTGTCTTCTTATTCCACTTGCTTAATCATAATGATGATGGCGACATCATATGCTACATTTGGAGGGGAGAAGTGTGAAGAGACTACATTATGAAGATATTCACTTGCTTAATCAAGAATGGCATCTCCGTATGTAATTCTTGAGGGGGAGAAGAAGTGTGATAATTCTGCATGGTTGATTGACATATGAGAATATATGGTCATACGGCTCCTAACTCATGTAAGAACCGAGCTTCTTCTTATCGGGTCATCTTTACATGGAGTTTCTTCTATGAGCCGTTGGTTGACATCTTCTCACGGACTGATGAGTTTAATGACAAAGTGCTTCCAGTTGCGGGGCTGATTTCCTTGATGAACATCTTTCTGTTCTTGTTTGATTGGGAGGGATTTGATTTAAGGGGATTTGCTATATACAAGTTAACGGGAATGCATGTGGTGAGAAGAAGATGTTAACTTTTTGATCCCCAAACGGCAATATTGAAGAAGGTCGAGTCTACAGTCTGTTCTACATTTTCTGCTACATGTTAGAAGACTAAAGACGAGTTGCATTTAACGATCTAAAGACTTCTTCTCAATTCAAGCATTCATCATAAAGATTGTCGGTTTAGGGGAGAGCACTAATTGGGGGAGAGTGAAAAGCCAAAGTTAATCCCCAATTAGACTTGCTCACATTCTTCAGCAAGTTGATTATCACAGATACATCCGAGCTAATGATGTTCTGCTCAACAGATTTCTAGTATACGGGCTTATTATGTGTTGCTGATTCTGAAGCATCAAAACCAGCAAGGGGGAAGGAGACACGCATCTAAACGCGTGTAAACATTGATGAACTTAATACTTCTAAGTAATTGAAGATATCCCGGGAAGACGAATGTCATTACCGCAGAGAAACTCAAGGTTTGACTCATGGTGTTTAGTGTTCTTATTCCAAGTATGTGGGGGAAGAGATGGAAGAGTTAGTTTAAGTACACAAGTGTGTGATGATTTCGATGTTATCGCAATCATCAAGGGAGAGAAATTGTGTACATTGGGGATGCTCAGCTGTTTCACTTGAGAGCGTAGTCGGTGATTCAGTGATAATCACTTATTCCGGAGATGACATCCGCAGAGATAATCAGTGATTCAGCATGCTACTTCAGTGTTATCGGTTATTCTTTCTTTTGGCATTTGGGTACTTTGGGTTCTTGAGCTTCATACACTTTATTCAGGGGAGAGAAAAGTATTCTTCGGGGTTATTCTTTGGATATCGGACTTAATCTGCTACTTCGATGTTATAAGTTTCTCTGTCTTTGGGTCTATGAAAATTGTGTACATTGGGGATGCTCAATTGTTTCACTTGAGAGCGTAGTCGGTGATTCAGTGATAATCACTTATTCCGGAGATGACATCCGCAGAGATAATCAGTGATTCAGCAAGCTACTTCAGTGTTATCGGTTATTCTTTCTTTAGGCATTTGGGTACTTTGGGTTCTTGAGCTTCATACACTTTCTTCAGGGGAGAGAAAAGTATTCTTCGGGGTTATTCTTTGGATATCGGACTTAATCTGCTACTTCGATGTTATAAGTTTCTCTGTCTTTGGGTCTATGTGTATTCGGGTTCTTGAGCTTTTACCTAGAGGCTGATTGCATCAATTCAACTACTTGATGGAATTGTTCTCTTGACACCTTTAGGAATGGACTACTTCTGACTTTCGTGGAAAAGGAATTTGAGAAGATTATTTAAACGTGGGATGATACGTTGTTGTTCTTCTATTGGATGATATAACCTCGAACGAAGAATCACAAAGATTATTCTTAAAAGGAGCAGCAAGATCGATGATAATGGTGTGTTTCTTTGTGCACCTGGCTAAGGCAAGCTTGAAATAGAGCTTCGAATCTGCTCAACAAAAGGATTTACGGTTTGAGGGGAAGCTGCCAAAGTCTCACTTTCAGATGGTTCAATTTCTCTCAATTCAGGAGCCTCGAAAGCTTTGGTGGTGAATGTTTAAGAGATGATGTCTTCTATCTTCTACAACGGGGCTGCTCGATATCCTTATCTCGGTACTCGTATCATCATCTTCTTAAACTATATCATCTACTCTATCTGTGTATATATATTTATCAAAAAGCAAAATAAAAAAATATAAAACCTACAAAACAAAATAGAAAAATATAAAATCATCGAAAACCCATAAAAAATCAAAAATTTTTTAAAAAGACCAAAAGTATGTTTTCTCAAGACATGTCTTCTGATATCGATAACATCTACGGTCTTAGAAATGTCATTCAATAATGGCACGTGACCATAGATGAAGTTCGAGCAGGAGGTGTAAATATTCTTTTCCAAAACATGTCTCAAAATATGGCTTGCAGTTATTTCAGACTGTAACCCGTGCTAAAACTATGGTTTGCTAGTACTTCAGATAGCAACCCGTTTTTCTAAGAAGGAAAGTGCTACGCTTAAACGATTTTCAAAAATTTCGTGCACTTATCCTAAAACAAATTGAGGAAAGTATGTCGAAGGACTGCTTTTCCTACTCAAATATTTTTCCTTCAAAATTCTTCAGAAAAATATTTGTTTTAACTAAATTGGTGGAAAATGAGTTGCTTGAAAATCAATCAGAATCAAGTTTTCATAAAATTGCAAAAACTCAATCAATGACTTCAGCGCTTTTAAAACTTTTCAAGAAAAAGAGTCATTGATTGAGGGGGAGAATGTTTTCAAATTTATATCATCTAACGGGCTTATCTAATTATCCTATATACTTAAATGTAAAACATGTTAACCTACGTTGAAGGACTAGGTGCCTAGGATATGATTTTTAGGATTAGATGATTAGAGTTTGATAAACACATTATTCCCATGCCTTGAATGATTTGATTGATATGTTGAATTGACTTTTATTAGTCGATTGCTGTTTGGGTGTTGTCGACCACCATATATTTGTATGTGTGTTCACTAACGTATGCAGGTATATTGGTATATAAGAATGTTCCCGATCCGGATCCCACAATTGAAGATGATTGGATGCCGAAAGGAAAGGGTAACTATATCTTGGGTTGACAAATGAAGAAACGGAGCTTAATTTGACTTCTATGGAGAGTTGGCATGAAAAAATACAACGTAAGAGGTCTCACTGCATCAGCAGATGGTTTTCTTCATCATCAAATGAAGAAACAGAGCTTAATTTGACGTCTATGGAGAGTTGGCATGAAAAAATGCAACGTAAGAGGTCTCATTGCATCTGCAGATGGTTTTCTTCCAACCTTCAGCAACAATAGAAGCAGCTTGTGATTTTAAACCACCTAACGTATCTTTGTGCATGACAAGTAGTGAATAACACCATTTTTCAACAAATTTGTTAAAATTGTTTTGAAAATGGATAAATTATTGTTTTGAAAATAAATTGAACTAATTTTAGAAATCACCGGACTTCATTTTATCAAAACTTAAGTCACTCAATCAACGACTACGGCCATCGATTGAGGGGGAGAGTGATTTAAATTAAAGTATTTTCAATCAATATATCTTCATAAGAGTCCGGTTTGTACAATAATAAGTGGTGATTTAAAGATTTAATGTTATGTCATGGCATGATTTTCTTTAAAACTCAAAGATCTTTGTAAATAAAAATTTTTCTGTTCTTGTTTGATTGTGAAATTGTTTTATTTTACTTAAAGATCTCTTAAAACTATCATACCTGACACTAACAATCTTTAATGTCTAAAATTGATCCTTATCAGTCATTTTTCAAAATTAAATTTTGCCACGTCTTTCCCCAAAATTTTCTAAATGATTTAAATCAATCGGGATCCAAAATCTCAATTGGTTTGAAATTTTTTGATCGGGGGAGAGATCGAGATTTAAATCTCAAATCGGTTTTAAAGGATGACTGTTTCAAAAGCACTCCTTCCTTCATGTGCCATACGATTTCAAATACATAATGCACATGATTGTGGAGGAGCATTTAACCAAAAACCAGAAGAGAATTTAAACCAGGCACAAGTCCTCCCATGTTTTCTAAACCGTATTAAATCACTTGGGATCCAAAATCTCAAAGGGTTTGATATTTTTGATCGGGGGAATATTTGTGATTTAATTATGAAATCTGACAAATAATGATCGATTTGATTCAAATGTGCATGCTGCTCTCCCATATATGCTAAACGCTTTCGAATCTCGAAGCATATATTGAGGGGGAGCATATCAAAAGAAAATAAACTTTCAAGGTACAAAGATTTCTATGTTTTATCCAAAGTACCTTGATTGATTTTCTAAATGGTTTCTTAATGGCTTTTGTGATCGTGGATGTACTTCAAAAGAACTCTTTCCTCTATGTGATAAAATGATTTCAAATATCCTACGCACATATTGAGGGGGAGAATTTACCAACAAAATCAAAAGGCTTTTTCTAAGGAAATTGTGATCAAGAAATTATTTCAAAGAACTCTTGCCTCCATGTGCTAAACAACCTCAAAATCATAATGCACATGTTGAGGGGGAGCATTTCTAAATGATCAAAACAATTAAGGTACAAAATGCTTTGATTTTATAACACAAGTACCTTGATTGATTTTCCAAATGATTTTACAATTGGTTTCAAGAAGGAATGAACAATACCAAAGGACCGACCAATTTAATTTATGCATGGTGTTATAAGGATGGTTAGGTTAGGTATTAGTTCCCACGATCCCGCCAGAGCCGGAGGGATCTACCAGGGACAATCCACTAGATAGTGTAGAGTCCTTAGGTATGATGAAAAAAGGAGAAAAATGAGAAATGGGAAGAGTGCGGACTGAGATAGAGCTAGAACTGGAATAAACCCAACAAGGTTCTAGTTATGAAGTCTCGGTAAGCACTGAAGGGGTTGAAGAATGAAAAAGAACTGAATGTGAAAAAGGGTGAAAAGAAATAGCCCTCGAACAATTCAACCTTAGGGCAGTAACCGGGTTCAATACATATGCTACTTGTGGTTACTAAGGTAACGCCGGTATTGAAGACAAGACGTCATGGACCCAGTGACGCACTGCACTAAACTTCCCAAGCTACTCAAGTTCCTCTTAAAAGGGTGTTGGGTTCAATAAATATCCAAACCCCTTAATCTAGGATTTGAATAGAATATAGCCCAAGTGTTTAGTCCGTTAAACACTAATCAGGTCACTGAGTGCATAGCCTCTCAGTGGGTCATCTTCGGGATACTCAGTACGAGGCGAAGAAGAAGTCTCTCCACTCAGTAAGACGGAACTTAAAGGGTAAAGACTGAGTCAAGAAGAAGATGATGGATTCAGTGAGTGATGACAATAACTCACTGAATCCCTAAGACTACTCTCCAACTCTTACACTGAAGACAAACTGAAGTAGAAGACTGAAGGATGTGAAGACTAAAGAAAGAGCGGGACAAGTCGGGAAAAGTTTGAATCAGATAAGACGAAGTCCTTATCAACCAAAGTCAACTTTCCCTGAATGGCAAAAGATCAGGCTCAGTGTCATCACTGAACTTAGGAAAGTAGTCTTGTCTCTTACCTAGAATAGTCTTTGTAAACAGAGACAAAATACATCAGTATTTTGTCTTCTGCATGATGTCAGTTTGTCACTTAGGAAAGAGTCAAAAATCATACATGTATAAATAACATAAGAGATGGAGTGAAAAGATCAAGCTTGTGAATTGTAAAAACACACATACACGCAAGCCATCTTTTCACTCCTCCAAATACAACTTAGTTCCTGAGATAGCTCAGTGAGCTCTAAGAGTTGTGCTCAGACTTAGCCTGAGCTTAGAGAGGAGTCACCCAACTTTGTCATTTCAATCCCAAGTACTATTCCGCAAGTACTTGGGTAACGTATTCTTTGTTGATTTATATCTAATAAGAATATTATGTTGAAAATTACTTAGTGTGTTTTCTTATATTAATTTCAGTCATAGTTCACTATTAACTTGTTTTATAAACTTAAGTTGTTTTAAACGATAGTGAACGGGGAACAACAAGTGGTATCAGAGCAAGGCTAATTATAAAACTTGTTTTTTTAGGCCGCTCTAAAAGTTTTAAAATTAGGATCCTAAATTGCTGAAATTGATGTACCCCAACTAGTCGATAAAAAGGGTGGAGCTTATTCAGCTGTTGCCCCTAGATTTGAAGTTGGCAAATTCAACAAATGAAAAAAGCGAATGCTTTGCTATTTGATTGGGATGGAACCTTATTATATCAAGTGTATAAATGAAGGTCCATTTGTCCCAAAGACTGCTGAAGGGTTGCCCAAACCTGAAGCTCAGTGGACCCAGGATGAAAGGAGAGTGGTCAACCAGGACCAAAGACTCAAAAGTATCATAATATCTTGTCTTCCTGACGATATCATGGAAGTCTGTTATAAGCTGTAGTACAGCTAAGCAAACCTGGGATGACCTAGTTCATAGTCATGAAGGACCATCTGATACCAAGGAAAACAGGATAATGGACCTGAAACTTGAGTATAACACCTTCAGGGCTAAGGACTCATAAACTCTCTCTCAAACTTACACCAGGTACAAAACTCTTTTAAATGAATTGTCAAACGATGGTGTTAAGTTGTCCAAACATGAAATCAATGTTGGTTTTGTCAACAGTCTCCCTGAGAAGTGGTTGAATTTCTCTCAGGGACTTAGGAATGCTAATCATATCCAAAATCTTGAGCTTCCTGAAATTTATGGGAAATTTGTCTATGAGGAAAATCTCATCAACAGACGATACCCTGACTTAAAGAAGTCTCAGGAAGTCAAGAAGTCCCTGACCACCACCTCATCACCAATATCAACTGCTTTCTATTCTAACAATGTTGTTCAAGATTTTCAGGAAAATTCAGATGATGAGATTGATGAGAGATCAAGTGAGGAGTACCTAAATGACCTGAACACTGAATTTCAGGAAAGGGCACTCCTTGCTAACTCTCGAAGGTTTATAAAAAGAAACAAAAGTTTTTCGAATGCCAAAGCAAATGAGGACATTGAATGCTTTAAGTGTCACAAAAGAGGTCATTTTGCAAAAGACTGTTTTTCAAAAACAATTTCTGAACCCTCTTATAAACCATCAAGGTCAAATCAGTCCTCAGGCTTTAGCAAATTTCAACCAAAAATCTATCAGTCTCATCAAAATTTTCAAAACAAATCTGATCAAAACAAAACTGTTGACTTTGAAGCTAAGTATAAGAAAGTCAAAGCTAAGCTTGCATTGCTCGAGGCCAGTCCCTCAGAAACAACAAAAAGTGTTCAATATGTGCAGGGTAAAAACAAAGGCCTTGTTGCTGAGACCTTCGACTGGGATGAAGAGCCAGTGTCGTCAGATGATAAAATGGTGCATGTCAGTGCACTGATGGCCCTCTCAGAAGAGGACAAGCTAGCAGTTGGAAAGAATCATGCCAGAAACGGGGAATGGGTCAACATCACTATGAAGAAGGTAAACATCTTATTATCTATGGATGATGACTCTGATTGGCAGTCTTATATGAATTATCTTAATGTTGACCTTAAGTTCGTAGAAGAGCAAAGATTAAATCTCTTTTCAAAGTACAACAAGCTAAGTTTTGAATTAAACAAGTGTAGAGATGAACTGCTTATTTTAAAACAAGCCAAGCTTGAGGCTGTCACCTTGCAAATTCAAAACACTGAACTAGTTAAGAGAAATCAGGCTCTTCAAGATGAGCTTAAAAAGGAACAAGATATTATTGATAGTTGGACTGCTAAGAATCCCAAGGTCTTTGATGCTGTGGGTGCCCCCAGTAGCAAAAAGAGAGTCATAGGTGAAGATCATCTCCCTGACTCTCGCAACAAAGACCAAAGTTCAAAACCATTTGTGTCTGGTGGTATGATTACCAACATATTGACAACTCCAAATTCCAGTGATTGGATTGAACGGGTTAATCCTGAGAGTAAGCTTCCAAACTTCGATTCTGGAAGGATTCTTGAGCCTGAGAGCCAAGCTCTTAAGAGCATGCTAGGACTTCCTGAGATGACCAGTGGTACTGAACACATCTCTGAGTCTGAAGCAGAATCTAAAACACCGCTTCCACCCCTGAAACCTCTTCAGAGTGCTGATCCAAGCTCTGAGCTTACTCCTCTAAAATTCAATCCTCACTCACCAAAGGAAAGATCTGGACTTGGTAGAACCATCCTTCAAAGACAAGCAAAACTAATCCAACAAGAGTCTACTCCTACTGAGACTTCAACATCCTCTGTCCCCACTGAAGCTGACCAAATTCAGCAACTGACTGAACTTGTGAGGAAGCTTACTGAGAAAATGGAATCCATTGAAAAGGTCCCTGAACCAATCAAGGAGACAAAGTCAGCTTCCTCCAGTTCCTCAAAGTCTAAGTCAACCTCCAAAAACAAACAAAAGTGTGAGTTGTGTCATTATACCAGCCATACCACTAACAACTGCTATTGAATCCTTTTTTGCATGATCTGCAAAAAGGATGATCACAGGACTGCAGATCATCTACAGTATGTCAGTCAAGCAAACTATACCAAAGTTGGTCATCAGTATGCTTCATCCTCCAAAGCTGCTCCAAAGAATAGAGCAAAACCTTTTCCTCTGTGTCCTCACTGTGGGTTTAATGATCATCATCAGGATGATTGTCTCATGAATACATGCTGTGATATATGCGGTAATCCAGCTCATGAGGCATCCCAACATGACAGTGTCATTCATGCAAGGAGAAATTCCAAACAACCCAGAGTCACTGAGTCATCCTCAGCCTCTAAATGCAAAACCTGTGGTAGCACTATGCACACAACTACTGACCATGAGTCAATTGCAAATTTCAAAGAGACCTTGAGATCCAAGCCCACTAGTAAGTGGGTCACGAAGAGAAACTAATTCAGTTTACTACTTGTGCAGAGACATGCCAGGGAGCCTATTTGGCATCTAGACAGTGGATGCTCAAGAAGCATGACTGGTGTGAAGGAATATCTGCACAAGTATGTAAAGGAACCAGGACCCAAGGTAGTATTTGGTGATAACTCATCATGTCCCACTGAAGGTTATGGTTCAGTAAACTGCAATGGAATAGTTTTCTCTAGAATAGCCTATGTCAATGGTCTCAAATACAATCTCATCAGTGTCAGTCAACTATGTGATGCTAAATACATTGTACAATTCAATGATAAACAAGGTACCATTTTCAATGCCAACAAGGAAGTTGTGTTGATAGCTCCTAGGAGAGATGATGTTTATGTGCTAGACATGTCAACACTCTCCCAAGATGGAACGTGTATCTTTGCTAAAGCCACTGAAACTATCAATTGGCTGTGGCATAAGAGACTCCCACACTTAAACTTCAAAAACCTCAACAACTTGGCAAAACAAAACAAGGTCCTTGGCTTACCATCACTGGTTTTTGCAAAAGACAAACCATGCTCTGCCTGTGAAAAGGGTAAACACCACAGAGCATCATTCAAAACCAAACAAAATTTCTCCATCAAAAGCTGCCTTCACCTCCTGTACATGGATCTCTTTGGACCTGTCAGTCCCAGATCAATCCAGCATGAGAAGTATACACTTGTCATTGTTGATGAGTTCTCAAGATACACTTGGGTATACTTTCTTTCCAAAAAGAGTCAGGCAGCTGATACAATAATGTCATTCATCAGGAAGATAGAAAACCAGAATGACATTACAGTTAAACAAATCAGAACTGACAATGGCACTGAGTTCAGAAATCAAGAACTTGAGAGTTTCTGTGATGAAAAAGTAATTTCTCAAAATTTCTCATCTCCTTATACCCCTGAACAAAATGGGGTTGCTGAAAGGAAAAACAAAACTCTCATTGAGGCTGCTAGAACTATGTTAAATGGCTCAGCCCTCTCAAAGCATTTCTGGACTGAAGCAGTCAAAATTGCCTGTTACACTCAAAACAGGTCAATCATTGTCAAAAGACACAATAAAACCCCATATGAGATCTTCAAAGGTAGCCTTCCTAACATCAGCTATTTTCATGTGTTTGGATGTCCTGTGTTCATTCATAACCACAAGGATCATCTAGGCAAGTTTGGTGCAAAAGCTGATGATGGATACTTCCTAGGCTACTCACTGATCTCCAAAGCCTTCAGGGTTTTTAACACAAGGAGACAACAAGTTGAGGAAACTTTTCATGTCACCTTTGATGAAAGTATTGAAAGCATCAGGTTCACCAACACCTCACTGGAGGAAATAGGAATTGATGACTCATCAAGATATCCTCCTGATGAGTACAACACTGAATTCAATTCCTCATATCAAGCTGATGCTGACATCTCATATTATGTCTTACCTCACAATCTACCCCAACCAACCATCAGTGAGTTCAATGATAATCAGGCAATCTCTGCTGGGTTAGGTAACACTGATTAAAATAATCAGGAACCTACAACTCATGAATCTCAACCTGAACCAGACATCTCTACAGATGATCTAAATGATTCTGTGACTCTTGCACCAGAACTCACTTCAGAACACCCAGTGGCATCATCAAGCTCAGATCCCAGACCACAAAGTAAGTGGACAAGAACTCAGGATATTGAGCTTGTAAACATCATTGGTGAACCCACTGAGGGCATGCTCACTAGAAGCATGGCTGCTAGTCTAACTGCAGCTTCAGCCAATGAATGTCTCTATGCTGATTACCTATCAGATATAGAACCCAAAAGTGTCACTGAGGCTCTAAAATACCCAAGCTGGGTTCAGGCTATGCAAGAAGAACTGCAATAGTTTGATAAAAACAAGGTCATGACCTTGATCAAATGTCCTCAGGATGTAGTAGTCATAGGAATGAAGTGGGTTTTCAGAAACAAAACTGATGAAAACGGCACTGTCATTAAAAACAAAGCCAGACTTGTAGCCAAAGGTTACAGTCAACAAGAAGGCATTGACTATGATGAAACATTTGCTCCTGTTGCAAGAATGGAAGCCATCAGGATCTTCCTTGCATATGCAACATACATAAACTTCAGGGTCTACGAAATGGATGTTAAAAGTGCATTCTTAAATGGTGATCTCAAGGAAGATGTGTATGTTCAGCAACCTCCAGGCTTTGAGAGTAGTGAATTTCCTGACTATGTATGCAAGCTTGATAAAGCCCTTTATGGACTCAAACAAGCTCCCAGGGCATGGTATGAAACTCTCTCAGCCTTCCTGATTCAAAACAAGTTTGTCAGAGGAAAGATAGACAACACACTGTTTGTCTATAGAACCCAACAGGATGTGATACTAGTCCAAGTGTATGTTGATGATATCATCTTTGGCTCAACAAACTACAAACTTTGCAAACAGTTTGAAAAACTAATGACAAAGAAGTTTGAAATGAGCATGATGGGAGAACTTACTTACTTTCTTGGACTACAAATCAGGCAAACTGATAAAGGAATATCCATCAGTCAAGAGAAATACACCAGAAATATCTTGAAGAAATATGAGATATTTGACTATGCCTCAGTGAAGACACCAATGGTCCCACCTAACAACCTTGGACCTGATCTCACTGGCAAATCAGTCAATCAAACTCATTTCAGAGGGATTGTTGGCTCACTGATGTATCTAACCGCTACTAGACCAGACATAAAATTTTCAGTCTGTTTAATAGCAAGATATCAGTCCAATCCCAAAGAATCTCACCTCACTGCAGCCAAAAGAATACTCAGGTACCTGAAGGGAACCCCAAGCCTTGGACTCTATTATCCAAAATGCTCAGGATTTGATCTCAAGGGTTACTCTGATTCTGATTATGCTGGCTGTAACATGGACAGAAAAAGTACCTCAGGGTCCTGTCAATTTCTTGGAGGAAAACTGGTTTGTTGGAGTGCAATGAAGCAACAATCAGTAGCTATGTCCTCAGCTGAAGCTGAATATGTTGCTGCAGCAGGATGTTGTGCCAATGTATTATGGATGAAAAGTCAACTCAGTGACTATGACATCCATTACAAAATGGTGCCCATCTTCTGTGATAACACTAGTGCAATTGCAATCTCCAACAACCCTGTCCTCCACCAAAGAACCAAACACATTGATATCAGATATCACTTCATTAGGGATCACATAATGAAAGGAGATATTGAACTTCATTTCATCCCTACTGAATATCAACTGGCTGATATCTTCACCAAACCCTTGGATGAACCTACCTTCAGGAGACTGAAAGCTTAATTGGGAATGCTTGACATTGAAAGTCAAGAATCTGAAAACCAATCTCAGTAAGTTCTCTGAATTGGTTCATCCTCCCTGAACACCCAAAATAAACCTCTCACTGAATGAGTAAGACTCATTCAGGGTCCCTGACACTTGACAAAGAGCATTGAATAAGTAACTAAATGATCCAAGAATCAGTTACTTTAATGTCCTAGGTTGGTAACTATGCCAATTTAATAAAGGAATATATGTCTCTTTGTCTTAATGTCATCCCACTTGGCATTTAATGCCTCTCACAAAAATATCAATTTGATATTTTATCCCTGCAAAAGTGCACTTTTACTGTGCACTGCAACTGTTCCCTTGAAAAGCGGGATTTTGCTGCGGGTAATGGAGTGGTAGCATTAAATGTGGAAATTCAAACGCCTTTCAAAAACCGACTCTTAATATTCCCATTTGTGCACAAAACACCCCTCTTATCACTCTATAAATACCCTCTTCAAACACAAACAAACACACATAAATCTTTTCTGCAACAAAGCTCTGTCAAAATCATTTTAAAAAAAAACATTTGTGTGTGCTCAATAACTCCTAAAAAAAAACCTCTTTTGGAAAACCCTTCTTGTAAACATTTACAAAATTTTTTCATCACAAACTTGAAGAGATCTAATTACTTTGATTGTTCTAGTCAAAACATCTTTTTAAATCCTTAAATCTTTGTTAATGGAAATGGCTAAAACACAATCTCTCCAGTTTGCTTCTCAGTGGGTAGGGGATCTTACTAATGTTGAATTTAAAACAAATAATGTCATAGGAAATTTTGAATATCCTGAAAATGTCCCAACCTATAAAGACATTATAAAATTTTTATTCAACTGCCCACTTAAAACGGCCTTTGTAAAATGCCCCTCAATAGTGTACCCAAACTACCTCAGGGAGTTTTAGGCCACTGCTAGAGCCTTTGACCCGACACCTTCTACTGATGAGAATAACCTTAGACCTCTCAGGGAGTATCTCATCAGGTTCAGTCTAAATGGGGGGAAACAATACACCCTGGATTACAAAACGTTTTGCACTACAACAGGGTTAGATTATAACAAAGGTGTTTATGTCGCCCATCCTGAACCCTCCACAGTGAAGGATGGGTTAAAACAAATCATTTTAGATCCAACTTTTTTGGACAAGACCCCAGTCACTAAAAGCTCATTCCCCGTGGCTTGGAGGATCCTCTTCACTTTTGTGATTCAGGTCCTCGGCGGGAACCACTCATCCACTGAACAAGTTAACTCTATTCAGTTGATGATGGCATACTGCTTGATGAATGGGGTCACTGTCGACATATGGGAGATCATTTACAGTGATCTCGTAACGAAGCTACAGAGCAAAACTAGGACGAAGTACGTTTCGTATCCTAGGTTTGTCTCTTGTGCTCTGCAATCGTTACTGGGTTCAAATTATACTCAGGATGAAAAATTTGGAAATTTACCTGGCATCCTGAGCCCTTCAAATTTTCAAAAGGACCCATCCCTCGTCACTCCCATTGAATTGACGGCCCACATGATTGCTGTAAACAATCAAAGTGGATCAGTGTCTCCAAACCCTACTTCTAAAAAGAAAAAGGGGAAGTCTCAGACTGGGACTAAGACTAAACAAAAGTCTCAGGGCCCTGAGGCTTCAGGAGCACAGCCTAAGAGGCACAAAAAGCCCGAGACCAAAAAGACACCCACTGACCAGGCAACAACCACCCTAGTGACAACGAAGGACACTGATACATCACAGTCAGTGCCCTTGGTCACACCTACTACTCCCCAAGATCCAGAGGGAAACATACAACCCGCTGGTAGGGGAGCGCCTTCCACAACGCCCAGTGATGACATTAGCAAATACAAGCCTTTGTCTGAGAGCACACTGATCGATCCCAAAGACTCAGGGGGAAACAAACAACCCACTGATAGGGATACAACAATCACTGACTCCACCAAAGGCACTGGGAAACACCCACCAGTGTCTCAGGGGTCACTGGGGGACAAAGACTCGGAGGGAAAGAAACAACCCGCCGATACGGAACCCAAAACCAATCCTGACTCAGGAGAAGGCACTGGGAAACTCCCACCAGTGTCTGAGGGGTAAACGGGGGACAAAGACTCAGAGGGAAACATACCACCCGCTGATATGGAACCCATCACCAACCCCTGGTTAACTGTTGCTGATGTCACTGGGATATTATTTTCTGAAGATGAGCTTGCTGAGACTGATGATGAAATCTTATCAGCTGGAGAAGAAATGGACGCTGAGGTTCAAGCTGAACAAGAGCCTCAGCCTGATCCAAAGGAGCATACCGAGTCACCATTTCACCCTGAAGATAATGACTCAGACTCCTCTTCCTCCAGCTCTGGGGAATTCAACCGGTTTGACAATATTCTTCCAGTCACTGAAAGACAGCTGGTTCAGTGGATCACTAAAGCCTCAAGGAAACTGTATACTGGGGTTACTGAACAATTTTGGGATCAACACACTGAAGCCGTTTCCAGCTACGCTGATCTTCGATCTGATGTGCTCACCTTCAACGAAAATGTTCATGAGCATCGAGATCTTATGTACCAACACCTGATCTGACTGGATGAAAACCTGGTTAAGTTCCTCAAGCATCTTCAGACTTGTGGGGTTACAATTGATGAAATCAGGGATGCTGTTAAAGAAGACCCAGCACTCAATACCAAAGTGCTGGAGGCCACTGAGGTGTATGTGAAAAACTCTTCTCAACTGACTGAACTAATTGAAATGCTCAACTCTGCCAATGTTCAGGGTCTCCAATCTTCAGTTCAGACTCTTCAGACCTCAGTGGACTCTTTGAACACTCAGGTATCTGCTATGGCTCAGGCCTCATCTTCCATGGCCTGGAATCTTGGTCCCCGGATGACTGCTTTGGAGCTTTCTCAAGCTAACTTAGATACAAAGGTCACTGGTCTTCAAGCAGATACTTCAGAGATAAAGGCTATGATCACTGTAATATATCAGGCCTTCAAGGGTAAAGCAGCTCCGTCCCCCTTAGCACCAACTCCAATTCTTGCCCTCACTGAAGTTCCGGCAACAGTTGAGGGGGAGAATATTGCTGAAGAAACTCTTTCTCACACTGGGGGGAGCCAACACCAACAGCATCAGTGGCTCAAATCTCATCATCCCCACCAGTCTCAGCAACACCTATCTCATCAATTCCACCAACTACATCATCAACAACAACACTGACAGTAATCACTCCAATAACAACAACACCACCACCCCTGGTAGCAACTTCATCTTCCTCAGGCCAGAACAAAGGAAAAGGAAAAATGGCAACTTCTGAGCCTGAGAAGATTCCCTATAAAATCGGCGACACTGAGTACCTGCTAACACCACAACAGCTGAGTAAACATCTTGCTAAAGAAGAAAGAAGATTGAAACTAGCTTAAGAAGAGAAAAAGAATAGAGAAGCACTGGCACAGGTTGTCGCCGAAGAAGCTGAAAACATGGGACTTAATCCAAGCAAGCTTCAAAAGGGTCAGGCAGGACAAAAGTTCAAGGAAGCTCAGGCTGCTCAGATGACTGCTATGAGAAAACAGTTGGAAGAAAAGAAGAAGAAAACTAAAGCTCTCAGGCAAAGCAGAATTGAGGAGTACAACTAGACAATGACAAGCCGAAGGCTTCCTGAAAAGATCACTGATGTCAGAATCATCCCTAATACCAAACCTCTGGCCATGAACGTCTACAGAGGGGATGATAAAAGGCACTTCGAAGTTCATGATCCTCTAAAATTCACTGACTTCGGGATCACTGAACTTGATGAACTTGGTCCTATTATTGAAAAGAAGAAAAATGCGGTGGTTAAGGACCTGATGAAAATGCTCAGTAAAAGATATGAAAGACTGAGAGATTGTCCAGCCCAACTGGGAATTCAGGCCGCCTTAACTGCACCTCAAGGATCTCAACCACAATCATCGACTGGCAAAAGAAAGAGAGTTGAGTTCCAACCTGAAATCAAAGTACCTGGATTAGAATGCAACAGGGAGCTGCCTGAAGGTGTGAAATTTGTGAACTGTCTAGTGATTGAGAAACCTGAAAGACGACTATTCCACATTGATGTCTATGGAAACCCTGCTTTTCAAAGATGGAGTGACATTAATCAGGCTGGTGTAGCTGCAATGCTGAGCTACATACCAGTGGCCTCTCAAATCCAAACCCCAGCAAACATCGATCAGGTTCTGCCAAGACCTGAATGCCAAGATAAGAGAGCACCCTGACAAAGAAACACTCCTCAAAAAGAAGCCTAAGCTTGAAGCATTGGGGATCCATCTCAACTGACATCATTTTGATTTATCTTTTGTACTAATGATAGGAACCTTTTGTAATTTGATCAATAAACGATGTATGCTTTGTTAAAATATTCAGAGTTCCTTATTGTATTCATTAGTACATTCAGTGTAGGAAGAAGCCATTTGCTCACTTACACTGATCAATCACTTAGGCTATTTGTATATCCAAATAGGGGGAGACTGTTGGGTTCAATAAATACCCAAACCCCTTAATCTAGGATTTGAATAGAAAATAGCCCAAGTGTTTAGTCCGTTAAACACTAATCAGGTCACTGAGTGCATAGCCTCTCAGTGAGTCATCTTCGGGATACTCAGTACGAGGCGAAGAAGAAGTCTCTCCACTCAGTAAGGCGGAACTTAAAGGGTGAAGACTGAGTCAAGAAGAAGATGATGGATTCAGTGAGTGATGACAATAACTCACTGAATCCCTAAGACTACTCTCCAACTCTTACACTGAAGACAAACTGAAGTAGAAGACTGAAGGATGTAAAGACTGAAGAAAGAGCGGGACAAGGCGGGAAAAGTTTGAATCAGATAAGACGAAGTCCTTATCAACCAAAGTCAACTTTCCCTGAATGGCAAAAGATCAGGCTCAGTGTCATCACTGAACTTAGGAAAGTAGTCTTGTCTCTTACCTAGAATAGTCTTTGTAAACAGAGACAAAATACATCAGTATTTTGTCTTCTGCATGATGTCAGTTTGTCACTTAGGAAAGAGTCAAAAATCATACATGTATAAATAGCATAAGAGATGGAGTGAAAAGATCAAGCTTGTGAATTGTAAAAACACACATACACGGAAGCCATTTTTTCACTCCTCCAAATACAACTTAGTTCCTGAGATAGCTCAGTGAGCTCTAAGAGTTGTGCTCAGACTTAGCCTGAGCTTAGAGAGGAGTCACCCAACTTTGTCATTTCAATCCCAAGTACTATTCCGCAAGTACTTGGGTAACGTATTCTTTGTTGATTTATATCTAATAAGAATATTATGTTGAAAATTACTTAGTGTGTTTTCTTATATTAATTTCAGTCATAGTTCACTATTAACTTGTTTTATAAACTTAAGCTGTTTTAAACGATAGTGAACGGGGAACAACAAAGGGATTGTTTCATTCTCACGGGGAACCTACATAATCTATCGACTTTCTCTTAGAGATTGTTAATATTGAAGAAGGAGACCCTCTCCCTAGTCTCCGGCATAGGAAACCAAATGTGCACAATTGAGTCTAGAGCCAAGAGATCATCCACTATATCTCATTCGGACACAAAAATATTGAAGACTTGCTGTTTCACACAATGTGGAAAGTAAGTATATATTAAGAGTCCTACGCATTATCCTTGTGGTATTGCCAGAACATCCGAGTGATACGTAAAAGTATTCACGATGATGGAAATCCTTCTAGAGCCAACATCAAACAAGCTCTTGGTGGGTGACATGTGTTTGTGAACATAAATGTGCTTGTGAGGCTAGTACTGAGTTAGTATTGCATCAGCAGTTAATGAAACTGATGCAATTTCTTATGGGTCTTGATGACTGTTATCAACCTGTTAGAACTGCTTTATTAACCAGAGATCCTTTACCTGAGGTTAAAGATGCTTATGCTGTTGTGTCTAGGGAGGAGTCCCACAGAGGGATTCCTGAGTCCTATAGTGTTTCTGAGTCTAAACTTAATGCATCTTCTTTTGCTGCTAAGTCATTTAATAACAATAGAAGAATGTATAACAACAGTAATAACACTAGAGGAACCAATTCTAATACTAATACTGCTAATAGAGGTCCTAATCCTAATCTGAATTGTAAAAACTGTGGTAAGATTGGACATACTATTGAAAGATGCTATGAACTCATTGGTTTTCCACCTGGCTTTGTTAAAAATAATAATCCAGCTAAACAAAATGGTTTTAGACAAAACTATAATGATAATGTTGAAAATAAAGTGTCTGAAAAACCATCTACTACTTCATCTGCAAATACATCTTCTGGTTTTACTTATGAGCATATGAAGAAACTCCTGTCTTTGATTAATGATGGTTCTTCTGGAAGCATACATGCCAATATGGCAGGTAGGGCTTCATTCTTTAATGGAAATGTTTGGTTTAATATTAATTTTTCTAAATATTTCTTTTTCACTAAATTACCGAGAACAGTTAGCGGCAATGACGCTATCTGGGTAATAGTTGATCGTTTAACTAAGTCTGCTCACTTCTTAGCTATTAGTGAAACCGATAGTCTTGATAAGCTTGCTCGATTGTATCTTAAGGAGATAGTATCGCGCCATGGAGTACCGATATCTATTATTTCTGATAGGGATAGTCGTTTTACTTCCCACTTCTGGAAGTCGTTACAAATAGCGTTAGGAACGAATTTGGATATGAGTACTGCTTACCATCCACAGACCGATGGTCAAAGCGAGAGAACTATTCAGACTTTAGAGGACATGGTTAGAGCATGCGTTATTGATTTCGGCAAAGGCTGGGAGAGACACCTCCCTTTGGCCGAATTCTCTTACAACAATAGTTATCACTCTAGCATTAAGGCCGCTCCATTTGAGGCACTGTATGGCCGAAAATGTCGTTCTCCTGTTTGTTGGGCAGAAGTTGGCGAAAGTCAACTTACAGATCCCGAAATTGTCCTAGAAACCACTGAGAAGATAGTTCAGATTCGTAATCGGTTGCAAACCGCTCGTGATAGACAAACGAGTTATGCCGATAAGAGACGTAAACCTTTAGAATTTCAGGTTGGAGATCATGTTATGTTGAAAGTTTCTCCTTGGAAAGGAGTGATTCGTTTTGGGAAATGTGGAAAACTCAATCCCCGATATATTGGTCCCTTTCCAATCCTGGAAAGAATTGGACCGGTAGCATACCGCTTGGAGCTAACATCGGAACTGAGTAGTGTACACAATGTCTTTCATGTTAGTAATCTTAAGAAATGTCTTTCGGAAGAAAACATAGTTGTGCCCTTAAGAGATATTCGTATTGATGAGAAATTGAATTTTGTTGAGGAACCGATTGAGATTATGGATCGTGAGATTAAGAGGCTGAAGAATAGCCGTATTCCGATTATTAAGGTTCGTTGGAACTCCCGACATGGACCGGAGTTCACTTGGGAACGTGAGGACGTTTTCCGTAGGAAGTATCCTAAAATTTTCATGACATCAAGCAACTCGGAATGAAACCCGGGACGGGTTTCTTCTGAGGCTGGGAGGCTGTGACAACCGGCAATTTAGGGAGTCTATTTTAGGTAACCGCATTACGTTAAATTAAACTGAGATTTGCCTTTATCACTATTTTATAAACCGTGACTTGATTTTATATCGTCGATTGGTTTTTACGGTTTATTTCATTATTAAATGAGTTATCGTATGCGTTTTAACTCTATTTGGTAGGCACTATTCGATTCGGCACTAGAAAAGCCTAAAACAAGAGTTATTGTAACTTTTAGACCGTAACTTAAAAATTGATAAATAAATAGTCAAAACTCGTGGAAAAACGTAAGTAACAATGTTGGAAAGTTAAATAAATGTCGTGGGACACTCGGGGGATGATATGTGAGCTCGGGAATGGGTAAACGAGATAGATACGAAAAGTTTCAACCCGAACCCTCCCCTTTTTCTTTATAGCCGGCGCCCCCCCCCCCCCCCCCCCCTCCTAATTTAATTATTTTGAGGTCCCTAAGTCCCATGTATATAAAAGGTCATCCACCCTCACTTCCACCTTTCATCCTCTCACTAAAAACACACACAATACACCTTTCTCTCTCTTGTTTCTCTATCTAAGAAACCCTAGCCGCCACCTTCATAAAATCCGGCCACTTTCCGGCCACCACCGCCACTATTCTGGCGCGTCCACCACCACCTCCACCACCAAAAGATAGATCTCTTTCTCCTCTTTCCAACCATATATCATACACTCAATTTGGACTTCATTAACACCTTCAAATTCAAGAATTGAGATTCGTACTTTTAGGGTTTCAAAGGGCTTTTGCAATTGGTGATTAGATAAGGTAAATGGAACATATTTTGAGGTTGATTGGGAAATAAAAACCCACGAATTGGTAATTAGGGTTTCGACCCTATGAACTAATTTGGGGCTTTTGGGTGGAACATGAAATTAAAGCTAATTAGTGACTAAGTAAACAAGTAATTAGTGTTTGGTACATGTGTGGTGTATTAATTTGATGGGTTTGTGCATTTAGGGTTTAGTTGCATGTTCTTGATTAAGAATAGTTGATGGGTTTTGTGTTTGGTTAGTGTTTGGAGCTTGAATGATTGGATTTGAGTGTTGTGAATTGGATTTGGTTGTGTTTGGTTGGGAGATGTGAGGCGTACGCACCACCATGGTCACGTACGTGACCCATGGGTTGGTGTACGTGGCCTACTTGGTCATGGGTTTGAGTCAGGTCATTTTGGTAGCTTATTGGTTGATGTAGTTGAGGTTTGGATGAGACGCGTGGAGCCGAAAAGCTTCTAGAGCTTGTTTGGTTCACGTGGTCTTAACCGTGACCGTGTCATGACCATTAGGGTCATAACATTGGTTTCGGGTATAATTGGTTGATTGATTGGTTGGCGAGATTATTTTGAGTTGGTTTGGGATTGAATTGCGATATTGTGACATTTAATTTGGACTTGATATATATAATGTTGACTTTGAGCTACGTCGGCGTCACTTTGACTTTTTAGTCAATAGTTGACTCCGACAAAGCCGTAACATGGACTTTAGTATAATTTGGACTATTGATTGATTAAAAGCCGATAAGTTATGACTCGTGCTTGTGGACTCGAAACGAATAACGATATGAGATTAATAATGGAATTTGACGAAATATATGTATAGATGAAAATGCTAATAAAACTATGAAATGTAAATAATAATGGGCTTTTGTACCAAAAATATCGATAACAAGATTTATCTTGTTATTTACTGTTTTTAAACGGAAACTAACGATTAAATTGGAAAGGTTTTGTAATAAATAAGTAATTAAGGTTTCGAGTACACGTTTATCAATAAATGTCAATTGTGGACATTTAATATTGGATGAGTAATTATTTAATTGCGTTATGTGTTCACGGGTTACGGATAACCTAACGTTAATAGTGTTGATCCACGTAGGTAGCGGACTTATTAGGTTGACGAATCTAATAAGAGCCCGCTAGGTACGTTGGGTAACCTTATCAATGGGTGAATTATCCTTATGACTCTTTAGGATACGATTGATTTTTGGGATAATAAGCGACACGAATAAATGAATGAATTTATCGAGTTGACGAATTCGACAAGGTCTACTATTTATTCCGAAACTTATTGAACTATGGAGTTTATCGTTTAGAGGTCTCATTGTGTCGCATTGAGTTATATATTGGTTGTTTGAGTGCATTCATGGCATCATATTGAGTCGATACACCCACATGAGGATACCAAACACTAGGATTTAATGGTGAAACGAGACGTTTTTGGAAATAAAGAAATGGAATATATTGGGGTAGATAACGTTGATTTTGAGGAATAAGTGTATTAACGTTGGTCTACATTAATAGGTTGTGCCGAGTCCATAGTTGTTGTGTTGTGATTCCTGTTATCTTCTGCTAGTGATATTTGTGCGTTGATTGTGCGTTGATTGCTTGAGGTGAGTTTCATAGCCCCACTTTTATCTACGTTTTGAACTACTTTGGGGGTGAGAATCATGCTGCTGTTTTTGGACCGTTAAAAACTATTTGGATTTGCTTATATGCTTGACTGTTTAGATAGATGTGTGGTAGTTGTTGCCTTAGTTTAGGTTAGCCGTGCCTAACTAAGAATAGACTTCTACACCGACCTAGTCCGGGGTTGGCAATTTTTCTAGATTTTGCCACGACAGTGCTGGACTAGAGTCGCGAGCTCGAGTTTTCCCTGGATGCGGGACGTGTGTTATGATTGGTGATCCGGCATGGATCGGTGTAAAAACGGTGTTTATCTATCTTAGGTCTTGCATAGCAAATCAACTCTTATTGGTCCACTATGATTTTGTTGAACTTAAACCTATGAACTCACCAGCGTAAGCTGACCTTTTAGCATGATTTCTCAGGTATTTGAAAGATGTTTGGATTATGTGGATTGTGGAAGCTTGGCGAGAAGGCGGGGTTCAAGGATCATTTCTGACTCTGATAAACTATCGGGACCTATTTTATTAAACTATGTTTTGGGCCTAATATTTATATTTTCGGATTAAATGTTTGAATATTTGATTTGGGATTGGTTTTAAATGGTTAAATGGTTATCTTTTATTATACTTGTGTGCGATACCAATCCAATAGTAACGCCCCGAAAACTTGATTAATTCTTTCGCTGTACCGAGATTTAGGGGTGTTACAGATATGCAGCCTGATAATACTTTGGGTGAGTGCAATGTGGTGTTGTCTTATAATGTGTCTGAACTTGTTTGGCATAATAGATTGGGTCATCCTGCTGATCCTGTCTTGTCTGTCCTTCAGAAGGATCTTGGTATTTCCAAGAATTCTTCTATTTCTGTTTGTGAGATCTGTCATAGGGCTAAGCAGACAAGGGAACCTTTCCCTTTGTCTGATCATATGTCTAAAAATATTGGTGAACTTGTTCACCTTGACTTATGGGGTCCTTACAGAGTAACAAGTAGAGAAGGATATAAGTATTTTCTCACTGTTGTTGATGATCTAGAGCTGTGTGGGCTTACTTGATTAAAACTAAAGATGAGGTGTTTGATGTATTTTGCTCTTTTATTCACTTTATTTCTAATCAATTTGGTATTAAAATTAAAACTGTTAGATCTGATAATGGTACTGAATTTGTAAATAAGAAAATGAGTGGAATGTTTTATGATCTTGGTATAATACATCGAATATCTTGTGCTCATACACCTCAGCAAAATGGGATTGCTAAAAGGAAACATAGACACCTACTCAATGTAGCTAGGAGTCTTATGTTTCAAGGGGGGATTCCTTTAAGGTTTTGGTCTGATTGTGTTCTAACTGCTGTATATCTTATAAACAGGCTGTTATCTTCAGTTCTAAGTGGTAAATGTCCCTATGAGTTACTGTATAAAACTAAACCAAATCTTTCCCATTTGAGGTCTTTTGGCTGTCTATGTTTTGCTACCATTTTAAATAATCATGATAAGTTGTCTTATAGGTCTGAAAAATGTGTTCTAATTGGTTTTTCTTCTACTAAGAAAGCATATAAACTTTTGAGATTGGATACAAGAATTGTGTTTTTTGCCAGAGATGTGAAGTTTTATGAAAATATTTTTCCTTTAAAAATGAAAACCTGTGAGTCAACTGATACAAACAGTGTAAATGAGGTTGAACACTTGAAGTTTTTTGATAGTCCAAAGTCTCAAAGTCCCAATGATGAAGGGGAAGATGCACCAGTTGAGGATGGTAGTATGTCATCTTCACATGATGCTAGTGGTAATGAAACATGTAGGATCGTAATATTTATTGTGTTTGATGATTCGAGTGGTCTTGGATGATGGAAATACATGTTAGCCATATTTAGAGAGAGAAAGAGATGAGAGGGTGTTCTTGGTAGTGACTTGGTTTACAAAAATCAAGGTTAGATTATGAGAAGCACCACCCCTTCCAAGGATGGAAGGGGTATTTATAGTTACAGACAATACGACCTCCTATCGGCCTGTGGATCAGGTATACAGTGGGTAAAGACCCGTCCTTCCTCCATGGTGTTACACTAAACTATTCTACGCTACTAATTGACTAATTAACTACTAAACAACGTAAATAACTACAAGTCTATGAGCTAACATATGCTAGACTATAATTGGGGTGACCGACACTTTCTCATGGAATTTCCAATTCCTAACAATCTCCCCCTAAGGGAGGTCACCCCATGAAATACATTTTGCTTCCTAGCATTCTATCTTTGACTTCATTCTTAAGCTCGTAGACTTGAATTCTTCACTTCCGCAATCTTTGTGCTTTAGTAGCGATTCTTCAAAGTCCGCATTGATTTGTACTTTTAGTGGAGGCCTTTAACTGATCCACATCTTCGATGATCTTTAAGCTTTCATTGAGATCATCAGCCACAGTAAATCTCTGGATCACCGTTTATTGTGTTGTATCGCCATTAAGTGAAGTTGTGACTTTCGGACGGACATGCTCACACTTTCTGGATCATGACATCTTTTCATCAGAGTAGCGGAAGCTTTACTGGTTCATGATATTTGCACCTATCAGAGCCAGGTTATGTAGATTAGCACTTGTCATGATTTCTTTAATTAAGTGTGGATGCTGTGAGCATGCGGGTTTGGATTGACCGCTCAATTCTGATCAGCTGCAACCGTCCAAATGTACCTGCATACAACAGTTAGCAATAAAACACACGAAAGTGTCTTTGATCACTTTCGTTGAATTGAGGTACATGGCCCACGGTTCCCCATTGATCAGTACAAGTACTGCCAGTGATCAGGTAGGATTCCTAAGAATCTCCTTGACAGGGTTTCGCAGCTGCTCTAGCCATTCTCAAACCGGAACGTCTCAAAGAAGACAACACGGAGTGAGTGAACCAGCGAATTGAGATTAACTGATTGATGAAAATGATTTGAAACACAATCGCGTATTGCTTGAAGAAAGAGTTTTTCAATACGACGAAGGTTTTATGAGAAATATCAATTTTCAATCATAAATACTTTTTATATTTGAAAAGAGTACACATTCGATGTGCTAGACAAAAGAAGATATTTGCACATCGAACGGTTTTTCCAAAAGTATTTTTTCAATCAGAGATACTTTTTGAGTTTGAAATATGAATACACATTCGATGTGCTAGAGAAAAGAAGATTTGCACATCGAACGGTTTTTCCAAAAGTATTCGTCAATTCCATTCCTGGACCAAGGTTGATTCAAGAATGAATCGCCCCATTGTTTCTATCCAGTTGTCACAAGCTTGATCTTACGAGAAGATCTCACATGTCACCCACCAAGAGCTTGTTTGATGTTGGCTCTAGAAGGATTTCCATCTTCATTGTGAATATTTTTACATATCACTCGGATGTTCTGGCAATACCACAAGGATAATGCGTAGAACTCTTAATATATTCTTACTTTCCACATTGTGTGAAACAGTAAGTCTTCATTAATTTTGTGTCCTAATGTGATATTGTGGATGATCTCTTGGCTCTAGACTCAATTGTGCACATTTGGTTCCTATGCCGGAGACTAGGGAGAGGGTCTCCTTCTTCAATATCAACAATCTCTAAGAGAACGTCGATAGATTATGAAGGTTCCCCGTGAGAATGAAACAAGCCCTTTTAAGAGGAACTTGAGTAGCTTGGGAAGTTTAGTGCAGTGCGTCACTGGGTCCATGACGTCTTGTCTTCAATACCAGTGTTACCTTAGTAAACTCCAGTAGCATATGTATTGAACCCGGTTTCTGCCCTAAGGTTGAATTATTGGAGGGCAATTTCTTTTCACCCTTTTCACATTCATTTCTTTTTCATTCTTCAACCCCTTCAGTGCTTACCGAGACTTCATAACTAGAACCTTGTTAGGTTTATTCCAGTACTAGCTCAGTCTTAGTCCGCACTCTTCCCACATCTCAATTTTCTCCTTTTTTTCATCATACCTAAGGACTCTACACTATCTAGTGGATTGTCCCTGGGTAGATGTCACACCCCTAAATTACCTGTTTTGCAGCGGAATGGAATTCCTGGGGATTGACTGTCATAGCATCACAATCGCAGTTATATTGAACGACCTAAAGTGTCGTTTGGAAAATACATCGTTTGATTTAATAAAACAATCAGAGTTTACAAAGTAGGTCCCAAATGTAAATCAACTTGTGCGGAAATAAGTTTGTACAATTCAAACGATGTTTTAAAATATGTAAAACCCAAGTGAGACGCGTCGTCACCACGACTCCATGATGTGTCCCAATGCATGCCATGAAGTGAATGCCTTAGATACCTGAGATAAAAACATGCTAAAAGTGTCAACACAAAGGTTGAGTGAGTTCATAGAGTTTGTTTTGAAATGTAAAGCCTTCCAAAATCGTTTATGCAGCAAAGGCATTGTAAATCCACTCAGTTCCAAGTTCCGCCCATACAAAACTTGCAACCTGTGTGTTCACAACCCATTGCCAAGATATGTATAGTTTATGTTCAAGCCCAAATCGTCAAATGAATTCACATAATAGTGCCTAACTTAATGTATCAATAGTTACTTGATATAACAAGTATGAGTGTTGATCAAATCGTTCCAAGACCGTTAGTCCATGATTGTACCAAGTACATGAATATACCAAGTCCGTTAGCCCAATGTTATACCAAGACCATTAGCTCAATGAATATACCAAGACCATTAGCTCAATGAATATAATATGGAAGTTCTATGTGTGGCAAAACTGTTACTACGCAGAACTAAGCATTCAGTTCAGTTCAACATGTAGTTTCAAATAATCATGATAGTTATGAAAATAATTGAGCATGTATCTCCCCCAAAACATTTATGAAAACAAGTAAAAGTAGGGGCTATGGAACTCACATGAACAATAATGCGATGGCAAAAGTGGATACACTGAGGTATAGCGTGAATCTCGTAATTGACCTATTACGAATGATATGATATGTAATGAGTTGCAATGTAATGTTATGCATGCACTTCGTATGTTATTTATACCATTTACGGGTTTTGAAAATATTACTCGTCGTCGAAAAATACTCTTTTGACGTCTTGACCAATCAAAAATGACTTTACATGTTTTTACGTCAAAATGTCATCCTACAATGGTTTTATAATGATTTTTGGTGAAATTACCATTTTTCGTCGCAAAACAATGTCGTCGGAAAAATCATGAAATCAACAAAAATGGCTCCGGAAAAGTAGTCGTAAAACGGTGTACGTCGATCGTTAAAGAACGAACTCGACGGTTTTAGAAAGTTTGTATCGATATCTAGAAGTTTCAGTTCAGGAGTTTTCGTCCAAAAGGTCTCGATCATAAAGATATCAAAGGCTAAAGTTGGTGATTTTTGTTAATTGTGTGCAGAAAATAAGTTTCGGCCAAGTTTGAACTTCCGTAAATAATTTACCACAACTCCGCTTGACAAACGGCTTTTTGTTTTGGAAAATATGGCCGATGAACTTGATTTTTACTAGAAGACACTTTGTTATAAAAAGTTTCACATCATGGTTAAAAACTGCCGCAAACATAGCCCTTACAGCTAATAAAATACTTGTGACGTAAATTAATATAGTTTTTCAGAAATAATATTTACGGCAACTTTATAAAAACGTGCATATATTTGTCGTTTCAAATCCGTTTTCTACGTATAATATGTCCTTAGCTTCGTATCGAAGTAAACTAATATATTTTTGAGAAGTCGAAATAATTTGTGAAGCTTAAGGCTCGTTTTTGACCCGAAAACACTAAAAACTGCAAGCTGAAATTTTCAGAAAATGTACGTTTCGTCGTCAAACTTTAAAAATTCACCACGGCTTCGTTATAACTCCGTTTTTATCCGTTCAAAAGGCCACGGATTCGTTTTAAAGTATATTTTCTATATATCAAGGCCAAAATGTCGTACCAACAGTAGGTTTTTCCAGAAATTCGATTTAAGGACAGAACACAAAATATAGTTATCGAAAATAGTTTTTCTCGGACAAAACCTATTCTAATCCCTTCAAATCAACTCCACAACTAATCTAATCCTACCATACACCTTCTTAGGGTGTCATGGGTTCCTAATCACCATCAAGACCAAAGATTACCATGGGAATAATTATAGGATGACCATATTGTATATATAACTCAAAAATCATAAGAAAAATGGTATAAATCACATAACATGCATATAAGCTCCAAAAATGAAAAGAAACATATGAAAATGAAGAGGAAACATAAAAATGATGAAAACATGCTTACAAGTGATAGTGAAGAGGTGTAGGTAACAAGGATTAACTTAAATATCCTTGGTTTTTATTTCAAAACCATAAAAAGGATATATACTAGATTGTAAACACACTTGATTTAGCAAAAATTTGATCCTTTGGTTGTTCTTGATGCTTGGCCGGTTTGAGGAAGCCAAAGAAAGAGAGAAAAGAATTTTATTACTAGGTGAATAATTGAGTTAGAAATGAGATGAATGAAATAAGATAAATCAAGTAAGACTTTTAGATTGTGTATAAATTTTAACAATCAAGAAACCATTCATCATTAATTGCCAACCCTCCCCTTGGTCGGCCAAGGGGGAGGGATTTGGTAGGATATTTGTTTTTTTTTTTATAACTTTACTTGTAAGTATAATTGATAAAATGTGTAAGTAATTGTAAGTTATTTGTACAATTGAAGGTAAATGGGAATTTTTGGTGCAAGTAAGTTTTTATTAGGTCAAAATAGATTGTAATGAGATGATAAAAATTGTAAAAATACTTTCTTTGTGAAAATTGAGTGATAAAATAATTATCGTCAAATTTTTAAGAAAAACGACGTAATAATTAAACTTTAACGATTAAAATGCCAAATAAATTTGAAACATTAGGAAAACTAAAAATATAGTTTTTATGAACCAAATGTAAGTTTAAAAATACCTCGGGATCATTTTTGAAAGTAACGGGTTAAATATTTAAAATAAAAACTCACGCGATAAAGTTTATTAAATATAAAAATTACGCGTTGCAAGTGAAAATGAAATGTCGTGAATGTACTAATGAGATGCACATGATGTCCATGAAATGTAGACTAATCATAGTCCATATGAAATGTACGTGATGTTATGATCATGAATTCGCCGCTAAACCTCCAAGGTTACGCGAATTTGAAACAAGTAAACCAAGTTTACTATAAATGTTGAAATAATGAGACATGAACTGTGTCGAGAAATGACCTGAAAGTACGGGTTGTCACAGTAGATCCCTCCGGTTCTGGCGGATCGTGGGAACTAATACCTAACCTCACCATTCTTATAACTCCATGCATAAAGTAAAATGGTCGGTCTTTTGGTACAGTTCATTCTTCCTTGAAACCAATTGAAAAATCATTTGGAAAATCAATCAAGGTACTTGTGATATAAAATCAAAGCATTTTGTACCTTAATTGTTTTGATCTTTTAGAAATGCTCCCCCTCAACATGTGCATATGATTTTATAACTTGTTTTGCACATGGAGGTAAGAGTTCTTTTGAAATAAATTCTTGATCACAATTTCCTTAAAAAAAGCCATTTGATTTTTTGGTAAATTCTCCCCCTCAAAATGTGCGTTGGTTGTGAAATCATTTAACACATCGAGGTACGAGTTCTTAGAAGAACTTTCACGATCACATTTGCCATTAAGAAAACCATTAGAAAATCAATCAAGGTACTTTATGAATCACTTTAAAAGGCTTTTGTACCTCGATAGTTTATTTTCTTTTGAAATGCTCCCCCTCAATATGTGCTTCGAGATTCGAAAGCGTTTAGCACATATGAGAGAGCAACCTGCACAATTGAATCAAAACGATCACCTTTTATCAAATTTCATTATTAAATCATAAATTCTCCCCCGATCAAAAATATCAAACCCTTTGAGATTTTGGATCCCAAGTGATTTAATACGGTTTAGAAAACATGGGAGAAAATGTAGCCTTGTTTAAATACTCATCATGTTTTTGGATAAATCCTCCTCCTCAACATGTGCATCGTGTATTTGAAATCGTTTGGCACATGGAGGCAGGAGTGCCTTTAAAGGACTAAAACCAATTCCATTTAAACAGATAAGAGATTTAAATCACTATCTCTCCCCCGATCAAAAATATCAAACCATTTGAGATTTGTGATCCCAACTGATTTAAATCATTTAGAAAAGTTTGGGGAAAGACGTGGCAAGATTTAATTTTGAAAGATGACAGATAGGAACAGATTTAAACATTAAAGATTGTTAGTGTCAGGTATGATTGTTTTAAGAGATCTTTAAGTAAAATAAAACAATTTCACAATCAAACAAGAACAGAAAAAATTTCATTTTGAAAGACCTTGATTCAAAAGAAAAATCATACCATGACATAACATTAAATCTTTAGATCACCACATTATAACGTACAAAACGGAACTTTTGTGAAGAAATATCGTTAGAAAATATTTTATTTTAAGTCACACTCCCCCTCAATCGATGACCGTAGTCGATGATTGAGTGACTTAAGTTTTGATAAAATGAAGTCCGGTGATTTTCAAAATTAAGTCCAATTAGTTTTCAAAAAAATATTTTCCATTTTCAAAATAATTTAATCAAATTTTTTCAAAATTGTTTAAAAATGGTATCCTGCACAAAGATACGTTAGGTGGTTGAGCTGCTTTTGTTGTTGTTGCTGTAGGGTTTGGAAGAAAAACCGTCTGCAGATGCAGTGAGACTTCTTACGTTGCATTTTTTTATGCCAACTGAGGTCCAATTTAGCTCCGTTTCTTCATTTGATGATGAAGAAAACCATCTGCTGATGCAGTGAGACCTCTTACGTTGCATTTCATGCCAACTCTCCATAGAAGTCAAATTAAGCTCCGTTTCTTCATTTGTCGACCCAAGATATATTTGCCCTTTCCTTTCGGCATCCAATCATCTTCATATGTGGGATCCGGATCGGGAACATCCTTATATACCAATATACCTGCATACGTTAGTGAACACACATACAGATATATGGTGGTCGACAACACCCAAACAGCAATCGACTAATAAAAGTCAATACAACATATCAATCAGATCATAAAAGGCATAGGAATAATGTGCTTATCAAACTATAGTCATCTAATCATAACAATCTTGTCCTAGGCACCTAGTCCTTCAACATAGGTTAACATCATTTTTAATTAAGCATATTAGGATAATTAAGAAAGGTCGTTAGATGATATAGATTTGAAAACATTCTCCCCCTCAATCAATGACTCATTTTCTAAAAGGTTTAAAAGCGCTGAAGTCATTGATTGAGTTTTCAATTTTTACGAAAACTCTGAATCTGATTGATTTTCAAGCAACTCATTTTCCACCATTTTTGAAAATAACAAATATTTTTCTGAAGAATTTTAGACGGAAAAATATTTGTGTAGGAACAGCAGTCCTTCGACATACTTTCCTCAAATTGTTTTAGGATAAATGCACGATATTTTTTGAAAATTTGTTTTAGCGCATCACTTTCCTTCTTTGAAGAGCGGGTTGCTATCTGAAATGATAGCAAGCCATTATTTTAAGCGCGGGTTACAGTCTGACGTAACTGTAAGCCATTCGATTTGTGATATGTTTAGAAAAGAAATATTTACACCTTCTGCTCGAACTTCATCTATGGTCCCGTGCCATTATTGAATGACATTTCTAAGACCGCAGATGTTATCGATACCAGAAGACATGTCTTGAGAAAACATATTTTTGGTATTTTTAAATTTTCTGATTTTTATGGGTTTTTGAAGGTTTTATATTTTTCTATTTTGTTTTTATAGGTTTTATATTTTTGTATTTGGTTTTTGAAAAATATTTACAAAGATAGAGAAGATGATATAGTTTAAGAGGATAGTGATACGAGTACCGAGATAAGGATATCGAGCAGCACGTCGTAGGAGATTTCGTCATCTCTTAAACTTCCACCACCAAAGCATCCGAGGCTCTAGAATAGAACATGAGCCTTTGAGAAAGAGATACTTTGGCAGCTTCCCCCCAAACCGAAAAATCCTTATGTTGAGCAGATTCGAAGCTCTATTTCAAGCTTGCCTTAGCCAGGTGCACAGAGAACCACACCATTATCATAAATCCCGCTGCTCCTTTTAAGAACGATAATCGAGATCCTTCGTTCGGTGTTATATCATCAACAAGAAGAACATCAACGTATCATCCCACATTTGAATACCTCTTCTCAAATTCCTTTTCTACTGAAGTTGAAGCAATCCATTCCGAAAGGTATCAAGAAAACAATTCCCCCTAGTAGTTGAATTGATGCAGCTCGTCTCTTAGAATAGAGCTCAAGAACTATCCTGAATACACATCATGCCCGGAAAGAAAACACCTCCCCAATGTTTGTGGTAAACAATGGCTTTCTTCCTTGATGATCGTGTATGAAGCTCAAGAACCCGAAGTACACCAATATCCCAGAACTCTCCCAAATACACATCATGCCCGGAGAGAAAACACCTCCCCAATGTTTGTGGTAAACAATGGCTTTCTTCCCTGATGATCGTGTATGAAGCTCAAGGGCCCGAAGTACACACATTCCCCAAAGAGAGAACAACCGATAACATTGAAGAAGCAGGCCGAATCACTGATTATCTCTGCGGATGACAATCACTGCGGATGTCAACTCCGGAATAAGTGATTATATCTCTGAATCACTGATTAAGCCCTCAAGTGAGACAGCAGAGCGCCCCCAATGTACGCAATTCTCTCTCCCCTGATGATTGCAATAACATCGAGATCATCACACACTTGTGTACCTCTTATATATTCAGAAACTTTCTCTAACATCTCTTCCCCCACATAGTTGGAATAAATACTAAACGCCATGAGTCCAACCTTGAGTTTCTCTGCGGTAATGACATTTGTCTTCCCGGGATATCTTCAATCTCTTAGAAGTATTAAGTTCATCAAGTTTACTCGCCATGAGTCAAACCTTGAGTTTCTCTGCGGTAATAACATTTGTCTTCCCGAGATATCTTCAATTACTTAAAAGTATTAAGTTCATCAAGTTTACTCGCATTTAGATGCGTGTCTCCTTCCCCCTTGCTGGTTTTGATACTTCAGAAACAGCAACAAATAATAAGCCCGGATACTAGAAATTTGTTGAGAAGAACACTTGAACTCTTGTGAGAATCAACTTGCTGAATAATGTGAGCACGTCTAATTGGGATTGAATCTTGACTTTTCACTCTCCCCCAATTAGTGCTCTCCCCTAAACCGACAATCTTCTTCAAGATTGTCCAGTTGGGTAATAGATAGTTAACATCTTCAATACACCAAAAAGCATCCCAATTAACTTACATCTTGCAAATCCTCTTAATTAAGATCCCTCCCAATCAAACAAGAACAGAAAGATGTTCATCAAGGAAATCAGCAATCAGCCCGCAGCGAACACACGAAATGGTAACACCAAGCAAACAATCACATCAAACAAGAACAGAAGGTTGTTCGGAATCATCATGTTGATGTGCACGTGAAGCATTAACCGGAAGCACTTTGTCAATAAACTCATATCAGCTTGTGAAGATGTCAACTAACGGCTCTTAGAAGAAACACCATGTAAAGATGACCCGATAAGAAGAAGTTCGGTTCTTACATGAGTTAGGAGCCGTTTGACCATTTATTCTTAGAAATCAATCAACCATGCAGTAAATTCACACTTCTTCTCCCCCTCAAGAATTGCAGACGAATTTGCCATTCTTGATTAAACAAGTGAATATCTTCAACAAATGTAGTCTATTCACACTTCTCCGCCGCAAAATTAGCACATGATGTCGCCATCGTCATAACAGTTGAGCAAGTGGAATAAGAAAACAATCAACAGTAGCCCGGTTAACTTGATCACTGAAGCGCATGGAAAAAGTATGAAGCATGTTGATGAGAATGGTCATAAAAAGAATATTTCTCTTCTTCTGAAGATAATGCGCACTGAAACGTACACATTTCTTTTCTTTAGAGAACGAGGCTTGAACTGTTGTGTTCAAACGTCATTATCTCTCTCTTTTCATCATCTCTTGGCAAAACATGTAATCATCACCATTATCATTCAGTAGGCTCTTTGTAGTGACAGTTGATGGAGAAAAACCAATATGATGAATTTGACCCTGAAGTAAACTAACCTAAACTCGTGACTTGTACTTGCACATATGTAACAAAGAGCGGTGCCGAGACTTCATCGTCCATTGAATCTCTAAGTACTCTATACTCTTCATCCAACCAACCATCAAGTATAAGACGTACATCACCTCTTGAAAATCCACAATTGAATGTGACACTGAGCACTACAACGTAACTCCTTTAAGTGATAGTTATTTTGAGATGATAAGAGCCCAATTCCCCCAAGTGGTAAAAGAAAAGGAAAAAGTCACCCAACAATAACTAGATTTCCAAGTCTTCGTTTTTGATAATAAGCTTGAACAAGGATCATGCAGAATCTTCATCCAACCATCCCCGATACCTTCAGATACTAAGTACACTCGCCCATGATATTTCACTTCAACCTCAAATAAATAATAGTGAATTAACCCCGTTGTCACATCTTCTAGTTAAAAGCTCAATTCTAGCCTCCTTTGATGTTTTAAGTGAACTCTGATAATGGTTTTCATCCCGACCATGGTTAAAAGCACATAACCCCGTAAAACCTTGTAATAACCAAACTGCCATGAAGAATATCCAAACAATCACCCAATTCATGAAGTACACCCTTTTATCCCTTCTTCAAAACAGAAACCGTAGCACCAGCATCAGATAAGACCTCGAAATACACTTTCCTTTCTCCAGGACGGTTCCATCATTACGAGATTTTACAATTCTATGGTTTAAACCAAAAATAGTTTCTTTTGCGGGATTTTACAAAACCAAGAATAAACCGTAAGATAGATCCGGAAATGCACTTTACAATTACCAGGATGTTTCCCTTGTCACGGGATTTTACAGGTCTATGATTTAAACCGAGAAATAGATTCTTTCGCGGGATTTTACAAAATCAAGACAAAACCGTAAACAATGTCAGCTTGAATGTGTTATGACAACATTGTGTTAATACAAATAAGCCGTGAAAACGTTTATTTATATTTTACGATCTTCTAATGTTTTGTCGATAACAAATATAAAATCATTTTAACGAAACAAATAGAGTACGTAAATAGTTTGAGTTAATAGTTTTCTAACACACTTACGCTTTCACATAAAACACTAAAACAAGTATAAGTGTTTTTATGATTTAGATACATATGTACAACAACTAGTGTTTACATATTGGGTTAAACATATACTTAAACTAAGTATACTAAAATGGGTAAAAACTAAGTGTATGCTAAATTGGGTAAATACAAGTATATACTAAATGGGTAAATACTAGCAAATGGTTTTGACCCATAACCCATGGTTTTATATATACCACTTAACCAAGTTCATTGTATCTAGAAAGGAAACCATGGATCAACCCATAACCCATGACCCATAACCAAAAATACCCATGGGCAAAAAGGAGCGGACCACGGATCCCTAGCTTTGTGCTAGCCGGATCCTTTGTGGTAGGGATCCGTGGGATCCGGGGAAACAGAAGAGAATTTCCTCTATAAATAGAGAGACATTTCTTCCTCTCTAAAGGAGTTTTTTTGACACACATACTTCCCCAAAGTATTCTAACCCTCTAACCTCAGATCTAAGTGATCTATGTAGTTTGTCTTTGGTTTTTTTGTGTGATCTACTAGGTTCCTCTTAAAGGAGAGATTACCACCTCTTGAAGACGTGCAAGCTCAAAGTCCATGAGTTGCCATGCTTCGTCATCATCAAGACTACTAAGGTTCTCTTGTTGATAGTTCTTCCTTTCTCCATAGATGTTGGGTTGAAGGCATTAGTGAAGAATGCCGAAAGCGTCAAGATGAAAGCATTAGTGAAAGGTGCTCATCATCCGTGTCAAAGCATTAGTGAAGGATGCTAAAGGTGTCAAGACAAAGGCATTAGTGAAGAGTGCCAAGCGTTGTGTCAAAGGCATTAGTGAAGGATGCCAAAGAATCAAATCAAGTAGCATTTGGGAAGAATGCCTAGGTCGTATAATCAATGAGGTGCATCGTTATACATATATGTATTTGTTTATATACAAGGATGGTGATATCCTTGATGGTGTTGTAACAAGGAGTAGATCTCCTTGAGATGAGGTGTTGTGTCGTGAAGGTGTAGTTCACCTAAGGTGTGAAAGAACTAGGTGCTTAGCCTAGTACCTAATAAAGGGTAGGCGACGTTGTGAAGGATTAGTTCTCCTAAGGTGTGAAAGAACTCGGTGGTTAGCCTAGCACCATATAAAGGGTAGGCGACGTTGTGTTAGGTGTGGTTCGCCTTGGTGTGAAAGAACTCGGTATTTAGCTTTGTACCGGAAAAAGGTTAAGCGACGTTGTGAAGGCTTCTCCTCCATAAGGAGTTGGTGTAGTGTTTACAAACTCTCGAGTAGGTGACTCGGGGAGTGGAGTAGGGCAAGGAAGGTGTCCTTGTAGCCGAACCACTATAAATACTTGTGTCGTGGTGATGTGCTTCTTACTCTTTATCTTTCATTACACGTTTATATATCTATCTATCAACGTCCAACATAAACAACCAAATAGATTGACATAAGTCGATCTAAATATTTAAAAGGAAGTTTTAAATTGGTAAAACTATTCAACCCCCCTTCTAGTTTTCAACAATTGGCATCAGAGCTTCGTTACCAAGTTTCTTAAAGTATGTTGTACTTTAAAGACTTGATACGATCCGTGTATGTTTGAAAACTACAAAGAAGGATTTTTTTTTGGGTCATACTTTTTAAAAAGCATTTTGTTGGACATTGATAGATGACTCTAACAACTTTTGTTCCTAAGAAATCTTCATGCTAGAATCTCTCCAAAATCTTCATTCAAAGAATAATGAAGTCAACATTCAAGGAAGGATCTAAAAAGTAATCACAACTCACGTACACCAAGTACAAAGGATTACTTTAAAAGCTCATGAAGTATCTTTGGCATTATGCCAAACCAAGAAGCATAGATGTATGTTTTACTTTTCATTAGATAGGTTACATAAGTTCAATTTATTTTTCATAAGTTTTCTTTGCTTATTTATCTCTAACATCATTAGAAGTCTCTTTCGTCACTTTTCCGTCTTTTTCATCATCGGGAATAATACTCCTTTTGATTCGTCAAACTAACGTCGTCATCACATATGAACCTTCGATATGTGATTCATCAAAAGCCGTCATCCAAAAACAATCTTCATCTAATACCTTCGAACTATCTTTTATTAAGCTAGTTTATAAGCCTACTACAAAAATAATGTCAAACAACCCCTTTTCTGTCCACAGTAGCCGGATCCCCCTAGTTGTACTAGCCGGATCCCAAACATAAAGGATCCGGGGGAACCGTGGAACAGAACTCAGCTATACGCTTTCAAAAATTCACCACTGATTTTTTTTCCCTCTATTCACACAAAAACAAAAAAAAACGACCAAGCTACAAAATTCATCCTCATTGGCTTCCATACTTTCAAGTATCCCCTCCTAGAACACCATTGTAAGTAATTACATTAACTTGTTGTAACTTTCATCATCCTCATCCTAGGGTTTATGGTTTCTTAATATCTAATCAATTAACTCAGTTAGGGTTTTTCAAACTAATCATGAAAAGGGGGATTTTAACAAAATCACTTTGTGTTCACAACATTGTTAATACAAATCAAAACCATAAACCCATTCCAACTAATTTATCTTAATTGAAAATTTGTATTTTTAGGAACAACCATGCCCAAAGCCACTCAACAAGATCACCATGACACCGTCCATTACCTTACTCACTACTATCGTAAAAGGGGATTGACCAAAACCGACCGTAAAATATTCAAAAGCCTTGTAAAACGACTTATCCACGAAGGTCGTGTAGTCAAGGAATGTTTCCTTGAAGATACCGACATTCGTTAAGTTTTCTCGACAATCAGTTTTGATTGTCTCCTTGACATAGATGAACAAATTTGTCCGGTCTTCATTTTTGAATTTTACAAAAGCTTTAGGATCATTAGAAACACCGACAATAGCATCTCAATCGCCTTCATCATCAACAAACAAAACTTTATCTTTCCTCTCAACACCTTTGCTCAAATTCTTCGCATTCCTTGTGAGGGAATTTGTATGTACTCTCAAGATTGGGCAATTAATGCTCAAAAGCTTGCACTTGATCCTAAGCCTCTCTATAACACTCCTATTGATGAACCCAAAACCATCCGAGACACTATCTTCAAAATAAGAATCGACCAATCCCGTTTCGACCGAAACAAGAAGCTCATTCACCGTAATCCCTTTCAAATGAAACTTTTCGAAATGCACCCCATGTTTAGAAAATGGGAAGAAATCCTTAGGGAAAACGTCATTAGCCTAGTTGGAAACAAAGATCATCCAAACGCATGTCTTGTGCAAATGATCTATTGTCTTATCCATCAAAGGCCATTTAATCTTGCCTATTACATGGTAAGGAGAATGGCTAGGGTATTCAAAGCTTCCAACATGGTACTTCCGTATGGTATGCTTCTAACACGACTTTGTAAGTATGTTGGTACAATGCAACCATCTCCTATCAACGATGATCATTATCTTTCCGATCACGTCATGGTACCTCTTACCAAACGACCCTCTAAACGGTTCATGGTCAATGGAGAGCAACCGGAAGCTCTCTCGGACTCCTCGGCCGGTGAAGAAGAAGAAGATGAAGAAGATGTCGACCCCGTAGCCAACATCAAATTGGAAATCCTTGAATATCACAAACAACTTCCGACCATTCCAAACGAAACCGCGGAATCTAAGCAATTGAGGGGCATGATTCAAAACCTCGCATACAACCTCACTAAGCCATCAAAAAGGAAAAGAAAGGATTGACGAAAGAGACAATAGGATTTTGCTTGTTTTCTTTATCATATGTTTGGATGATTACATTTTAGCATTTTCGGTTTATGATTATTTGGATTTTGTCTTTAACTAGTGTTTTGTGATAAACATGCTTGTTTCTACTGTCTATCTGTGGATTTTCTAGTGTGCATAAATTGCGCATCATTTCTGTGTAGGTTCTGTGTTGTTTCTGATCTGCAGATGCCGGATCCCTAGGATTAGCCTAGCCGGATCCTTCCCTTGAGGGAACCGTGGGATCCGTGACATCAGATCAGCAATACAGCATTCAGTACATCAAAGCTGCTTTCTAGATAACATCACATTAGCTTAGCATATGTTTTTAGAACCCAACTAAGTCCACTTCAAGGATGAGAAAGGCTTAGACTCACTAAAGGCCTACTTAAGATCTTAGTCTGATTTTATCAACACATCTAAACTCACCATATTTCCGCTTCACCTACTCACAAACTATTTCTCACCTCTCAAAACACTTAAAGAAGACAAGCTAAACATTTTTAGGAAATTGCTTCTAGTCATTTATATCTCAAGGTAAGAAAAAAATTAGTTTTTCAATTCTTGAAATTTTTAAGAATTTTTCTTAATATCACCTCAAGCTTAAATCTGATCACTAGGATCATTTATTATGACTTGACACCTTCATAACTCTTAGTGTTATCCTTGGACATCCATTGGTAGTCATCTTGTCCCATCCTCCTTCCATAAGAAGCAATCATTTGCTATAATACTTATTACCTCTAATCATTCAAGTACCCTTTCATCCTAAACACTTAGGAGAACTGAAACATTTAAAATGAGATAGGCTTTAGCTCCAAGAAACCTCATTTCAAACCTGTCATAACTGCTGAGAGCCGGATCCCTAGGATTAGCCTAGTCGGATCCCTTCAAGGAAGGAACCGTGGGATCCGGGTGACAGTTTATGTCAAACATTGCTAAAACAATCATTTCAACTCATCTTCCTAACTCAAACACTCCATCTCATCTTAAATGAATTCCTAGATCAGTGAAACTCTGAATCTCAACCTTGTGCATGTTAATCATCACACTTCCAAGAACATTAATGGATTAAGTCTTACAGGCAACTACCAAGATCTTCCCTTTATAAGCCATATTGCTAAGAACACCTTAGTCATCAAACAAAAACACAAACCATCAGCAATTACAACCATCTTTCTTAAGTCATTTCATCATGAGAAAGGCTCCTAGTGCTTACTCATCCACTCAAGAACCACCCAAGAAACTTGCTAGAATCATATACGAAGTTTCCTCAAACGAATCATCTCCGATTAAGTCAACCAATGCTAGGATTTCCCCTACACCAAGGAAACCAATCAAACTAATTCCCAAGAAGAGTGTTCCCACTAGGATTTCATCACCAAACTCAACTCAACCAACACCATTAGTGCCTAGAACCACCTCACAAACATCTCCACATTCACACAATGTAGAAGATCTGCCTTCTTGGCCATCTCACCTTTCACCATTACCAACAAATTCATTTGAAAAGATTGTGCAACAAAATCAAAGTGTTGAATCAACACTTGCTTCAAAAGCAAACTCTATCATTCCCCCCAATAGTCCTTTTTGGATTATGAGAAGACATCAAAGGCAACCACCCGACCATAAGGAAGTTGATGCTTCTTTACCCTCAAACATTGTAGAGCCATCACTTAATAAGCCTCCACCAATTCCGCCTTCATTTGAAGACACTCAACCACTTTACTTGAACTTCCACTACAAGAAATTCAAAACCATGACAAGGATTGCTATCATTGTAAACATGTTGAAAGGTTGATACATGAACTACGTGAAGAGCAACGTTTCATGTTTTATCACCTTCTCGAACGTTTCGAAGAGGTTAACAAGCCTAAACTACAATGAACATCATAGTCAAAATCTCAAACTTAGAACATTTAGGAAACCTTCCTCACCATTAATCATCATTAAGCTTTTAGTCGAATCTTAAGTTTGGGTTAACTTACTAGCATTAGTAGCACCTATTTGGCTAGTTCATTCTCTTAGTTTTAGAGATTTGGTTATGTATCTCTTGTTTTATTGAATGAATACTTATATGCTATGATTATCTTTGTTGTGCTTGATATATGGTACATATATCTCATTTTCTCAAAATAGCATTCCTTGACATTTCTTCACTGCTGAAGAAACTGTAACAGATAGCCGGATCCCTTCCAGATAACTAGACGGATCCCTCCTTGAAGGGAACCGTGGGATCCGTGGTACAGGAGCACTAATTTATACTAACTTGAGTCTCTTTTGCAGGAAATTATGCACTATACTCTTGTTTTTCTAACCTTTGTTTTGTAGTTATTCAAAATATACATGAAGATATTGACACCATAAAGCTAGGGGGAGCTTTGTGTCAAACAACATTGCAAAAACATTTGCAACTTAATCCAATTTTGGATTACACTTCATGACACCCCATTGTAACATTGCAATATTCAAGGGGGAGCACGCTTTCGTCACTTAAACGAACAATTTGCAAACTTAATTGCAAACACAATTAGCTCATTTTACGTTATGTCCTTGACGCCCTTTCAAAGGGATGGACTCGTCAAGGGGGAGTTAAGACAAGTACCATTCCTTTCACTTGCTCTCTTTACATTTTTACATTTTTTTTCTTCTTATAAAAATTGTGTTAGTTTCTTTTAACACTTTTTGTTTCGACAAAAAGGGGGAGAAGAAAGTAAAAACTACAAATTCAAATTTTTACGAATTTTAGCTTTTTCCTTAAAATAATTTTATGTTTTGTCATCAACAAAAAGGGGGAGATTGTTAATACAAATAAGCCGTGAAAACGTTTATTTATATTTTACGATCTTCTAATGTTTTGTCGATAACAAATATAAAATCATTTTAACGAAACAAATAGAGTACGTAAATAGTTTGAGTTAATAGTTTTCTAACACACTTACGCTTTCACATAAAACACTAAAACAAGTATAAGTATTTTTATGATTTAGATACATATGTACAACAACTAATGTTTACATATTGGGTTAAACATATACTTAAACTAAGTATACTAAAATGGGTAAAAACTAAGTGTATGCTAAATTGGGTAAATACAAGTATATACTAAATGGGTAAATACTAGCAAATGGTTTTGACCCATAACCCATGGTTTTATATATACCACTTAACCAAGTTCATTGTATCTAGAAAGAAAACCATGGATCAACCCATAACCCATGACCCATGACCCATAACCAAAAATACCCATGGGCAAAAAGGAGCGGACCACGGATCCCTAGCTTTGTGCTAGCCGGATCCCTTGTGGTACGGATCCGTTGGATTCGGGGAAACAGAAGAGAATTTCCTCTATAAATAGAGAGCCATTTCTTCCTCTCTAAAGGAGTTTTTTTGACACACATACTTCCCCAAAGTATTCTAACCCTCTAACCTCAGATCTAAGTGATCTATGTAGTTTGTCTTTTGTTTTTTTGTGTGATCTACTAGGTTCCTCTTAAAGGAGAGATCACCACCTCTTGAAGACGTGCAAGCTCAAAGTCCATGAGTTGCCATGCTTTGTTATCATCAAGACTACTTAGGTTCTCTTGTTGATAGTTCTTCCTTTCTCCATAGATGTTGGGTTGAAGGCATTAGTGAAGAATGCCGAAAGCGTCAAGATGAAAGCATTAGTGAAAGGTGCTCATCATCCGTGTCAAAGCATTAGTGAAGGATGCTAAAGGTGTCAAGACAAAGGCATTAGTGAAGGGTGCCAAGCGTTGTGTCAAATGCATTAGTGAAGGATGCCAAAGAATCAAATCAAGTAGCATTTGGGAAGAATGCCTAGGTCGTATAATCGATGAGGTGCATCATTATACATATATGTATTTGTTTATATACAAGGATGGTGATATCCTTGATGGTGTTGTAACAAGGAGTAGATCTCCTTGAGATTAGGTGTTGTGTCGTGAAGGTGTAGTTCACCTAAGGTGTGAAAGAACTAGGTGCTTAGCCTAGTACCTAATAAAGGGTAGGCGATGTTGTGAAGGATTAGTTCTCCTAAGGTGTGAAAGAACTCGGTGGTTAGCCTAGCACCGTGTAAAGGGTAGGTGACGTTATGTTAGGTGTGGTTCGCCTTGGTGTGAAAGAACTCGGTATTTAGCTTTGTACCGGAAAAAGGTTAAGCGACGTTGTGAAGGCTTCTCCGCCATAAGGAGTTGGTGTAGTGTTTACGAACTCTCGAGTAGGTGACTCGGGGAGTGGAGTAGGGCAAGGAAGGTGTCCTTGTAGCCGAACCACTATAAATACTTGTGTCGTGGTGATGTGCTTCTTACTCTTTATCTTTCATTACACGTTTATATATTTATCTATCAACGTCCAACATAAACAACCAAATAGATTGACATAAGTCGATCTAAATATTTAAAAGGAAGTTTTAAATTGGTAAAACTATTCAACCCCCCCCCCCCTTCTAGTTTTCCACACATTGGTTTTGGTGAATATCTGTTTTAGGGGAACATGCAGCGGTTCATCAGCGGTTCATTATCCAACATCAACATTAACATCAACCATTAAACACTTTGGTAAGCACATCTTCCACATATTCTGTCGGCTATTGCAGTGACAACATGGTGAATTAAACCCGATATGCCAAACTTGATCATGAAGTAAAACTCCCCATATTTGTTACTTAAACTTGTACTAATCCTTGTGAAAAAGAAACGGTGTACCCAATGTACAAAACCTCTTGACATTCTCAACTAAGTGAGACACCGAAGTGATGGCTACGTTGTGGGTTAAGCAAGAAAGAATCACAACCGTAACTAAATAGCCAAGTCTTTATCACACTCTATAAATGCCCAAACAAGTCATCTTCGTGAAAGGGTAGAAAGAAGGAAGACGTAATAAGTAAACGCGCCCGGAAAACTTCACTTCAAAGCCAAGTAAGAAATATCGTACAGAAAACCCCTTAGTCAACTTTGCTCAAGTATCGATTCAAGCCGTAACATAGTAACTTTAGTGAAAATGTATAAACCGGGGTATCAACCCGCACAACACAACAAATCTCAGTATTTCACCAAAACTCATCATCAAATCTCATAATCACAAATTTCATCGACAAAACTCTTTAACAAATCCATCAAATCCCAATCTCATAAAATCTCAATTTATCAAGTCAAGCCCACGTTAATTCAATCTCATAAAATCCCATTCCATTCTCGTGGCCTATTTCCTTAACTGGTCCAAATCCTCGAGGCCCATTGCTCAAAATTTACAAGACTAATATTAGGATAATGTGAACTCCACGAGGCCCGATCAAAGTCTGATAGGCCAAGTTATATTCAAACATTAGTGTAATTGATAATATGTGAAGATTCAGGTAATATGGAACTTGTGATAATTGTTAACCAGGCCCATTAACAAATTCGGACCCAATCAGGTAACCCTAACTACCCGGGTATAAAATTGCACATAATCAGATATTTTACCCTAATAAATCTCACCTCAAACCCTAAAGTCATTTTATGCGCCTCTCTCCTCTTATTACTCTCAACCCACGCCTCAAATCCCAGCAGCTTCACAAATAACTTTCTCAAGAACTGGTAGTCCAAATCTCATACAACAAATACGCCTCCCACTTTCTCACAAAGCGTATAAAAAAAATCACCAACCACCGAAAATATCAAAGTCCTTTTGATCGAATCTCACTCACTCAAATCAGCCATATCATACCTTTAATTGTTGCTCTTATGAATAAAAAAAATTTGATCTTATGATATTGCCACAGGGATGGCATGAGGTAGGGACCAATTTCGACTTAACCACAGGGATGGAAACATGCTTGTTATAAAGCCACGGAATATTTAGTCATCTTCCATCCTTTTCGAATCAAAAATGTGACATCAGGTAGGTATTTCTTTGATTCTTGTTTTGATACATCAAATGACTTAAAGAAGCGATTATAACAATTTTGTTATACTTTCTTTCTTTGTTGTCGTATAATAAGGAAGCTTGGCTTCTACATCTTGAATCTATGATGATAAAGGGACAATTATAAATCTTTTAAAGATAAAAAAGATTGTCTCGATCTGAGATTTGTTTGCAATTTCGTTTAGAGTCTTGTTTGTTTGAGAGTTGAGGAGTGGATGAGAAGGTTATGGGATGAGTCTAGATCTAGGATTTGTTGATTTGGACTTTGGATTCAGTCGTGATATGTTTATATTCTGCTCTTGCTTTACTTTAAAACGCCTTGGACTGATGATGTTTTTACACTGAGGTCGAGTATATTGTTGTTATTGGTATTTGGTATTTTGTTGGTCTTGGTCAAGTGGTCGTTTCTTCTTCATCCTTTCTGTCAAGTTGGTTAAGGTCACAAGTCGCTAGATAAATTTCTTGACATAAGTCGCTAAACGGTTTTGATAAGTTGCAACATCATTAAACACAACAAGTCGCTAACTTTATTTTTCTCAAGTCGCTAACATTTCAGTTTGACTCAAAAGTCAAACCGCCACCAAGTCGCTACCATTAACAACTCGCTACTTGTTAAATAACAAGTCGCTACCATTAAAAAAGGGCACAAGTCGCTACTTAGATTCATAGTATCTGAACATAATGGACAACTCGCTATAAATTTATCTTTGACATTTTCCGGCCAGTTATTCCGACCAAAAACCGTTCATATTCATAGTTACCCAGAAAAATAGTTTTGACCCAGTTTTGACCAAGAAAAAGTGACCATTTGACATTCCCATTATTTGGTATAACAAAAGAAAAAGTGACCATTTGACATTCCCAGTATTTGACATTCCCAGTATTTGGTATAACAAAAAGCACAAGAATGATAAGCAAAACTGACTTGGACAACAAATTAACACAAGACAGATTGAACAGTGTGAAACATATGACTTTTTGACCAATAAAGATGAATACAAATACTTGTTAAAAACTGTTAACCACAAAACTCGAAACCCAAAAAATACCAAAACAGATTTAACAAGATACTAAAAACTACAACAAATCAACACAACACAATAACCTGGCTCTGATACCATTTGTAGGATCGTAATATTTATTGTGTTTGATGATTCGGGTGGTCTTGGATGATGGAAATACATGTTAGCCATATTTAGAGAGAGAAAGAGATGAGAGGGTGTTCTTGTAGAGACTTGGTTTGCAAAAAGCAAGGTTAGATTATGAGAAGCACCACCCCTTCCAAGGATTGATAAATTCAGAGTTACAAACATGAGGTCCCAAATTATAATATATAAATGCTTACAAAATGTTTCGAATGGTAAATGATAAAAGCGTAAGTCTTCAAAATAGGTTGTGCGACTCTATGTTTCAAACTTTAGCTATCGCCTTATGACCTGAGATAAACATGCTAAAAAGTGTCAACACAATGGTTGGCGAGTTCATAGAGTTTGTTTAACATGTAAGCCTTTAAAGAATGTTTACACAGCAAACGCATTGTAAATCCACTCAGTTTCAAGTTCAGCCAATACAAAACTTGCAACTTGTGTGTTCACAAACCACTGCTAAAATATAGTAGGTCAATCATGTATGCATGTATCATAGTATTAAAAAGTATAAATGTCACCACAAGGGTCTTCCAACAACTTAATTTGGGATGTATTTAATTTAATAGCCTTCCAACAACTTAATTTGGAGCCACTGAATTAATGGTCCTCCAACAACATAATTTGGAGCCATTGAATTAATGGTCATCCAACAACTTAATTTGGAGCCACTGAATTGCACGTACTGGGAGCCTCTTCCCAAAGATTAATGGTCATCCAACAACTTAATTTGGAGCGACTAAGTTGAATAACGCAATTAAGTATAAAGCACTCAAGAATAACACATATAAGTTTAACACAATCATGTATAACGCAATCAAGTATAATGTTTTGAGTATTTGTAAAAGTAAAAGCAAGTAGTTGAGCATGTATCTCCCCCAAAGAGTTTGTAAAACGATTAAACGAGTAAAAGTGGGACTACGAACTCACCGTGAACTAATGATATCAAAACGTATAACGAAAACGTTGGATAACCAAGAAAACCTCTACGCGCAACCTAGAATATGATGTTGTGTCTTAGGTTCTAAAATATCGATGTGAATGTATAAACATGCCTTATATAGTTATTACATCAATTATGCTTGGATACTTAACATTTGTGAATTCGTATAAGTGTTTACGTTTAGTTTATTTAAGTTTTTCCCCGTCTAAATCTACCCGTTATTTCTAAACCGTAATTGATCACGACTTGGTTTTTATGTCCTCGGAAAGGTAATTGAATGTTCTAAACAGATTAGTGGGTCCTACTGCCCCAGAAATTATTTAACTAATGTTAAATTACCAATTTACCCTTGAATGTACTAGTTATTTCAATCAGCAGTAAACTATCTCACGGTTTTGGACATATGTCGAGTTCTAAAAATCCGTTTAATGCACGGCCAGCGGCCACGTTCAATTTAGGGTGTTAGATAAAACTTTTATTTTTTGACCAACAAGGGGTTATATGCAATTTTTATGAGTTTTAGGCGTTTAAAATCTGTTACTTAGTTTTGGACACGTTTTGGCGTTTTGGCTCTAGTTTATTCATCGGGATGAGTTACGGCATGAGCCACCCGGCGAAACGACCACAAGACATCGATCTATAATCCTATGTTATTACCTAAGTTTCTAAATTCATGAATTTTTCCCAGTAACTACGTTTACAACCCCTGTTCAGTTTCTATTTTGCAAAACTAGTCTTATCGACGATTTCTAGTGTTTTAGTTCAATTATCCAAGCACAATCAACCATAATAAGCATATAAAACATATTACATACATGAAATACTAGTATTTACTGAAATCAAAGGTAAGAATAGGAGTTTGCTTACAATCCTTGTGATGAAATTTAACTAGAACCATGAACAAGAACACTAAATTCTAAACCTTTTCAACCAAAGTCTCTAGCTTCCAAACTTTTATCCATCTTGTTAACCCTTGCTAGGCTTGATCTAACCTTGTAAGTAAACTTATGAATTCAGCCCTAGCACCCTTGTGTACCTCCTAATTCAACCATGGAATCTTCAAAAGAACACTAGAACTATGTAGAGAATAACTAGGCCTCGAACTTTGATATATAACTTGAAGATTGAAATCAAAAGATGGATAACTTATGATGATGATGACGGATCAGTGATGAAGAGAGAAAAGGAATAGTTTCTTGGAGAATAATTGAGGAGGTGAATGTGTTTGAGAGAGTTGTGATCAAATTGGCTAGTTATACTATAGAAGACTTAAGGATTAAGTTACTTAGCACATGTATAAAGTTTCCTATGTAAGCTTTACCAAGAAAAATGCCCCATGTGGTCAAAAATTCGTTCAATGCCTATCTTGGATGACTAGATATGAGTTTTGAAAAAATCTTGCTTTTACGGAGTGAGTTTTGGTCCCGTTAATCGCTAGCCGTAAGTCGTAAAGTCACGAAACTTAAAACCGGATATCCTAAAAATATGAATCTTATAAATATGTTAAAAATCATCAATATACTCTATATAAGCATATTAGATGAGTGATAAGTTCTATCGAGTTGCTTAAACGCTGCTAAAACTGGAAAAGTATGTTTAAAACGCGTAAATCGCGTAAAACGTAGAACTGGAAAACGTAAATTTCCAAAACTTACGAAAATGTCACGGAAGTTGAAAAACTTATATTTCTCTTATTTGTATTGTTTATGGACATATCAGGATGCCTAAATGTCCTTTAAACCTAAACGTAAATCTCAGACACGGTTTCGTCAAATTCTTGGGTTATCACTAAAATAGGTTAACTTACGAGAATGTGAAATAAAAACTTTGGAAGTGAATAGTAAAACTGAATAGTAACAATGAATAGTAAAAATGAATAGTAACCCGAAAATGCGAATTGTTACAGCAATCACACCAACCTGTAGTTAAAAACTATCCATTTTTAACATGCTACTTTCCTACATACAATCTGTTACACCAACTCAAAGAAAGTTCTAGCTATTGCATATCTTAAATACATGTACAAATGTATAAAGAGCTTATCCATTCCCATCACCAGTACAAATTTTTGATATAAAAGTGTTTACAAATTGTTGCAAGCCAAAGTAATGATGTATAAGCATGTACACAAAAATATGAAGGCACACTCACTCTCTTTGCATCTTCATATAAACATTGACTACTTTAACTAAACTTTCTTAACTGCTTCGTATGGGACTCTAAAGAAATGTAATTCTATGTTCTTGGGATTTGTACTTTTGAAGAGAATCATCTTCTTTATCTTACGCTTTAGAATCATTCATTTTCGTTTTATCATCTTCAGGTAATTTACATGGTGGAAGATCATCAATAAGAAGCCACATACAATATCTGATAGAAGTTTACGATTACGTTCCTTATTCGATCTTTATTCCACAACGCGATGACAAGTGAGCTGTAGAGAGCTCTAGATGAATAAAAATCGTACAGAGATAAAGTAAGGATGTAATGATCATCGTTCATCATAATTAATCATCCTAATAGATTGTCTAGTGGTTTTGGATAGTGGTTCAGGACGGGTAACTTTGGTACAGGTAATGCACATCCAAACACCTATTACTTTGTTGAAATCTCAGCAGAAAAAACACAAATGCAGGTAGAAGCGGTGGTTATGTTGATAGCAGGGTTCGGGGTCGAGAAAACCTCCTTTTCTACGAGCAAGCTTTTCAACCCTATAGGCAGTGAACCTAATCGTTGTAGTGTAGTATGGGGTAAGCTTCGGGGATTGATTTCGTTATCTATGGGAATATGAATGCTAGTAAAAGATATATGAAAAGAAGGTGGGGTTGAGGAAGATTCTTTTTATTCTTTTTTTATGTTTTTTTAGAAAGCAAGGGTAAAAATCTCGGTGTATATGATTGGGGGTGGTACTTCTACCGATTTCACTACTTAACTAATTATCTAATTAACTATTGGATAGGTTATGCTAATTGAGGTGTGCTCGTATGATGATTAAATATGTGTTCACTTAGATACTATTACTCCCTAGTTATCTTTTATTGGTTGGTTGAATTGTCACTTCCTTTATCTTAATTGGTGCATTGTATTCCGGTTAGTCTTAGGGCGGTGCCTAATTCCCTAGTTCTATGAATTGTAACTCTCCTTTTAGAATATCCGGGATCAGCAAGTCCAATAGTATCTCACCCGAATACACTACTATCCTAAAGCTACAATTCACGCAATAAACACAACGAATGGCCTAAGTGCACTCTTAAGCTTTTTTACTATATAGGACGTTCAAGCTCGCAACAATGAAAGAAGAAGCTAGTTTTCCTTACTCTAGCGTCTACCAATTAAGACAAGAGACAACCTAACAACAATTGATAACTAGGTTTCATAGATCTAAGCAAACACAAGAGTAATTTAGCTAGACATGTTAAACAAACAAGCATACACACAATCAATTGAACATAGGGTAGACATAATGATAAATTGGATAAACAAACTTAGCTTGTGGTGTAAAATAGGGTATGAGACCCTAGAATACTGTCCAAGTCAGACTACAACTGAGTTAGGGTTTGCTCTCCAAAATTCTACCTCCTAAAATACAGAAAAATTGAATTATATATATAGATTTACAATGCGATGGCGTTACCTTTTGATCAGTGTGACGCCGTCAGTCTTCATTAGCGATGTCGTCTGAATCTTGGATCTTGGGCGTCTGGTGTAGATTTTGTGAGTGACGCCTTCAAGAGTTTAGGCGTGACGCCGTCAGGCTTTAGGACCAGAAATTCCGCTGAGCTATCGCGTGCACTTTTGATCAAGTCTTCAATAGAGGTACGGCGTCGCCCTTTGGTTGGGACACCGTCATGAGTGTTGGATGGCATTTGATCTTGACTTTGCTATTTTCTTCATGTTTTCGCTCCTTTTCGTCCAAATATGCTTCATTACAGCATTTTGCTTCCAAAAGACCTAAAATGTGAAAAAGAACGATTTTAAGCAGTAACGGATATAAAACGTGACGATTTAGGGCTTTAATGACCCCCTAAAAGCGTACGTTTTAAATCCTTATCAAATATCCCTACACTTGGTATTTGCTTGTCCTCAAGCAAATGTGCTTTTGGCCAATCAATTTATAAGTTAGGGGGCATAAAGCATTGGTTTAAAATAGTTTACAACAAGTACAAGCGCCACAATAGTCATAACAAGCACGAAAATTATATACTAGCACCTTACAATTGGTGTTTGGATTCTCTCATCTCTCGGGTTTATATGAAATATAATATGAATGGAAATGGAAGATAAACACTCATTACATGGCATAGTACATAGATTACCATAGGCTTGAGAATAGATCAAACCTCCACCGCTTTGGCGTAAGCACCTAGGAATAACTATCTAAGAGGTCTTTACAATGGGTTGTAACGTTAGGCTTAGGGTAGGGAAATAAAGGGTTTTGTTGGATAGGGGATATTTAGTGGTGGCATGTCAAAAATCTTATGTTACAAGCATGTAAAGCGTGGCGTTGCTAAGCCAAGACTCGACTCACTAACACTAGATAACTTGAAACAAAACATAAACATAAACTTAAAAACATAAACATAAATGATATATGTAGGATGGTAGCCCTTTTTTTTTTTTTTTTTGACAACTCTCTTTTTTTCGATTTTTTCATACCTTTTTACTCTACCATCCTCTACGATAACATCAAAATATAAGGGATTTATAGGAGTATCCCTACACTTGAGTTTTTATTTTACTAACATTGATTGACCCGATTTGAAAAGATCAAAACACTTGGAGTATTTAATTACATATACAAAGGGAATTTGAATTTATCGTTCTTTCCCGTTACTCCATAAAATATTACTTTAGCCCATGAGTCTCAATCGTCCCAAAATTGCATACAAATGATATGACTCGACTTATCAACCATGCAATTAACTAGATAATTGAACTAAGGGTTTAGTAGTGATAACAATAATGCACTAAAGATGAGTGCATACAAGGTAGGCTAAGGCTATTTGGGTGTAACATTTAGGGTGGATTGTAAACAATGCTCTCCATTGATATTGCGGAAGACCGAAACATCACGAGAACCGCAAAAAGGATAGGCTCTGAGGGGTTAACTAGGGGTATCATGTACTAAAGATGAGTACATCGCAAGGGTGTGGGGAAAATTACTCAACCGATGTGAAAGAGGTAATTATATTACAGGTTTAAAATAAGGGTTATCCTAATGCCTCTTATCATTTAGTTAATACTAACTACACGAATGTAGTCTCACTAGCGATCTCGGAATGCATCACAAAACAAGTTCTAGAATCTATTGTACTACCAGTACACTCACTAAGCATTAAAGATGAATGCTTTTATTTCCAAAGATCTAGGGGCGAACCTCATATTTTTGGGGTAGAATTTGAGTGGTATACGGTTTTTGTGCTAGTCATATAACTCCTATCCATGAGACGCTTTATTAAGACTAAAGTTTAGCTCATAAATGTCATAAAAAAATTTAAATTTGGTGCTAAAATTGCCCTAACAAATATTTCTCCTAGTTTATTACACAATTTACCAAGGACAAGATAAATAATCAAGTGAGTGAATAGTTTCTAAGTTCCCGTTTTATTCTCCCTCCCTACACTTAAACTGAACATTCTCTCTAATGTTACCCGAAAGTATCAAAGTTATGCTAAAGGAAGGTAAGTTAAAAGAGAAAGAAGCTAGTACTCCCCTGATTAGCTCGGTAGGATATGTATGAAGTTGCGGTTAAATCCTCCTCCAAGTAGAATGAGCAAGTAATAAGTGTTGCTTCCATCATGTACTTCATCTTCTTGTCCAATATAACCTGCACACTTATAAGAAAACGACAACCCAAAGCATCAAGCTAAACAAAGAAAAATCACAACAAGATGTAATTCCAGACTTAGAAATAAAAACAAAGTAAATAAGATATAATGCTTGTGGAATGGATGTTTGCAGTTTTTCTGAAAAATTAAGAATTGGAAGTGTCCAAAAATCACAAGTTACACAGAAAACGAAACTGACATTCTGTTTCTACATTGCGTGATGCCGTCAGGTGTTAATCCTGACGCTGTCAGGTTGTCCTGACAGAAAGTGGTCTGATGCGTTTTTCTGGAAACATTCTGGAAAATTTACCTCATTAAAACCTGGAAAGATTTCTGCAAAACATCCATTATGACTCGATACAAGAATTTGACTCTAACAAACACACAAATATATACAATTTCAATTATTGTTAATCTCATGTTCATGCTCTTAAAAACATATGTGATCTTCCATACACTTATCTTTTTGTAAAATACCTTTATATGTAATTAAGACGAGGTTAAAAACAAAATAAAGCATTTTCACAAAGTCTAACATGAGAATAAACAACAATGAAAAAGATATAAACACACGAATTGAAAAACAAAATAAGCAAACAATTAAGCATGGGTTGTATAACAACCCGTAAAATTTTGGATTATTATAATAATATTTATCACGTCAGAAAATTCAAATCGGTTATTTTCTTACCGATGTCAATATTTAGATTTAAAAAGACGAGAGGTCATCTCGTTTCTTTAAAAATAAGACACCGCACGCACGATACTTGTCCACTAAGTATCCGTGAAATTTATTACTTGTCCAAGTTAAAATTTAAGCATACATAAGCTTAATCCATTAGTTATTCCGCATACTGCAGCGCAGTAGCATACAAGACTAAAAATAAATAATGAGATAAGTGAAACATATACATTTTATCATTCAATGATAATTTACGGAAGAAAACGAGATATCTCGTAAATTTAGAGAGTCACGGCACCGCACGCATACCGACACCAGATTAATAACGGCAAACAATTATAATCAGATTTCAACGTAATAAGAATATCATATTGTTACGTTTAAGAAATCGTTTCCAAAAACGTAAATTATATATTTTGCGGATACCGGGAAGGTACATTTACGCGAAGTTTCGACAAAACACGGAGTACATATTGTATTGTGTTGTATAATAAAAAGAAATAATATTAATACCCACGCCCCATCTTTCTAGCCCAACCTATTTGTCTTTCTCTCTCCCACGTTTTTATTTTGTTTCTTCTTCTCTTTCACTTGTCAACACAAGCCATAGGCACCAAACATAGAAATGGTTAATCCTTCTTCATTTGAAAGTCAACTTCTAAAAGCCATCACCCCTACATGCCAAATTCTCTCTCCCTACTACCCTAGTTATCACAAGTTGCGGCTATGGAACAAGTCATGAGCCAAGAATGGTGACACCACATAACCAAGAAGAGAAAGAAGGTTTAAGACCTTCCCTTTGTACATCTATAAAAAGGTTGGTTTTTCAGTCGAAGTCTCCATCCATTCCTCAAAATAAAATCTGAAATTAGGGTTCCAAGAATTAGGGTTCATATCAAAACAAAGGGGTTATTAAAATTAACTTGGGGGTTTTGCAATTGGATGCATGAGAAGACTTTCCCAAAAGGTTAATCGTTCTAATTCACCCCGAGCCTCCTCCAATCGAAAATATTGATGTTCGGTGTTCATCTCATTCTACCCATTGATTCACCTTTGTAAGGTTAACACTTGTCAATTTCGAATTTTGATTTAATTTGTAAAATTTTGAATTAATTATTTCGAATTAATTATGAAATGGTTAAAAGTTTTAGTGTTGATATAACATGGTTGTTGTTGTTGCGTTGTGGCTGTCAAAAGGGAAACACCAAAAACCAAAACTTAAAACATGTTAAAACAGGTTCATGCATAGACCAGCTTATGATTATCGTCGGCTTATTTTGTGTTTTTCGGCTTATTTCTTTAATTGGGTTTTGACTTATTTCTATTTCGGCTTACTCAACTCTTCGTTTCGGCTTAGGTTAGCTCATTTTAATTTCGGCAAAATTGATTTCGACATAGGCTAGTCTTGGCATAAGTGGCCGTGTTAGTGATTATCTACCATTGTCCTAGTTTGTCGTGACTGAGAAGAGAGCACACCTCGAAGGTGTTGCTCTTAGTCACTCCTGTTTTGGGATTTCTTGTCCTCGTTATTGCTGAGGAGGTACCAGTGGACTCAAGAGAGTCTACATGGTTGCATTTGATCAATCACACAAGGGTGTGTCATTTGATGTTTTTGGGTCATCGGGAAGACACCCCGAAGGGTGTCGCAACTCGCGTTTAACGCAAGACCACGGGCGAGGTAGCGTTAGTTTCTCGTGTTAGTTACCCAAACCAAAACGATTCTCGAAGTCTTGCATTGCTTTGTATTCGACCCCCTGCTCCCTTGCGTCAAAACAAAATCCCAAACCTTTTGAAATAAAAACTCTACATTAAACTCCTGGACTTGTAACTTAAGCTTACTCTTGGGCCCAAGCCCAGTCCAGCGTAAATGATTGTGTGACAGTTGGGCCGCAAACCCATCTGAGACCAATTAGAGTGCGTCCGGCCTGTTCATGCATCAAGGCCCAACCCAACTTACTTTGCTGAGTAAATCGCAGCCCACCTCGGGTATTATTCCACTTTTCGAGTCCAAAAGAATGTTAGTATGTCAAAGTCATATTTGTCTCATCCCAACTTGTCGTGGCTCGATTTCCATCCTGCCGCAACACGGTCATTTCCATAAGCAAATTGACGTACAACTCAAGTCGACATAACACAAGTTAACAACTGAAAACGAAATCATTAAAACAAGTGTTTATATTTACCCCGACTTGTAAAGTATACATAAACACGTAAATATATATATATATATATATATATATATATATATATATATATATATATATATATATATATATATATATATATATATATATACATTTGATGAGAACCGGATAAATAGAGAACACATTCGGGTCATAAACATATTATTACTTTCAAATTCACAAACGAGATATATTTCATGAAAACTTATATATTCTCTAATGTATATAAGGCGAATTATATAAAATTTTTGAGACATATTAATATTTGGAAAATGTTTATTAAGACTCTACATGTTATATTTCCAATACAAACCTACCCGAACCCCGACAAAATATATTTTTATAACCCATATTATATTTTCAAAAGCAACGAGAATAACTATGATGACACTTACAAGTTTGATTTAATTTAAGTTAATATCTAAACATTCTTTTAAAATAAATACATTTAAACAAGTGTTAGAGACACATGAAATGGATCACGAAGCTTACTTTGGTAATCAAATTACAAAAGTATACTCAAATCATTGATGCAGTAACTTTATAACTGTGATGCAGTAATTTATAACCTTGATGCACTAAATTCATAATTGTGATGCAGTAAAAAAATTTGGCGGGAAAAAAAAAAAAAAAAAATTGCCCAAAAAAAAAAATTTTTTTGGCGGGAAATTTTTTTTTTCGGGGGGGGGGGGTGGGGTATGGTGATGTGGCATGATGATGTGGCAAAGGTGACACATGTCACCTCCACATGCCTTCTCATTCTTTTCATTATAAGAAACTTTTCATAATAACCCAAACCTATATATATATATATATATATATATATATATATATATATATATATATATATCTCCATTCATGATATCCTCTTAGTCCGATAATGTCTTATTAAATGTACATACATTTCGTACATCGTCATTCGATTATCACAAACCGAAGTCTTGTTCATCCTTGATATCTCTTATGCGTGTACCCTTCCAAGTATTATCATTTGGTCTTCATTAAACCAAAGTCGCAATTCCTTCTTCAATATTTCCTTCCATCCAAATCTTTGTAAATTGTTTTAAGATAAATGATGTCACATAAACAACAACAACAAATAATTAAAATTTATAAAGTTAGTTAAACTTTATCGAGTCCTAAACATAAATACTAAATTGCCGTATTAATTAGGTTGCGTGTCGGAGCCGTGCACTAACACTCCTTGATTTAATTCTCTTTAGACTTCATATTGCACATTGCCAAGGTGAGTTTCCTAGCCCCTACTTTAATCTGTTTTATACTTGTTTTGGGGGAAGATACATGCTCATTTTACTTAAATGATTTAATTACTGAAATTGTGCATCCTATGCATACTATGCTTTTACATGTTTAAAGTTTTCATCATACATAGATGTTTTATAGACCATACCAAAATGTTTGACCTAGAATATTGTGCAGCTTAGCCTAAGACTTTAGATCCCAAATTGCCCTTTTCATGAACCGTCAATTCCTGCCGGGAAACGCGAATGATATAAATAGATCTATTGGGGTGACTCCCCTGTTCGGTTGACCCCGTTTGGGTCAAGGCGAAACATATAGCATGTCGGGACCGACTGTATTGGGATAAACACTCGCCATGGGCTCCTTATTTGTATGACTTCTTTGTGCATACAGAAACTGTCGTAGCTTTGGTTGCATGAGCTTAGTGCTAGCGTAATAAATTTATAATATATGGCATTATATTCATTGTAATGTACATATACTCTTTTTATGGTCCACTAATGAAATACTTTTATGAAATTCTTTTATGAAATGAAATCATAAATTTTATGACATTATGCAAGACGTAATGATCATCAAAAACCAAATTTGAAATAGTGTACTGAATTGCCATTTAAATAAACCTATGAACTCACCAGCGTAAGCTGACCCCTTTTAGCATGTATCTTTAGGTTTTGAGGTGATAGCTTATCTTTGGAGGCGCAAGGAAAAGGCATGGCATGGTCATAGATGACTCTGATTTATGTATTGGGACCACCTTTTTATAATGGGCCATTTTTCCGCACAAATCAATAATGTAAACATTGTTTAAAGAAATGAATAAAATTTCATTTATGAAAATCAGTTGTTCTATGCTTATGCTGTGATACCAATTTAGTAGCACCCCAATACTTGTGTGCTTCCGCTGAGCCATTTTGGGGGTGTTACAGGTTGCCTCCCACGAAGCGCTTCTTGTAGTTAGACTCGAAGTCGTGCTCGTACGTACCTAGGTAAATAAGTTTATCCTCAAGAATATCGTTGGGATCAAACTTATCTTTTAATTTCCTCTTAGTATGCTTAGTCTGGTATGTCTTTTTAAACTTCTCACCATTGGGATCATAGATTGTCATCCTAATGTGCCACTCTCCATTCCCATCACTAGGTGGTCTATCCCAACTCCAATTATACTTAGCCTTCTCACTCTCAACTTTCCACCAATTTATGCAAAGATTAATGGCAAGGTTCCTAGGAATTCGGTCATCTTCCTAAACACTAAAGTATCCTCGAATGGGTTCACTTCAATGTCCCTAGTCAATTGTTGTTCATTAAGAGTTGAGTTACTCACGTAGGTCTCTTCTAGATAGAAAGGTCGTTGAGGGCCTACAAAGTCTTTATTGGTCCAAGGTCCATATCTAGATGGTCTCCTATCCAACATGATCTCATAAGGTATTTGTTCATCCTCATTGTAGGAATGCTTCTTGACATCCTAAATTGATGTAGCACTCCCTTCTCCTACCACTATCTTAGACATCTTGCAATCAATTATGGCACTAGCGGTAGCTAAGAATCCTCTTCCAACTAACAATGGGCATGTCGTGTCCTTATTCATGTCTAGCACATGGAAATCCGCCAAAAGAGTTAATCGACATACGTGCACTACCATGTCCTTCATTATTCCTACTGGATATGCAATACTACAGTCCGCTAAACCTAAGATTGTTTCCATTGGTTCTATCTTACCTAGGTTAAGGCTTTTATGGAGGGACAATGGAAGAAGCTTGATGCTTGACCCTAGATCGTCTAATGTGTCGAAAGCTATGGAATTTCTAATGCTACACGGAAGAATGAATAGCCCGGGATCATCTAACTTCTTAGGTAATTTGTTTTGCACAAATGCGGACCCACGTTCTCCTAGTTTTAGTTCTTGCTCATATTTATCCTTTAAAGCATTATAGTAAGGCGCATGAGTCAAGACTTCAAGAACCGGTTTTTCTTGGTAAAGCTCCTTAAACTCCTCTTCTAGAGTAGATTTGGGTTCTTGATTGGTTGGTGTTTCAAGAGTTGGATGGACCGTCAACTTGGGTTGTTGGTATCTTGGGTTGGTTTGTTTGAAACACGTGCTGATGGCGTTGACTAAATGAACTTGTGGGTGCGAGGGGCATGGATATGCATTCTCCCTTGGTGAGCAAGAACATGGAGTCGATGAAATCGAATTCACTTTTGGGTTCTTTATAGTGTCACTTGGGAGTGCTCCTACATCCCGGTCATTAAAGGCTTTTAAGAGGGTGTCGAGCTTGGTTGTCATCTTCCTTTGTCGTTGCTTGAAATCGGCTTCAAGCTTAGTCAATCTAGCTTCTTGAGATGACATGAATTTGGACACCATTCCCTCGAGACTAGTGGAAGTTCCGGTGTTTGGAGGGCTGTTGTAGGAGGTGTGGTTTGGTTGGGACCTATTGGGTGGACTAGATGAGTTGTTTTAGGGCGATTTTGAGTTTTGGCTCCACCTAAGGTTAGGGTGATTCCTCCACGAGGGGTTGTAGGAATTTCCTAGGTTGTTTTGATCATGCTTGAAAGTGTACCACTTCTCTCCCGCTCCGTCGGTACGCGTGGAGGCGTAGTCCACAAAAGCTTGTTCGGGGAGTTTTGTGCAATCACGAGTGTCATGGGGACCACTACATAATTCACAAGGTAGAGTGATAATGTTCACTTGGCGTGAAGGCGTGGGAGCTTTGTAGGAGCTCATTAGGAATTTGACTTGATCTTCAAGTTCGAGCATCCTACGATTGGAAGGTTGTGAGTCAATAGGATGCAAGGAGATTTCCTTGACGGTTTCGGCAACTCACGAGGGTCATTACAACATTCGTTGTCATAGAGGTCAAGGTCCTCTATTGTACCCCACGACTCTTCCGCGGTAAGTTCACTAAGCTTGCCACCGGCGGCTTGGTCGATGGTTTGCCTAGTTGAGAGATTGACATGATCGTAAAAGATTTGGACTTGAAGCCAAAGATCAATGCCATGATGAGGGACTTTATGGAGCAAGTCCTTGAATCGAGTCCACGCCTCGTAGAGAGTTTCGCCTTGACGTTGTTGGAACATCAAGATGTCATTCCTTAGCTTGGTAGTTCTACCTGGTGGGAAAATTTGGGCGAGGAAACGAGTGGTGAGATCATCCCAACTTGTGATGGATCCGGCGGGAAGTCGCTCAAGACAATTACTTGCTTGGTCCCGTAGAGATAATTGAAAGACACGCAAGCGCGTGGTCTCCCGTGTGGTAGCATCAAGGTCGATAGAGTCAACGATTTTTAGAAAATCCTTGAGATGCTGATCAGGATCTTCGGAACGAAGTCCATGGAATGCACATCCGTTTTGCACCAACCAGATGGTGTCGAATCGCAGGGCCATAGTTTGAGCTTGAAGTGGAAGCTCAATGGTGTTCCTATAGCCTTGATGGCTCGGTCTAAAGTATCCACCAAGAGTACGGGCTCTTGGCGGGTCAAGTGGTAGTTGGTTGAGTGGAAGTGGTTGATGTGGTGGAGGATTGTTGTTTGGTGGTGGATTGTCACCCATGGTGAAAAGTGACAAGGTTACGAATAAAAACACGAAGAAGGGGGATAGACTAGAAGGAAGCTAATGAAAAAGAGAAAAAAATATCACTTGATAGGAAGCAATCGAGTGGACCTAAACGAGATAGAAATCTAACTAGCTATTTTATTCCCCGGCAGCGGCGCCAAAAACTTGATAGCATGGTTCGGGGTTGAGAAAACCTCATTTTCTACGAGCAAGCTTTTCAACCCTCTAGGCAGTGAACCTAATCGTTGTAGTGTAGTATGGGGTAAGCCTCGGGAATTGATTTCATTCTCTAAGGGAATAGGAATGCTAGTAAGAGATATATGATGAGAAGCTGGGGTTGAGGAAGATTCTTTTTATTCTTTTTTTATTTTTTTTAGAAAGCAAGGGTAAAAATCTCGGGGTATATGATTGGGGGGTGGTACTTCTACCGATTTCACTACTTAACTAATTATCTAATTAACTATTGGATAGGTTATGCTAATTGAGGTGTGCTCGTATGATGATTAAAGATGTGTTCACTTAGATACTATTACTCCCTAGTTATCTTTTATTGGTCGGTTGAATTGTCACTTCCTTTATCTTAATTGGTGCGTTGTATTCCGGTTAGTCGTAGGGCGGTGCCTAATTCCCTAGTTCCATGAATTGTAACTCTCCTTTAGATTACCCGGGATCGGAAAGTCCAATAGCATCTCACCCGAATACACTACTATCCTAAAGCTACAATTCACGCAATAAACACAACGAATGGCCTAAGTGCACTCTTAAGCTTTTTTACTATTTAGGACGTTTAAGCTCGCAACAATGAAAGAAGAAGCTAGTTTTCCTTACTCTAGCGTCTACCAATTAAGACAAGAGACAACCTAACAACAATTAATAACTAGGTTTCATAGATCTAAGCAAACACAAGAGTAATTTAGCTAGACATGTTAAACAAACAAGCATACACACAATCAACTGAACATGGGGTAGACATAATGATAAATTGGATAAACAAACTTAGCTTGTGGTGTAAAATAGGGTATGAGACCCTAGAATACTGTCCAAGTCAGACTACAATTGAGTTAGGGTTTGCTCTCCAAAATTCTACCTCCTAAAATACAGAAAAATCGAATTCTATATATAGATTTACAATCACGATGGCGTCACCTTTTGCTAGTGACGCCGTCAGGTCGCTGTCATTAGGGTTTCGTTTGGGCCAAGTCATCATTGGGAGGGCGTCAATTGATATGTGTGACATCAGTCTTCAGTAGCGACGTCGTCTGAATCTTGGATCTTGGGCGTCTTGTGTAGATTTTGTGAGTGACGCCTTCTAGAGTTTAGGTGTGACGCTGTCAGGCTTTAGGACCAGAAATTCCGCTGAGCCGTCGCGTGCACTTTTGATCAAGTAGTCTTCAATAGATATACGACGTCGCCCTTTGGTTGGGACGCCGTCAGGTGTGCTGGATGGCCTTTGACTTTGCCATTTTCTTTATGTTTTCGCTCTTTTTCGTCCAAATATGCTTCAGTCCAGCATTTTGCTTTCAAAAGACCTAAAATGTGAAAAGAAACTATTTTAAAAAGTAACGGATATAAAATGTATAGATTTAAGGCTTAAATGACCCCCTAAAAGCGTACGTTTTAAATCCTTATCATATGTCTTACACCTTATTTTTAAAAAATTGAGCTATTATTTACTTACTTGAGCGAAAGCACTCAATAGTATCATATATATTTGGTTCTACATGCTCTAGCTGAGGGCTCACATTAGACGTGGTTGCACCAAAGGTGTACGGGTTCATTTGATTCCCAGTTTTTCTTCACGGCTTTGTGGTACTTCCATTGCAAGCTGAACGAAGAAAGCCATTAATGTAATAATGTACTTTTTTCTTAGTATTCAAAAGTCAAATATATTATCCATTAACATCTAATGATCCCTCCAATTAGTTTTTTAGCATATAACTCTACCAAATCTATCACACACTCATACCCATGTTGCATCAATAGTGGCAGTCATTGTTAACATAAATAAGAAACTTACTAAGATGGATTAAAACCATTATCAGTCTATAAAAATTATCTAGATATCTTAATCTGAGGTCTATCAAATCAAGTTTCATGCAAGTGATAATATGGAGTATTAATGTGGTTTCTAAAGGTTAAAACTTGTAAGAAGAAAACAATAACTTTTAATATGAGTTTACCTCACAATGGTAGGAACTAAGAAGAAGGAAGACACCATCCACAATATTAGTAGGTATGTTTAATGGGTATGCTAATTATGATGTGGGATTTTTGGGTATCAATGACCGCTATCCATCAAAACTGTTTATATTCCATTGAATAAAAATCCTTAAATTAAATTGCATAAATAAAACTGAATATCAGACACCTAAATACAAATAAAATTATAAGTACTCATTTTTTTTGGTAAAAGGTCAAAGACCCGGTAAATATATTACTCCAAAACACGTTTAAGTACAACAGATATTGGTGAATCCCATATCTCAGCCCGTTACATAAGCGAAAAGCTTACATAACAAGATACTTCCTATTCTCTATACAAGAAAATAAACCACTACTCAAAAGATAACATTAGACTCCTATGAAAACAAAATTACTTCCTACCAAGGCCTTGGAGTTTGATACCATACGTGTCATAATAAGCATCCAAATTCCCTGGAAGATCGTAGACTTGTTTCACATAGTCATCATAATCATACTCATCATAATCATCTTCACGATCATGACCACCACCAAATAGGTTCATTGACTCATCAAAAGTGTTCACAACCTCCTCTTCATCACTATCGGAGTCAACAATCTCTCCCACCTTATAGAATGGGTTAACCCTCTGAAGGTGTTTTTTTTTCTGTTTATGAGTCTTAATGGGGAGATAATGGTGCAACCACACATATAATATGTTTCTTTTTATGTTAAATGGTCTATATGGAGAGAGGAATCAAATGGTGCTCCTCCCCATTAAGACTATTTACCAGAAAGGGGCCCACCCACTTAATCCAGGAAAAAAAAAGCCCTTAGTAGAAGAAGTAGACGGAAATCCTTTTTATTACCTGGATAATCAACCTTTTTAATAGGATTACCATCATCATCAACAAGAGTAGCTTTCTCATCAATAAGAAGCTTTTCAACCTCCCCAATTTTCTCAACAATAGGGGTAGGACCAACCTCGTTAGCTTCCATTGAATCACTCACAAGTGGTTCTTGCAATGTATTACTAGTCTTTGAAGACTCATTCTTCTTTTCTTCCATTGTACTACCAACGTCCAACTCAGCCCCATCCTTCGCCACTACATCACAAGGAAATTATAAGTACTCATAGAATACAATTCAACTTTTGATTTTGCTACCAATAACACACACGCTAAAACAACCTAAAATTAACATCTTTCAAAAGTATCCAGTGAGAGGTGCCAATTATGAATGAATGGGTCAAATCAGGTTAAGTTTCATTATGAAAACAATAAAAACTCTATTATGGCAAAAATAATAATTAGGACGGTGAGAGGATTGGTGGAGCGACTCCATAAAGATAAACATAACAGCTACAACTTTTCCTAGGAGAATTATACATTTCCAAACATTGATCAGATTGTTAATACGACTATATTAGGGTCAACTGTGTTGTAAAAAAAATACCAATGGGAAACTACGTTATGCATATATAAGTCCCATAACCGATGGGAAGGAAGAACACGCAAGAAAAATGAGAACTTTTAGTATGTTCTACAAAGGTGTTGATGAAAAACTACTATGACCCTTTGTGAGGTTTTTATAATACCTTATAGCAAAGAATTGTCTTACTAAGGGTAAGGCACCAGATAGGGTTAATAAGTGTAAAGCGAAAAAGGAACTTTCTTCCAGGAACAATATATAAATAATAAGTTATTGGGTTAAGGGGCATTTGTAATGCATATTGTGATGCTAAGATGTCCATTAGATCAATATTTGCCTCCAAATATTCAAATACACTCAACTTTAACAGGACCTACTGTCGTTAGTTTAGTTATAACTTAAATAGTTGAAATCATAATATGTTGTTAAATATATTACATACATGTTTGATATAAGAATCAAAATTGAACCTTAAAAAATTAGTTAAGCAATGTATTAAATATCAATTAAAATGAGAATGAGTACTATAGTAGAAACTTACATTGGGCTGTAAAGAATGGATCTTGGCACTCTGAGCAGTTATCCACTAATTTCTTATGTTCGTTTGAATATGGGTCTTATGTTCACTTGTCAATATCTTGGGAAGCTAAGGCCATGACCTGAAACTTTGCTTTGATTCTCTCCTCTGTGTACTGATTATTTTACACTTGTATCATAATAACATAGGTTGGAGAATGTAACATAGTCATTGTTAGTTATAAATAAGTAACAACAACTTCTTGCATTTTAACTTCTGATTCATGATTCTCATTGATGCGTTGCTGATGTTGTTGCTCGGGCAGTCGAGAACGCCAGCTACTTAGACTTTGCTCCCCTGAAAACAAAGTATCTTATTATAAGAAAAAAATTCATTCCAGCATCCAAGTTAATTCAAGTTTTTAAATTAACTTTCTCATCCATAATTCTACAGTCATGAATGTTCCTAAAATCACAACAAAATTTTCCTACTTAGTAACACCATTTGCAATAGTTTGATCATAAACAAAAGTTACACAAAACTCCAATTGCCTTGAACTATTCCAATTGCCTTGAAGTATATTTCACTTCAAAATCTATCAACGTAATAGATTCCCTTAATCCTATCTGCCATTCAACTGCTTACTCGCTGCTAATATTTTAAATCATTATACCATAGCTGGCTAGCTATGGAGTGGGTATGTTTTTAGTTATAGGCTTAAAACTCTTATAAAAGTATACGTGCTAGAACTTGTCACTCTTCAAATTTCATATATGTCACATTTAGCATATCATTTAAGCAATCCTAGGACCCTTGCATTATGTTTAGGCGGGAATACCTTTTAAAGTACGCCATAGCCACAATTAACAAATTTCACAATCTCACCTCTCATGTAACTTTCACATGACAACCAAAAAAAAAAAAAAAAAAAAAAGGACATATTAAAAAAGGTGACAATACCCACATATAAAGTTCTTTTTCCATAACCATAAATTATGTCGACTACATCAATAATTCATGCAAGAGATAGTTTAATATAAAGTTAATACCATAAATAGGAAACAAAGTGTTAAGATGCAGACATGATATTCTATCAGAATACGTCCATGTATATCTTTCACGTTTACATATAAGCATAATAAAGCACCGCTTTAATCTTTGATGCAATGTTTACAGTTAAGAATAATTTGGTTTTAATTTGATTTAACGGTTCACTGATTGAGGCCGAATAAAATTAATATGTTGTGATTCGGCTCCATAAGGTGTTAGGTTGAATCAAAAAACAAACACTCGCCGTCTCCCAACAAACAAATCATTCTAACTGGTTAGTCCACCCATTTCACTACCTCTAATAAATTACATGTTTGAGACATTAGATGGTTACCTTGTTTTCACACAAGGTTCCATCGATAGCTCGTTGGTGATCATAGTACCTTACCGATGATTCTCGGTTGAGGTGGATCAGCTGGGCAAGCGAACCTGTTTATGTGTATCATTTGTCTATTAAGGCGACATATATAATGTAAGTCAAGTTATATTGTCACAAGGAAGTTTGATTCTTATATAGAGAACTTTAATGAGCATATAGAAGCAACTATTTTCTATGTATGTTATCGATGTATTATTATCCAAAACACCAAAAATACCATTTAATTTCACTTTGAAAGTGATTTAAACCCTCATTCCTACATAAGCAATTAATTTGGAACAAAATAGAAATTTCTTGGAACTAAATGCAGTTATTTTTTTTAACCTTGTTTGGTGAGTGTATTTGGTCTTACCTCCATCTTGAAGTAGTAAGTTGTTTTTCTTCTCGTACCCTTCTTCGTGCCGGTGACGACTTTTCCTTGCATATGACTATTAGATAATGACAATATAATCATTTAACTAAGAAAGATACTAAGAGCACTCACAATCATAACACGAGTTAAACTTTAACATCCTGGCACGTCAGCGCCACATCAGCTTTAACATTTCACCTTAACTCACCCAAAAAACACCCACAATCATAACATCCCAAGTTAAGGTTTAACATTTGATATTTTCAATTTCAACCCCCAAACTAAAACAAACACTTCATTTATTAAAAAACATATCATTAATTTGAAAATATATTAAAATACGAAATTAAAAAAAAAAATTACAACGAAATAAAAAAAACACCAAAAATTAAACGTTAACTAATATTTCATTTATTAAATTAATATACAAATAACATTTTTATATTATTAAAAAAAATTACAAAACTAAAATAACAAAAAAATAATAAAAAAATAAAAAATAAAAAAGTTAAATTGATATTTGGTCCGCACACACAAACGCAAACCCATCTTCTTCGTCTTCGTCTTCTATGATTACAAACCAAACTCATCTTCTTCGTTTACAAACAAAACTGTTAAACTAAAAAAATAAAAAATAAAAATAAAAATAAAAAAAATACAAACCAAACTCATCTTCTTCGTCTTCTCTGCACACACGAGGGGGTAATTTGATTTTTTTTTTTTTTATTCAAGGTTAACGCCCCGTTGAGGGGGTAACAATGCCCGTTTAACGCCGTTTTAACGCACGAGGGGCAACGGCTAACGCCGGAAAACGCGGCATAACGCCCAATAACGCCAGTTCCGGCGTTGAACGTTGGGACTGCTCTAAGAAAACCAAATTAACTCTTTGACTAATAAAACCAAAATAAATCTAAGATTAATAATATTATTAAAAATATGATAAGAAAAGACTGTAACTAACATGTAAAGTCAGTTTTTGAAAAGTGCATTACCATAAACTTGTCTATGTTTGCATCTAAAATTGTTTGCACATCAAAGTGGAATGACTCTCAATATACGAAAAAAATAAGATACCAAGCACATATCATAAAGCTTGACACTGTAACCCGACCAATCACATAAGTATCAATCTTAAAAAGATAATTAATCTGCAAAATTGACATTACTTCTAGAAAATAACACTAATCTCACCAAAACCTTAACTATGTTTTAATCAAAGTTATGTAATAATAGAAATCTGTCATTGTAACCGGAGAGTGAAACAATAATATGACAACAAATCACACACTTAATATTATAACCCAAACACTAAGTGATTGAAGAATCATCAAATTAAGATCCCTAATCATCAACTAAAGCACAAACCACACAATTTAATTAACAAAAAAGAAAAAAACATAAACCATAGATCAATAATTCGAAGATTAATATACCTTGAATTCATTGAAAAACATACCTTTAGTTAATCAAAGAACAGCCATTGAGCAATGTTGATTTATGATTTTTTTTTTCAGTCTTCGTAGGTTTTTTATTGGATTTCTCTAGTTTTATTTTAATTTATATTTTTATTTTTATTTTTTTTGCATATGAATTTGAACATTGGCTTATGTGATTTTCGATGATCAAGTTTAGAGATTTTAATGTTCTTGTTTGGGGTGTTCGGTTAAAACCCGAGATAAATTTGATCTCACATGAAGGAATTTGATGATTTTTAATTTATTATTTTCGATTGTGATAGATTGTGGAAGAATTTTGTGGATCAACTATTGAAGAACTAGCAGGGTACCCGCGCGTTGCTGCGGCGGCGGGTACCCTGAAACTAAATTTTTTGGCGTGCAATGTTTTTCGATTATACTAAAAGTTTTGCCGAGCGAAGGCCACCTAGACCATGTCAAGGGGTGGTGATGCCGACACATACCGTTAGTGGTGGTGGCAGATTTAGTTGGAAGCCGGTTGCTATTTAGCACAAGAGTGGAAATTTACGTTTTTTAGAGAGAGTGTGAGATATGATTGGTCCATTAAAGTGGGCTGTAAGAATGGGGCTGTTACAATACATGGCTTTTAAAGTCATAAAAGTGGGCTTTAAAAATATTGAAGGCACTTTAAATTTTGTATTCAATGACTACTAATGTTACAAGTATTGGTTTAACTTTTAAGCTAGCATGTGTATGACTAATTTAGCAAGAGACATTATATTTCCATAATAAGTAAGTTACAAAGTCTGAATTTTAAGCCTTGCTATTTAGGGAATGTCCTAAATGCATTATAAGTTAGTAAAGATATGGTTCAAAATATATATATATATTTTTTGATGATTTTGTGAAGGATACGAATCCAGTGATTTGGGTTTTGGGTTGTACAATTATTTTGTTCGTGTATAAGCAAGGGCTTCCGTTTCTTTTGACCCCTATATTATTGCAGATTTACCCCACCTTATTAAAGTTTTCTTTTTTCACATTTTTGACACATATAATTTTAAACCCGCTTTTTATTTAAATGTTAATTTATAGTTTTTTTTTTGACAAATTAGGAAAATTTTAAGACTTTTTTAACTCAAAATCTTTAAAATTAAAAATCATAATAATTTAATGAGTTAATTACATGAATGGTCCCTGTGGTTTGTCGGGTTTTATGGATTTAGTCCCTAAACTTTATTTTTTGCGGATCTCCTCCCTATGGTTTTGACCCATTACGGGTTTAGTCCGTTGACCACTTTTTCTGTTAGATTGACCGTCAAGTGGGTGTTTAAATGGCTGAATTGACAGAAATACCCTCCTATTGTATGGTCCCTGTGGTTTGCAGCATATCACGAATTTGGATCCTACTTTTTTTAATTATTATTTATTCAACTATATAGTTAATATTATTAATAATTTTTTTATATCAAAAATGTTTTTGTCCGAATTTTTTTTATAAAATTTTTTAAGAGATTTTTTTTATTATTTTTTTTTTACGAGATTTTTTGTGAGATTTTTTATGATATTATTAATAATTTTTACGAGGTTTTTTTAAATAATATTATTTACGAGATTTTTTATAAAAAATTTTACGAGTTTTTTCATGATATTATTATTAATTTTCTTATTTAAAAAAATTGTATGTCCGAATTTTTTAAGCGTTAATACAAATAAGCCGTAAAAACATTTATTTATATTTTACGATCTTCTAATGTTTTGTCGATAACAAAAGTAAAATCATTTTTAACGAAACAAATAAAATACATAAATGGTTTGAGCCAATAGTTTACTAACACACTTACGTTTTCACATAAAACACTAAAACAAGTATAAGTGATTTTATGATTTAGTAATACATATGTACAACAACTAGTGTTTACATATTAGTTAATTACATACATAATTAGTATGTATTATAACGGACAACATAAATGAGTAGAAACTTAAGTATTTGACTTTTGACCAAATACATTGAATGTAGTTGGGTATAACCCAAAGTCCATGACCCATACCCATAAAGCTTGACCCATAACCCATTGCATGACATCATGCTTGAGTCATATATGGATACTATCCATGACCCATGGACTAGATGCATTGCATCTTATGGATACGTTGAATCTACTTGATATCCATGATCCATAACCCATGACCTAAAACCCATGGGCAAAAGGGAGTGTCCCACGGATCCCAGTGATTACACTAGACGGATCCCTTAAGGGAGGGATCCGTGGGATCCGGGGAACAGTAGTTGTTTTTCTTCTATAAATAGTAAGCCATTTCTTCCATTTGGGTTGTCACTCCCACACATACTTTCCCCAAGTATTGTAACCTTCTAACCACAGATCCTGAGGATCTTTTCTATGTAGTTTGTCTTTTGTTTTGTGTGATTCTCTAGGTTCCCCTTAAGGAAGAGATCACCACCTCTTGAAGGGGAGCAAGCTCAAGTCCATGAGTTGCCATGTTTCGTCATCAGCAAGACTAATGAGGTTCTCTTGTTGATAGTTCTTTCTTCCTACATAGAAGTGTTGTGTCAAAGGTATTAGTGCAGGACGCCGAAAGAGTCAAGACGAAGACATTAGTGAAAGGTGTCGAACGTCCGTGTCAAAGGCACTAGTGAAGAGTGTTGAAAATCCGTGTTGAAGGCATTAGTGAAAGGTGTTGAAGGATCGTGTCAAAGGCATTAGTGAAAGATGTCTAAAGTGTACATTCGATATGGTGTGCTTCGATGTACAAGATAGATTAGTATTGGAACCAAGGATATTGATATCCTTGATGGTGTTGTAATAAGGAGTAGGTCTCCTTTGGGGTTTAGGTGTTGTGTAGTGTTGGGTAGTAGTTCCTCCATTGTAATGGAACTCGGTACTTAGCCTAGTACCGGATAAAGGGTAGGCGACGTTGTGATAGGTGTGGTTCTCCTTGGTGAAAGAACCCGGTGGTTAGCCTAGTACCGGAAAAAGAGTAGGCGACGTTGTGAAGGCTTCTCCGCCATAAGGAGTTGGTGTCGTGTAGTGATTACGAACTCTCGAGTAGGTGAATCGGGGAGTGGAGTAGGGCAAGGAAGGTGTCTTTGTAGCCGAACCACTCTAAATACTCGTGTCGTGGTTATGTGCTTCTTACCCTTTATCTTCGTTACACATTTATATATCCATCTATCAATGTCCAACATACACATCCAAATGGATTAACATAAGTTGATCTAAATGTTTTAAAACGAAGTTTTAATTCGTAAAACTATTCAACCCCCCCCCCCCCCCCCGCCCTTACTTATGATATTAATGATAAATTTTACAATTTTTTTTTATAAATTTTTTTTTACGAGATTTTTTATGAGATTTCTGTAAAAGTTTTGACATAATCCATCAAAATTTAATTTTTTCTTGAATTATAAAAATTATTGTTCAAAATTATAAATTTTTTAATCTGTTAAAAAAATTAAAAAAATTGTTAAAATATTAGATTTTTAATTTGTTAAAAAAATATTGTTTTTAAAGTTTCTTAGAGTATGTTGTACTTTAAAAACTTGATACGATCCGTGTATGTTTGAAAACTACAAAGAAGGAAATCTTATAAAACAAATATTTTTTTCGTATTGGATATTGATAGATTATTCTAACAGTTTCTTTCCAAGAAATCTTCATACTAGGATCTCTCCAAAGTCTTCATTTCTATTCAAAGAATAATGAAGTCAATTTTCAAGGAAGAACCTTGATGTGCTCCACTGAGGTTTTAAATTTGTAAACAAGAATTACCGGTTAACTAGGAACACATTTGGGCAAGTATAGCCTAGTCAAGTTGTAGTATAGTATATGGTAAATCAAGGTCATCCCAAGAGACTTGGTTGCACTACAAGTGTCGTTTGTTTGTTTAAGCAAGTAACAAGTAACAAGTAGATGGTTATGATTGTCACGGATCAAACCAACAAGAAAAGTAATATAAGAACAAGCAAGTATCAAGACATTCATCATTATTCCAATCAAACACAAAATCTCAACAATCATATCAATAACAAACATCTTTAAATATAAAAGTAACAAGGTTTACCCACAGTATGAATTACAATAGGCAAAGATGAAGGATTGTAGCAACCTTCAAGCCTCCAATCAACTACAATAGTTCTACCAAGCAGGAAAACGATGTCCAAACGCCTTCAACAACCCTTGAGCACCCTACACGAATTTGGCAGAGGTTTATGGTCTTTTGGGGAAGATAAGTTGGTGGAAATCCGTCCTTAAGGGTGGAGGCTTGAATTTCACACAAGTTGGGATAGGATAGTTGGTGGAAATTCGTCCTTAAGGATGGAGGATCGAATTTCACACCTTTGGTGAAGGTAAGTTGAGAGAGGGATGTTGTTTTAGGTGGAAATTCGTCCTTAAGGGTGGAGGATCGAATTTCACACCTAGAGATGGAGTGGTGGGTGAAAGGGATGAGAACTATGGAGAAGGGATGATGAAATGAGGTTGCAAAGGCCTCTATTTATACTAGAACCAAGGCTAGGGGTATTCAATGCTCAACTTGGCCTCCAAGGAGCTTGGAAGGACCTAGAATACATGTAGGAAGGACCTAGAATCATTTGGGACAAGTTTGGAGTCTTAGTAATGAAGAAATGGCTGTCCAGGGCTTCCCAACCGAATCGGTTGGGCTCCAACCGTTTCGATTGGTCTTCTTGACTACTCTCCAACCGTTTTGGTTGCGGGGCCCGACCGAACGGTTGGAGCCTTTTGACAAAAATTGACAAAAACCAAACTTGTAGATCTTTCTCTTAGCTTTCCGTGGCGGCAAACGGGGGGTCAAACGGAGTCCGTATGCAAAAGTTATGGCGAAAATGGTGAAGGTGTGTCGGGAACAACGAGTCTTCCAATATGTCTTCGTTTTAGCTTCTTTTCTTTATTTCTTTCTCGTTTTCCTTCTTGAACTTTATTCTTGAGTATTTGGACCACCATCTTGATGACTTTATCTTCTCGAATATACTCCACAAGTCTTGCTTTTGTCGGGAATTCTTCGTATATGGAGAAATCTTCGTATTTTACTTCTTTTTTCGTCTTTTTCTCCACTTTCCTGTACTTGGCTACAAATGAACTAGCAAACGCACTTTTATACGATTAAGCATCAAAAGTATATGATTATAGCCAAATAACACACATAAAATCACAGATAACGCTACTAAAAACATGTACAATTTGAGCGTTATCAAACCTAAAAGTAATCACTATCTACTTATTCTAAGTACAACGGATTACTTTAAAAGCTCATGAATTATTTTTGGTCTTATGTCTCATAAACCAAACCAAGAGCATAGAGGTATATTTACTTTTCATTAGCTAGCTTACATACATATGAATATGTTGATACCATAGTTCTTTTTGTTTAATAATTGCTAGTCTCTTAAAAGTCTCTTTTTCGTCACTTTCCCGACTTACTCATCATCGGAAATAGTATTCCTTTTGATCTCGTCAAACTAACGCCGTCGTCACAAATGGATCATTGATAATTAATTTATCAAATCCCGTTGACCAAAACATCTTTTCATTTGAAACCTCAAAACTATTTTTGTTCCATGAGCTAGTTTATAGCCCACTACAAAAATATTGCCAAACACCCCTTTTCTGTCCACATTAACCGGATCCCTCTAGTTGTACTAACCGGATCCCCAATACAAGGGATCCGGGGGAACCGTGTGACAGAAATCAGCTATAAGCATTTCAAAATCAACTCTACTCATTTTCCCTCTCCTCACAAAACACATAAACGACCCAAGAGCTGGTTTCATCTCCATAGGACTCCATATCCTCAAGCATCCATATCTAGAACATCATTATAAGTAATTACACTAACATGTTCTAATTTTCATCATCCTCATCTTAGGGTTTATGGTTTCTCAATTTTTCTAAATCAATTGATAAAATTAGGTTTTCCAAAATTGATCACTTGAAAGGGTTTTTCACATAACTAAGATTACATTGTTCTTACAACATTGTTAATACAAATCAAAACCATAAACCCATCTCAACAAATTTTGCCTAATTGGAATATTTGTTTTTCTAGGACCAACCATGCCTAAAGCCACCCAACAAGACCACCATGATACCGTTCATTATCTCACCCAATACCATCGTAAAGAGGGCTTGTCAAAAACCGATCGCAAAGTCTTCAAAAGACTTGAAAAACGACTTATCCACGAAGGTCGTGTGGTCAAGGAATGTTTCCTTGAAAATACCGACATTCGTCAAGTCTTCTCGGCAATCAACTTTGATTGTCTTCTTGATACTGATGAGCAAATTTGTCCGGTTTTTATCTTTGATTTCTACAAGAGCGTTAGAATCATTCGAAACACTGATGATAGCATTTCAATCGCCTTCATCATCAATAAACGAAACTTCACTCTACCTCTCAACACATTTGCTCAAATCCTTCGCATTCCTTGTGAAGGAATTTGTATGTACTCCCAAGATTGGGCAATAGCCGCTCAAACCCTTGCACTTGATTCCAAACCTATCTACAATACCCCTCTCGATGATCCTGCAACCATTTGAGACACCATCTTCAAGGTTAGAGCCGACCAATCTCGTTTCAACCACAACAAAGAGCTCATTCACCAAGATCCATTTCAAATGGAACTTTTCGAAATGCACCCCGTTTTTAGAAAATGGGAAGAAATTCTTAGAGAAAATGTCATTAGCTTGGTCGGAAACAAAGACCATCCAAATGCATGTCTAGTGCAAATGATCTATTGCCTTATTCATCAAAGACCATTTAATCTCGCCTATTACATATTGAAGAGAATGGCTGGAGTATTCAAAGTTGCCAACATGGTACTTCCGTATTGTATGCTCCTAACACGACTTCGTAAGTATGTTAGTACATTGCAACCATCTCCTATCAACGATGATCATTTCCTTTCCGATCACGTCATGGTACCTCTTACCAAACAACCCTCTAAACGATTCATGGTCAATGGAAGAAAACCTAAGGCTCTCCCAGACTCCTCGGACGAAGAAGAAGAAGAAGAAGAAGTAAATGTCAACCCCGAAACTAACATCGACTTGGACCCCTTTGACTGCTATCAACAACTTCCAACTCTTCCAAACGAGACCGCGGAATTCAAACAATTAAGGGGTATGATTCAAAACCTTGCTAACTACGTCATGAAGCCGGGAAAGAGGAAAAGAAAGGATTGATGAAAGAGACTTTAGGATTATGCTTGTTTTTAGACATTTGGTTTGTGTATGAATGATCATGCTTTGTTTTAGCACGCTTGTTTGTGTTATCTTGGATATTATCATTACTGCTATTATCTATGATATGATTTATGTGATAACATGTTTATGTTATTGTTAAGTATAATGGTTATTAGTGTATATAGGTTGGTGCAAAATCTGCATTTCCTTCTGTGATGGTTTTGATCTGCAGTTGCCGGATCCCTAGGATTAGCCTAGACGGATCCCTCCTGTGAGGGAACCGTGGGATCCGTGACAATAGATGAGCAATACAGATTCACATACATCAAAACATCTCACTAGATCACTTCACACTAGCTAAACATAAAGACCTTAGAACCACCTAAGTCTTCTTCAAACATTTGAAAGCTTCACACTCACCCATAGCTAACCTAGGATCTAATTCAAAGTGCTTTTGATTTATCAACTCATCAAAACTCACCATATTTCCGCTTCAATAACTCACACATTGTTTCTCACGTCTCAAAACAAGTAGGAGAATATATTTATCAATTTTAGGAAATTATTTCTAGTCATCCTTATCTCAAAATGGGTCAAAAACTAGTTTTTACAATTCTTCTATATTTTTCTTTTTAGGATTTTTTCAAACTCCATCTCAAGCTTCCACCTGATCTCTAGGATCATTTATTATGACTTGACACCATCAAAATTTCTAGTGTCATCTTAGTTCATTCGTTGGTACTCATAAAAGTTCCAATTTCTTCCATAAAAGGCAATCATTAGCTACATCACTCATTGCCTTTGAATATTTAAGTACCCTTTCATTTAAGATACTTAGGAGGACTGAAACACTCAAGATGGTATAGGCTTTAGACCTTAGAAACGTCATTTTTACCATTTCCTAGCTGCTGAGAGACGGATCCCTAGGATTAGCCTAGACGGATCCCTCATTGGAGGGAACCGTGGGATCCGAGTGACAGACTCATGTCAAGTCTAGCTTAAACAATCATTTCAAGCCCATCTTGCTAACTTGAACACTCCACCTCATCATTTCAAGCCATCTTGCTAACTTGAACACTCCGCCTCATCTTAATTAGTGGACCAGGAGGTCATGCTACAGGAGGTTCGCCTGCGTTGTCCTGCCATTTCACGTTGGGTGGAGTTTTGTTACTCTAGCCCAGCTAGATTATATTATGGAGGACACACGTTATGGTCATCAGGGAGTACAAAAGGTGATCCACTTGGACCTCTTCTCTTTGCTCTCGTGTTACATCCCTTGATATGTAAGATTAGAGACTCCTTTAGTCTTTCCCTTCAAGCTTGGTATCTAGACGATGGTACTATTATTGGAGATACCTTGGTAGTGGGGAAGGCTTTAGAGCTTATTATGTTGGATGGACCACGGCGCGGCCTGCACCTCAATGTTGATAAAACTGAGGTTTTTTTGCCACAGTCCCCAGAAGCATGCTTGCAGGTGTTTTCCTGCCCAATATTGCTAGACCGCTGCATGGTGTCAAATTATTGGGTGGGCCGGCTAGCATAGACTTTGAGTTTAGCAGTAAGCTTGTTATGAAAAGGGTTGCTAAAACTATTGATGTAACACCCCAACCCGACAAGGGTCCGAATGTCACATTATGGAGTCAAATCAGAATATACTAATCAAATGCAAGCGGAAGTCTTTTATTTAAAACATGAAAAGTCATCAAAACATAAGTCATCCAAAAGTTCCAAACATCATCCATAACTAAAATAACATGGTCCAAATATACTGAATAAAATAGAGTTCAAAATGCGAAAGGTCCAACAATAGGGTTCACTAGGGTAGGTCTTCCACTCCTACTCTCGAAATCCCATATCCCTGCTCCCTGCTAAAAACCTGCCGCATGGAAAAGAAAACGCGCCTGAGCTAACGCTCAGTGAACAGATATAAACAAATATATATAAACGATAATCAAAATCCGAATCCAATACACGAAGCTGAAACAAATATCGTAATAATGAAAAATCCCAACTGAAGAATAAGCATGGTAATCCGAAGGATAATCAAAGTAATCAAGTGAACCGAATATAAGGGAGAAAGAACATGGTAGTCAAACGAATCACATGCGAATACTGAATAAGCAAATAGTCAACGGAACAACTGAACAAAACATGGCATATCAAACGGATAAATCAGAATATCAGATAATCACATAATAACCAGAATCAGAATGTTGCTCCGAGCACCTATACTAAAGGAGATACTCCAATAGCCAAATCTACAAATCATATATCATAATCAATATCATATCAAATCCGTCAATTCATATCAAAGTGTACATGGGTAGCTAGCCTAAATGTACCAAAATATGAGGGGGTGTATTGCACACACGCGCCACATCACCAAAACTGAACTGAGTACCTATGATGCATCCATACGCTCCCTGCAAAACGAATCAAATATACATATGCCAGTACGAGCTTGTACATACGTAATCATAATGGCCAAGTGCACAAATATCATAATCATATCATAAGGGAACGCCGGAGACCAATCACACCGCCCCAGATAGTGTCATGCCATTGGTGCATCAATGACATGGCCATGGTACCTCCATGACTAGTTAGCTCGGGCAACCAAACAAAACAAATCATATCATATCAAACTGATCATATAATGGAATCATATCAATAAGTGATCTCAACGGATAACATATCAAATGAAATAAATATTCGAATATCAAATCAGAGGATCATAGCAAAACGAATCATATCAAATTAAAGTAAGGAGAATACGAATCGAATATCAAAATAGACAAGAGTCATGAGAGAAAATAAGTGTCATTACTGAAATGACGGAATATCTGTACCTTATGCAAAGCAAGCCAAAATAATCAGGAAGCACATAGAAAACTGAAGCTACTCCTTCTTCACACGATCTACATGAATTAATAATTATACATATTATTTATAATTCCACAAATGTCGAAACGGTCTTTTAATATTCGGGTTACATACTTAACATATTTTAGTGTTTTATGTTATAAAATAATAACATACTTTTTAGACGATATTCGAATAATGTTATGACAAATGACGGGCGTGGACCACTTTCGGAAAATACATAACGCACACTACACTCTATCCCTTTCACATGCTTACTGTAACAAAAAAATATATATATCTAAACAGTACTTGATCTCTTCATTTCTTTTTATGTAATATCTATACGTTTACTGTGAAAAGAAAACAGTACTTGGTCCCTTCCTTGATTCTATTTATACGCCCCACATGGTCCTATATAGAGTTGTACTATTAGAACCCCTCCTATGATGTCACATCATAGGGGAATATTCTTTTTGTCCCCCACTTTTTTCAGTAAAACACAGTTTTTTGTCAGTTTCTGTTCCGTATTTCTGACAGTTTTAAGCGTTTGACTTATTAAACTTTATATTTACTGTTCCGCATTTTCAGGTTGATAGCTTTTTGATATAAACAAAATTATGAAAAAAAATAATAATAAATAAATAAATAAAGCAAAAAAAATAGGGGGGTCAATCTAAAATAATAGCCACCGTCCCAATAACCCCACCCCCTATATAATATGCATGCCTTTTTTTTTGAGTAAATTACACCGTTCGTCCTTGTGGTTTGCGTTGACCGCAGGGTTTAGTCCTTTGACCAAAAAAATTGCACCGTACGTCCTTAAGTGTGAAACGTTATGCACCGTTCGTCCCTACGTCCATCTGGGCCCACAAATTCCCACTAACGTCAGTTAACTAAGGTTTTTAAAAGGGTATTTCCGTCATTTCAGTACACACCTAATTTTTATTCACCTTTATTCAAAACAAAAGTAAGCCAATACCAGGTTTCTTAATTATTTATTTGGGTTTTGCCACACTTAACATAACAACAACAACAGCAGTTACAAAATCTCATATCCATTTTATCTCACTTTTTTGTTTCATTCGGTTCTAACAAAATAAAAATCAATTCTCTTTAAATACAACTCAACACAAGATATTAATCAAAAGAAAAACAATGATTCCTTACAATGTTGAGGAGTGGTTCGAACGGAGAAAGAACCCAACGAGGATACCAAAAAGAATTCGAACGACCTTGATCCAAGATACGATTACAATGAACAATTTAACATCCAAATCGGTTCAGTTGCACCCTCAATTATACCAGACACGAACCAATTAAGAAAACCCATAAGTTTTTTTTTCATTCGAACACCAAGAGCTCCAATTAAACAAGACTCGGAGTGAATTGACGCAATTAAACACTTGATTAAGCTTCATTGCACTCCCAATTACAAAACCCCTATGCCAATTTAAAAAACCCCTTTGATTTTTGAAACCCTAATTTGGGATTGTGTGTGAAAAAGTGAGGAAACATGTGATAAGTTCGTCCCTCTTTATGGATGAACAAAGAGAAAATCTTTGAGTGTTCTTTCTTGACCTCGTGTTGAAGGAAATCTATCATTGGCAAACATCACCTTTCACTGTGGTCTTCAAGAAGGTCTCGTGAGCTTGTCTTGGGAAGGAGAGACTGAGATAAAGATGGGTCAAGTATGTTGTCCTTTTCCTTGCTTTTTGAGTTGACCCAAGGGGATGGCAATGGGTGATAGTGGGCGTTCAGAAATTCATCAAGGAGGGTGATGAGTATTTTGAGATGAAGAAAGATGAAGTCTTGATTTCCAGAAGAAGAAGATGGATGTTGGGGAGCGTGGTTTTTGGGAAGCAGGAAGATGAAGGAGACAGTATGGGGAAAAAGGTGAGGCGTGGATTTTGGGGTTGGAAAAGATGAAGGAGACAGTATGTCCTTGCACCGTTCGTCCTTATGGCGTTGAAAAAGACGGATATACCCTTTTAAAAACCTCCGTTAACTGACGTTAGTGGGAATTGGTGGGCCCAGATGGACGGAGGGACGAACGGTGCATAACGTTTCACACTTAAGGACGTACGGTGCAATTTTTTTGGTCAAAGGACTAAACCCTGCGGTCAACGCAAACCACAAGGACGAACGGTGTAATTTACTCTTTTTTTTTTAATTCATGCATATACATGCTTACCGTACAACTAAATGCAATCTACTCATGTCCTTTTCTTGATTCTTTTAAAACGCATCACATGCATGCATCTCTCCCATTGTTTTAAGAGTAAACTACACCATTCGTACTTGTGGTATGCGTTGACCGATAAGTTTCGTCCTTTGACCGAAAAAAATGCACCGTCCATCCTTAACTGCGAAACGTTATATATCGTTAGTCCCTCACTCTAACTGGCATCACTAACGGTTGTTATACCTCATCCACTCGAGGGTATTTCAGTCTTTTCTCAACCATAAGGACTAATGGTGTAATTTTCAAAAACTTTTCAAAAAAAATTCGAAAAAATAATTTTTTAAAAATATTTCGAAAAAAAAATTTTGAAAAATTTTTTCGAAAAAAAAATTTGAAAATTATTTTCAAATAAAAAAATTTTTCGAAAATTATTTTTTTTTTAATTTTTTTAGAAAAAACTTTTTTTTAAAATTTTATCGAAAAAAAATTTTTGAAAATTTTTTTTCCGAAATGATTTCTCAAAAACATTTTTTCGAAAAAAAAAATTATTCTAAAAAAATTTTCAAAATTTTTTTTTCGAATTTTTTTTTTTCGTCCGTATTCATACATGTTAATAAATAATAGTTTTCATACATTTTATACGTTTTCATTCGTTTTTCTCCGTTTTCATCCGTTTTTATACGTTTTCATCCGTTTTTATGCGTTTTTGTCTGTGTTTATACGTTTTTATCCTGTTTTTTATGTTTTAATCCAGTTTTCTTACGTTTTTATCCGTCTTTATCTGTTTTCATCCGTTTTTATACGTTTTTCGCTTTTTTAATACATTTTATATCCGTTTTAACATATTTGTATGCGTTTTTGTCTGTTTTTATACGTTTTCATCCGATTTTATACGATTTTGTCCGGTTTTCTCACGTTTTTATTCATCTTATCCGTTTTTATACGTTTTCTTCCATTTTAATAACGTTTTTATCCGTTTTTATGCGTTGTTATACGTTTTCATCCGGTTTTGATCTAATGGCTAATATAAGTTAACCAATTTTTCTGAAAATTTCCAAAAAAAAAAATTTTGAAAACAAAATTTTTGAAATTTTTTTTCGGAAAAAAATTTTTTGAAAAATTTTTTCGAAAAAACAAAATTTGAAAAAAAATTTCAAAAATTTTTTTTGAAACAATTTTAAAAAAAAAAATTCCGAAAAATTTTTCAAAAATTATTTTTTCAAAAAAAAAATTTTTTGAAAATTTTTTGAGAATTTTTCGATTTTTTTTTTTTGGAAAGTTTTTGAAAATTACACCGTTGGTCCTTATGGTTGAGAAAAGACTGAAATACCCTCGAGTTGATGAGGTATAACGACCGTTAGTGATGCCAGTTAGAGTGAGGGACTAACGATACATAACGTTTCGCAGTCAGGGGCGGAGCCAAAGCCTGGCTACCTGTAGCACGTGCCACATATGGGTTAGTTAGGTTAGGTGAACTAGAGGTATCTTAGAATGGGAACCACATTGCATTCAAATAAGAAGAAAGAAAAACATCATAAAGATTAAGGAAACAAGTGAAAACAGATCTCAAAATCTTGCTTTAATGGAGTCTATATGGTTTTGTTGTTGACACAGAAGATGACCCAAAACCCAATGTCTTAATTTTGTACTTAAAGGCTTGCTTTTATTTGTTGTTATATTTTAACCCTCATACTTTCATAAATTGTCAAAACTGCACACATATCTATATTATAATTATTGAACTTTTTGAAATGTCACATATGGTTTTGATAAAATAAAGAGATGTTGCAACTATCTAATCTTACAAAAACTAGCTCGATAATTCTTCTAGAAAAAGTAAATATGTACCAACTTTTAAATAAGAAAAAATAGAAGTTAGTCATGAATTTAAGTATTCATGTGATCGTTAAATTCAACTTTAAGTGGCATGAATTGAACTTTGATACTGGTTAAATTCGACTACAAGTTTGAATAATGTTATATGTCAAAGTGAAGATGTTAAAGTTTTATAATAGGTAATGACTTTCTACCGTTAAAATAAAAGGCGACGACCTTCTAAACAATTGTTTATTGTCGTATATTAGAAGAAAAGGTAGCATAAGGTATTAGCAACAAACGATTTAATCATGAATTCTAATGAGCCATAAATAACTGAAGAGGCTGATGTAAAAACAATAACTGAAGAAGTTGATATAAAAACTTTAAATACTTATTACTTGATACACAAGTACATAACATTTGTTTTTCCATTTCATTAGCAAACTTGTGTTAGATTAGACCTTACCCGACTGACATATCAACTTGAAAATTTCATCGACACGACTAGATCAAAGAACCACGTTAGTTTTATAGCGGGGTAATTTTTTTGTGCCACACATGTTTAATATTCCTGGATCCGCCACTGTTCGCAGTTAAGGATGGGCGGTGCATTTTTTTCGGTCAAAGGACGAAACTTGTCGATCAACGCATACCACAAGGACGAATGGTGTAGTCTACTCTTGTTTTAATATATATCATGCACTCACAACATTCAAAATTAACGAGCCTACTCTACAAGTCCTAGCATATCTGTTCTTTTCAATTCAAAGAGAAACAAAAGACCCATGTATACTCTTCCTAAAACACGCATGCAAACCCATTTGAACACACACAAATGTAATTCAGCAGCCTCGACATGCACCTGCATAACCATGATCGGTCTCGACTCGATCACAAACCTACTGCCATTCCCGTACATGACATCACAGATTAGACATGCTCACAACTCAAACCATTCATTCAATTAACACACAAAGCACAACCTGACCCATCTAATCGACTCTTGAACAAGCAAGACCCATCATTTATTTCTTTAGGTTAACATCTATTTTTAAGGTCGATAAAGAGATCGTATTTGGTCCTAAATGACCAGACTTAATTACATATCACTCGGACATATTTGAATGGCTAAATAAAAAGAACAAGGTCGACATATGTAGGTCTAGTGTTCATAATTTTATGCGACTTGCTCCTATAAAGTTCCTTTAAAACCAAATCAATGTGTATATCAATGATCATTGCATCATGATTAAACAAGTAACATAGTTTATTTGTGTGTGTGTGTATATATATATATATATATATATATATATATATATATATATATATATATATATATATATATATATATATATATATATATATATATATAGGGGAGGGTTAATGTGAGATCAAGCTTAAAGTTGTAAAAATAAGATCAAATCTAAAAAACCACTAAAACATTTATAAATAACAATTTTAGCAATCATACAAAAAAAAAAAAAAAAAAAAAAATTTAATACAAATTAACATTTTAGCAACTAATAACCAAATGATACATGAGTTTGGATTACTGATACATCTGATACACATTACACTAATAAATATTCCAAAACCTGATACACATACAAAAACCTGATACACATTAAACTACTAATCAAAGTGTATCACCTAGGTTTCGTAAATTTTAAAAAGAAATCTATTGAAACTTTAACGATTTTAGTTGTAGTAAATAAAAAAATTATTTCTATTGTAAGGAGAGTATCTCTTGTCAAATTTTAGTTCGATCTCATTTTAACAACTTTAAGTATGATCTTATTTGATCTAGATTCTATATATATATATATATATATATATATATATATATATATATATATATATATATATATATATATATATATATATATGTGTGTGTGTGTGTGTGTGTGTGTGTGTGTGTGTGTGTGCATGACAAGGGTTTCGCCTGATGTATCTCAAGGAAAACACAAGGAGGATCATGGGTACCTTACGCCGAAACAAGGAGAGATCAAAAGGGGTTAGATGCACACGAATGGAACCCCAAGAATATTGCCACTAATCACCAACACCAAGCCTTCGTCTTGCTGATCTTTGGAGAGGAAAACAATGAATTTGTGACAGGTTTAGGTTCGGTGCATGAGAGGGAATGAAGGGGTCGTATACTGTGAATGAGAGAATGAGGGGAAAACGTGATTGTTAAATTGGAGGAAAACGTGTGATTGCCTACAATATAGGGGAAAGTAAATCTTTTATTTAACTACACATATTTGGTCCTTGATTGTACAATTATTCATACGACCAGGCCTTCGATGATGATCGAAGGGTATGAGGGGTGATATGCTTGCTCCAAACTCGTAGTCAATCTGCAATAAGAAATAGTAGACACTTCGTTAAGTGATTACGCAGGGGTTGGGCCCTGCGAACCACCTCCGGCGTGTGAATAAGTATGTGATATGAGTTATGGATAATATGATGTATGTGAAATACTGTGTTGAGTGAACATACCATTGAAATGACTCGTCCAACCCATTTATAGGTGATGAAAATAGCTTGGAGAGCGTTAGCACACGTTTAGGAGATCATGGGGGGTGTCCCCTGATTTGTGGTAACCGCTAGGGCTTCATCCCCACTATATCGGACTTGGCGGGGAAGCTAAGGACATAGTGGGAAGGTGGGGGAAGACCAAGTCAAGGTTCTTGTTTGTCTTGGCATCTTCAAGAGAAGACACCGAAGGGCATAGGCCTTCGGCTGGCGGATTCCCAACTGGTAACCATGTCAATGATGAATGGTTTTACGCCACCAATGACTTATAAAGAAAGACTTGGGTCTTCGTAATGCAATTTCGACTGAGGCCGAAGGGGGGTCCTTCGACCTGATCGGAGGGTACGTCATCAAGCCCCCCAGTCGAAAGTGATATGTACGGAAGAGAAATATTGCTTACGACTCAGAAATAAAAACGAAACCTCCCCTTCGTCACAAAAACGAACGAAGATGAAAAGTTTTGTTAATAGTGACCGCAATAAATGCATAATTAATCCTAACTAACCCTGTTTCCTCGGTATTAGTAAACATCCTTTCAAAATTTAAAAGGAGTTTGAAATCCGGTAGAAAAGGGATAGCACGGACACGTGTAGGGCTGAGATGCAACATTTGTAGGGTATATAAAATGCAAAAAACAGTAAAACCCTAACACAGTAACTCTCGCCCAAAATTTTTCACCTGCTAAAATTCCTTTCGATCAAGCCTTCGACCAAACAAGGTAAAGCGCTCCTTCGTCTTCTGTATTTCAAATATTTTTGTGTTTTTTAGAAGGTGTCATGTCAACCAATAAAAAATTTGTGATAAAACAACAAGGCTGCACATTAACCAGGGAGGAGCTTAAAGCGTTCCTCACTGATTATCCCATTCCAAAAGAACACAAAATAATGCTACCGAGTAAAAATCAAGGGATATTTGATGCCCCTGAAAATTATGTAGGCTTGTATATCCACGCTTTCACCACTTCCAATCTTAGGATACCATTGCATCCGCTGATTTTAGAATTCCTCCGGTATTATGAAGTACACATTTCTAGGTTCAACCCATTTGGCCTAGCCAAGCTTACAACATACATCGTTATGTGCAAAGCCTATGGGTTTGAACCATCCTTGACTGTGCTTAGGGGTTTTTTGAATTTATACCCGGGAGGAGATTGGTTGACCTTGGCCAAAAGGGGTGAAAGGGATGTGCCCGTTTTGATAGATAGACCATTTACGAATATAAGGAATTGGAAAGGCAAGTTCTTTTATATCCAAACCACCATTATCCCTCCTGCATATTCTGCACTGTTGAACCCAGTCTTTCAATATGATGAAAAAAGATTCAATGATCCATTGCCCTATACCGTGAGAAGAAACCCTTTGTATCTGCGTTTGGCTCGACATCCAGCTGATTGCCAAACATTCCCTGAGCCTATCCTGTTCATGGCTGGCATTGCTGAAAGATGGGAGGGATCTCCCTTGGTACCTGAGATAATGTGTGAAGGAGAAAGTATGTACATTTATTATTAACATAAGAAATTTAACTTATCTTGCTGATATTTATTTTATTTGCTTCTTTGTACAGAGATGTCATTCAGGAACTTTGTCGTTGCTGGTGGTGCAAAGGAGGTAAGCTTCCTTCCAAGGAATCCTCAAGAAACAAGCTATGGAGTAGGCTCCCCATCGGTGTCTATAAACAAAGATGAAGTAGAAGCCCAGCCTGTAGAGCATGTATCCTCTGCTCCTCCATCAAAGGAACCCATTGACGTTGAAGATCAGCTGGTGGAGAACGTTGCCGACTCAGACGAACCAGTCTCCGAAGGACCATTGGCCATCGTAGGACCCTCCGGCATAGGTGAGAGGGTCCGTAGCAGGAAAGGTGCCAGTGCTAAGGCTGTGAAATCTGATTCAAAAAGAAAGCTTATTCTACCTACTCCTCCCTCTCGAACTACCCGGCAGAAGAGTGCCCATGGTAAGGCTGTGGTATTTCCAGCCATCGAAGGGCCCAGCGGCGATGACATCCATGGTAAGTTTCTTTCCTGTGAAACAAAATTAGGTACCACATACAATATGCTAATGAAATGTACATTTGTTGTAGGACTTCCTGATACGAAGGAGCTTCCTTCTCCCCTAGCTTGTCACCAACTCATGAGCCATGTGATCCCACCCAAGTGGAAGGGGGTGATGGACAACATGTCCATAGAGAGGCTCTGTGATCTTCATGATAAAATCTATGTTCGCCAGTGCATGCTTGACAACCAACTCAATGCTAGGACAAGGGAATTGCTCCGTGCTGTCACCAAAGCTCGAGAGGAAATGGATGTTATGCTGAGTAGGGAGAAGGCTAGGGATCAGAAGTATGCAGACTTGGAGAAGAAGTGTGAGGAAGCAATAGAGGATTTTGATAAGAACCCCTTGGTGCAAGATCTCAGAGCTGAGAATGAAAAGCTCAAGGGTCAATTGGCAACGAGCAAGGCTGAGTGCAACAGGTTAACTGTCGAAGGCTCTATGGTTGTTGGCTATAAGGAGCAGATATCTGTTCTTTCATCCAAGTGTGGAGGCCTCGAACAAGAGAGGGCAAAGTTGCTGAACCAAGAGATCAAGCTCCGAGAAAAGGTGGATGGATTGAACCTTCGTCTGAAGATGCTGAATAAGGACAGAGTGGACCTGATAACCAAGGTGATCCCCTATATTGCTATGGAACTTTACCATAGCGATGATGTGGGGATTGCCATTGGGAATGTGGTGAATGCTGCCATTTTTCATGGCAAGTGTACCACTTTGGAGGAGGTGGCTAAGACTGGGGAACCAGTGGTGCTGGAGAAAATTCCGTACTACAGGGCAACTCATGAAAAAGAGTATGATGATGCAGGTAATCAATTAACTGCTTTAGAGTTCCCTTTCCTTGCAGATGTGACGAAGGACCCAGCGGCCTCAATTGAGGACCTGCTAGCCAAGAAGCCAAGGACAGTCCAGCCTCCATCTTCCTCCAAGAGGACTCCGTCACCCCAGGTTCCATCCCCAGGTTCAGCTGATCCCACTCATTCCAAGATTTAAAGAAGGCAACCATGTGGTTGTAATTTGATCCCCAGGGTGGTATGTACCCTGTTTAAAACAATTGTCTGTGCTCCATTCCAGGCTTTATGCCTGATGAAACAATTTACTTATTGCATGTTGGAAGTAGGCTACGGCCTAAGACAATGGTTTATTATGTTGGATGTTTAAGGTTGCGGCCTGTTTTAGACTAGTTAAACTAGTCATAAATCTACAACGAAGCCACTAGGGCTCGAATTTTGCTATGTGTGATTCTTCTCTTTGTATTTTTACTTGCGTAAAAATATTTGTTACAACCTAAGGCGTATGGTAGATGCATAGCCTCATTGTGTGTAGTTACTTCACCAAGAATATTAGCAATCGTATAATTTGACTGCTGACAGAGGGTCGCGACCCACTCCGTCTTGATCCTTTGGGCAGCGAAAGGCTTAAAATACCTTAAGGCCATATAGGAAAGTTAATGTGAAGTTGAGATGGATGTTATGCATATGAGCAAGACATGTTGTTTAGTCTTTTACATCCCTTCGACATTCGAACTTATAAAGCGACTTGGTGGACAAATCTTTGTTGTATTGAACGAAACAAGAGATTTGGGGGAAATGTGTTATTATCATTAAGTGGGTAGGGAGAATTACATCATTTTAAGAAATGAATACTAGACGCCTACCATTAATGCTTCTTTCCCCAAATGAGAAGAATGAAAATACATTGATTGAAAGCGAATAAAATGTGTCCTTAGACATTGTAAGTTTCATACGTAGAACTTACAAAGAGTAGTGCCATTCCAGGTTCTATCAATAACGTCTCCTTCCAAGGTTTCCAGCTTGTAGGCTCCGTTGCCATATGCTTCTTTAACGACGTAGGGTCCTTCCCATGTAGGCCCTAGTTTACCCTGGTACTCAGCTTTACTTGCGATGTTGAGTCGGAGGACGTATTCCCCTGGTTTGAAAGTCGAAGGCCGGACTCGATTGTTATAGTACCTTTCAATCTTTTGCTTGTGGATAGCCTCTCTAATTGAGGCTATTTCCCTTCGTTCTTCAAGTAGGTCCAAATTACTACGAAGTCTTTCTTCGTTATCGGTTGCTTCAAAGTTCATGACCCTTTCTGTTTCGACGCTTACTTCCGAAGGGATGACAGCTTCCGTGCCATACGTCAAGCTGAAAGGTGTTTCTCCGTGACTTGACTTCGTATGCGTTCTGTGTGCCCAAAGTACTTGAGGTAGTTCATCTACCCAACCATGGTGACTGTACCCCAGCCTTCGTTCTATTCCTTGTATGATGTCTCTGTTGGTAACTTCTACTTGACCATTACCTTGAGGATGGTAAAAGGAAGTGAAAGATTGCTTTATATTCAGACCTCTGCAAAATACTGGGAATACCCCTTCGGCAAACTGCTTCCCATTATCTGAAATGATGATGTGAGGTACTCCGAACCGACAGATAACATGTTCCTACACAAATTTTTCCATGTGTCTTCCTTTGATGGATGCTAAAGGCTTTGCTTCCACCCATTTAGTGAAGTAATCGATGGCTACGACCAAGAATTTTACTCCTCCGGGGGCAATTGGAAGTGGGCCCACGATGTCGATTCCTCATTGGCTGAAGGGCCATGCGGACGTTACGGAAGTCATATCTTGCTTTGGTAGTCTTGGGACTCGTGAATGGACTTGACAGGCTTCACACTTTTGGATGATGTCGACAGCGTCCCTATGCATCGAAGGCCAGTAATATCTGATCCTCATGACTTTGGAGACAACGGAACGAGGTCCTGCGTGAAGTCCACAGGAGCCTTCATGCACTTCTTGGATGATGTTGGCGGCTTGCCTTGGTCCTACACAACGGAGCCAAGGGGACAGAAAAGACCTTCTGTACAAGTAATTTCCCATGATTCTGTACTATGGTGCTTTGATGCGCACCTTTCGAGGCAGCTTCTGATCCTCCGGCAATATACCACTTATTAGATATTCTCTAATGGGAGTCATCCAGTTCGAATCTTCCTCCAGTATTACGTCAGACACCTCCTTTCGGACGATGGACCTATCTGCTAATACTTCGACCAAAACTTCCTTAGTTAGATGAGCAAATGCCATTGATGCCAGTTTTCTAAGTGCATCCGCCTTCTTGTTTTGGCTTCTTCGAACATGTTCTATGGTGTAAGATGCGAATCCTTCGAGCATTTCTTTGGCCTTATCCAGGTATTGTTTGATCACAGGTTGTCTTGCTTCGTAGGAGCCTTTTATTTGGTTGGCCACTAGTTGTGAGTCAACAAAAATAGCAAAGTCTTCCACTTTCATATCTTTCGCCAATCGGAGACCTGCTAACAAAGCTTCGTACTCTGCTTCATTATTCGTAGCACCGAATTCGAAGCGGAGTGCATAAGTGTACTCCTTCCCTTTGGGATCAACGAGCATGAGACCTGCGCCAGAGCCATCGGAGCTTGAGGCTCCGTCAGTATATAACTTCCACCCTTCGACTGGATTATCAGGCTTCTTTTCAGCAACCTTTGTGTCATGTTTCGGTTCGGAGTGTGTTTCTGCTAAAAAAATCTGCCAATATTTGCCCTTTGACCGAGTTTCTACCCTTGTACTCGATTTCATGTTCTCCTAGCTCAATAGCCCATTTAGCTATCCTTCCAGATTTCTCCGGTTTTGAAAGTATCTGCTTAATTGGCATGTCAGTAAGTACGGTTATGGGATGAGCTTGGAAGTACCTTCGAAGGCGTCTCGCGGCATGAACCAAAGCTAAAATTAGCTTCTCCAATGCTGGATATTTTAGCTCGGCTCCCTGTAAAACCCTACTCACGAAGTAGATAGGGATTTGCTTCTTCTCTCTTTCTGCCAATAAAACAGCGCTGATGCTTTCGAAGGAGGTTGCTATATACATGAACAACACTTCGCCTTTGATTGGGGCAGTAAGTGTAGGTAGAATAGCCATGAACTCCTTGAGCTTTTGGAAAGCTGCTTCTGCATCTATGCTCCACTGGAACGTCTTTTTGTCTATGCATCCTTTGAGTGTTTTGAAGAACGGCAAAGATCTGTATGCACCCTTCGATAAGAACCTGCTGAGAGCTGCTAGCTTTCCATTCAGACTTTGTACTTCCTTTAGGGACTTAGGAGGCTGCAGGTCTGTGATAGCCTTAACCTTCGAAGGATTGGCCTTGATACCTTGCTTAGTGATCAGATGTCCCAAGAACTGTCCTTCTTCGACACCGAAAGAGCATTTCTTGGGATTTAACTTCATGTTGATGGCGCGAAGCTGGTTGAAGGTTTCTTTGATGTCGGAGAGCATGTCCTCCTCCGATCTACTTTTGATGACCATATCATCCACATATGCTTCCAGATTCCTACTTATCTGCTTGTGGAAGGCCTTGTCTACTAAACGTTGGTAAGTGGCACCTGCATTTTTCAAACCAAAAGGCATCTTTTTGTAACAATAAACACCTTTTCCTGTGAAGAAGGCTGTTTTCTCTTCGTCTTCTTCCGCCATTTGTATCTGATGGTAACCTTTATAAGCGTCTAAGAAGCATTTTAGCCGAAACCCTGACAAGGACTCCACCTTCCAATCAATTTCTGGCAGAGGGTAGCAGTCCTTTGGACAGGCTTTGTTAATATCTGTGAAGTCTACGCACATTCTAAATCCTCCGTCATGCTTCTTGACCATCATTGGATTGGCTACCCAAGTTTGATACTTCACTTCTCTGAGTATGCCTGCTTCTACAAGCTCATCAACTTCCTTGCATGCTGCGGCGTTTCTTTCTGGAGCCAGGCTTCGACGCTTTTGTTTGATGGGTTCAATATGTTTGAACTCATTAAGTTTATGTTCAGTGCCGAAGGGCTTTCCGTCTATGGTGAGAGTTCTGGGGACCCCCGTCATGTCAGAATAGGTCCATGCGAAGACGTCTGCGTTAGCACGAAGTACCTTTTCTAATTCTGCTTTAAATACGGTCGGGAGCTGCTTCCCAATCACCACTGTCTGATCGGGGTAGAGACTATTTACCACAATGCGTTCTTCAGCATCAGAACAACTGAGAACATCTTTCGAAGACCCTTCCGAAGCCTATTTGATCTTTTTGCCTACTGTCGTAGGCTCCTTCACTTTGTAGCTGGAGAATACCGTTCCAATGCCGAAAGGTGTTTGGAATTTGATCGCGGCATGTATGGTTGATACAACGATTCCCATCTTCTGCATTGTTGTCCTCCCTATCAGTAGGTTGTAAGGAGATTCCGACCTTACGATCGTGAAAACCAGAGTTTCTGTTCTTTTTAGCCTTCCTTCCCCGATCGTAACCTCTAGGGGGACTTCTCCCAAGGGCCATGAGTGTTCCCCTGAGAACCCTACTAAAGGTACCTTCGAATCTACTCTTTTCGACCTTATCGAAGGTTTGAGCTTTAGAAAACATCGTTCGTAGATAACTTCGCAGGAGCTACCGCAGTCAAGGTAGGCTCTGTTTACTTCTCTGTTGGAGATCAAGAATTTAATGACCACGGGGTCATTAGAAAGAACTTTCCCAGTGATTGAAGGAAAAGTGACGTCTCCTACTCCGCATAAGGCTTCCTCTGCTTCCTTCCTCTTTGAACCAGAGTCTCCTTTATAAACCATGAGGATGGGTGCTTCAACAGGTGTGGTATCCTTCCCCAACTATGTGTCGGAGGCTTTTTCTTTGCCTCTCTTTATACCCTTCACCAAATGTCCCAATTGGCTAGATTTTACGGCCTCTTCTATCTGCTTTTTGAGTTCTCTGCAGTTGTTGGTGTCGTGACCGTAATCGTCTTGGAAATAGCAGAATTTGGAAGTGTCTATGGGCCTTCCTTTGTTTGCCAAGCGAGGAGGAGGATCAAAGGCCTTCGCAGCCTTTTCTGTAGCAAGTATCTCCCTTGGGGATTTGGACAGATTGGCCAAGAGACCATGGTTAATGGTTTTGTGGTATGGAGTAAACCTGTCTCTGTTCTTGTGTTTGTTCCTTGACCCTTCCCACGAAGGATGCTTCGGGGCTTTGCTGTGATTTTCCTTGTTTTCGACCGGAGCCCCGTTGGTGGACACTTCTTTTGCTTCGATCCAGGTGTAAGCCTTTTCCACTAATCCTTTATAGGTAGCAGGAAGATCAGTGGAAAGGAATTCAACCAAGCTTCTGTTTCGTAGGCCATGCACGAAACCTGAGATGCGCTGGTCTTCGTGCAAGCCCATTATCTGTAAGGTGTCATCAGTGTATCTAGTAATGAAAGCCCTGGTGCTCTCGTTCTCCTTCTGCTTGATGTTGTGCACTGTCAGGTGCGTTCTTGTGAACTTTTTCTGTTGGCTGAAATGCGACCTGAACTTGGCTTTGAGATCATCCAAATTCACAATGCTACCTGGTTTTTGCCCATTCCACCATATACGAGCAGAGTCTCGTAGGGTGTATGTAAACATGTGACAAGCGACAGGCATTACCCACTTCTGCATTCTAATAGCCCCTTCGAACAAGTGTAAAAAGTTATCCGGATCCCCTTTCCCATCATAAGTACCAATGTGTGCGGGCATTTTCAACCCATCAGGTAAAGGGTAGTCTTCTATCCACCTTACAAAGGGTGTTGTGGAGCCCATAGGCTCCGAATAGAGGCAGTTATAAGGTGGCATGTATGTAGGGGCAGCATTGTGCGGGTTATGATTTGGAGGTATTCCAACAGTATTTTGACTAACATATTGGGGGTAAGCAGTAGGTATATAAGGTGGGTGACTTCCCATAGGATACGAAGGGTATACCATAGGTTGCCCGTAGGGCATGCTTCCATATGGTTGAGTAAAACTGGGGTTGTTAGCCTGCCCGTTAGGTGGGGGATAAACCCCTTGAGGGTAAGATTGAGTCTGAAAAGGAGGGTACATACCATGAGGAGGAAGATTTCCTCCCCCATTTAATTGAGATGGATTGCCTTCTACGCCGGATGCGTGAGAAGGCTGCAGTGGAACCCCCGCCTCAGTTCTTCCCAGATGAGCCGCTAACAGTGGTGGTAAATTAACTTCCATAGTATCCCTTCGATGACTTCTTCCATTGGAGCCCTCCATCGTTCCTTCCCTTCTTGTCGGAGCCCTCTCCGGAGCATCTTCGAAACCAACGGACCTTCCACTAGGCCTTCGACTGCTCGGAGACCCTACCCTTAGCACTGAGCGAGTAGCCCCATGAGCTAAAGGCCTAGTCTCCATTTCTAACTCTTCGTCATACTCATCGCTTGAGTATTCTAACTCCCTACGCATTTCCACATTTCGAGCTTGCCTCCTTCGAGCCCTTAGTAAAGATTCTAGTGTTTCGATGTTAGCTTCGACAAACGCTGGACTGATTACCGGTTCAGGGTTAGCCGAGGTTGAAGCGTGGTTGTTGGGAGTTATTTCAGGGTGAGATCGTGTGGTGAAAGTGGATGCGGTTATATTGGGAAGGTTGTTAGGATCGTTAACTGGGATTGGTGCCAAGGTCGAGAAACCCGGAGGGGGTGTATCTTCTCTTCCTTGAGTCATGCCGTAAAACTAGTGAGAGTGATTGACTGGGTGTAAGTTTGGAATAACGAGACCAATAGTAGCGGGTCCTACGGATGGCGCCACTGATTGTACAATTATTCGTACGACCAGGCCTTCGATGATGATCGAAGGGTATGAGGGGTGATATGCTTGCGCCAAACTCGTAGTCAATCTGCAATAAGAAATAGTAGACACTTCGTTAAGTGATTACGCAGGGGTTGGGCCCTGCGAACCACCTCCGGCGTGTGAATAAGTATGTGATATGAGTTATGGATAATATGATGTATGTGAAATACTGTGTTGAGTGAACATACCATTGAAATGACTCGTCCAACCTATTTATAGGTGATGAAAATAGCTTGGAGAGCGTTAGCACACGTTTAGGAGATCATGGGGGGCGTCCCCTGATTTGTGGTAACCGCTAGGGCTTCATCCCCACTATCTCGGACTTGGCGGGGAAGCTAAGGACAAGACCAAGTCAAGGTTCTTGTTTGTCTTGGCATCTTCAAGAGAAGACACCGAAGGGCATAGGCCTTCGGCTGGCGGATTCCCAACTGGTAACCATGTCAATGATGAATGGTTTTACGCCACCAATGACTTATAAAGAAAGACTTGGGTCTTCGTAATGCAATTTCGACTGAGGCCGAAGGGGGGTCCTTCGACCTGATTGGAGGGTACGTCATCAGTCCTATCTTGGTGGTTTGAAACGTGTGAGAGGGGAAAGGGTAACACACAAATTTTCGGTTCACACTTTGGACATAGAATGGGAATTTATTATTTAGGTGACTTAGTATATACTTTAATTAGTCAAAGATTAAGTTCACATTATGTATTATAAGGTATAGTTTTATAACATAATCAACATTTCAAACTTAGGTTATATTCCAAATGGTGAAAAATTTATGGTTTAAAATTTCGGGTTTTACAATTGAGCTCATGGATGTTGTTGTTAAGCTTAGGGACCCTCAATGTGAGTTGTTGCTTCTTCGTGCTTGTGCCGGCATTTCAAAGTTATATTTCTCTATGCGCACATGTTCTCCTCGAGTCTTTGAGCGTGCTCGCGTTGCATTTGATGCAACACTGCGTTCTTCTCTGGAACGTATTGTTACTGCTTCTTCTGGGCCTGGATTTGGTGATTGGCAATGGAGGTTGGCCACCTTGCCATTTGTATTTGGGGGGGCTTGGTGTATATTCAGCAGGGGATGCCTTGAACTATGCATTCCTTGCGTCTAGACTCCAATATGCCAAACTACATACTAAGCTCCTTAGACAATCTGATATTGTAACCTCTGGACCTTCTTTCAAATAGGCCTTGAGCGCTCTTAATGCGAAAATGGAGATTGACCTTCTGAGTAACCCGGATGAGATCGCTACCCCCAAACTCATGAAGAAATTGGCAGATATATATTTCACACGTGTTACCCAAATGGCTGAATCCACATTTTGCCTATCTCCTCGACAAATGGCACTCTGGAGTTCGCAAAAGGAGGACTACACTTCAGAATGGCTTTGGGTGGTTCCGATTTCTGGGTTGGGACAGACTATGAATTCCAGAACTTACAGGTGCGTATTATGTTATCAGGCTAAGCGTTCCCCTTTTCTCTGTTCAGATGTCGTGCTCAGTTTGCTCCAAGGTTTTCGCGGGGGATATTTACGGGGACCATGTTGTATCGTGTGTTGGCACTATTGGTATTAAACATCGGCACAACATGGTGCGTGATACTTTGGTTGATATTTGTTCTCGATCCGGGGTCTCGGCTCGTAAAGAGGTCGACATCTGGTTGAGTGGAGAAAGGGAGCAAGTCTTACGGCATGCAGATGTCGTGCTCAGCTTGCTCCAAGGTTTTCACGGGGACCATGCTGTATCGTGTGCTGGCACTATTGGTATTAAACATTGGCACAACATGGTGCGTGATAGTTTGGTTGATATTTGTTCTCGATCCGGTGTCTCGTCTCGTAAAGAGGTCGACATCGGGTTGAGTGGAGAAAGGGAGCAAGTCTTACGGCCTGCAGATATCTTGCTCTATTCCTGGGATGGAGGGCAAGACGTATGTGTTGATTTGACGGGGTCGTCTCCCCTCACGAAAATTGTTATGATTGATTTTGTACCAGGTCGTGTGATGATTGATGCCGCAAAACGTAAGCGTGTTAAGTACGGAGCCAAATGTGTGGATATTGGATATGGGTTCATCCCTTTCTCATTTTCCTTTTTGGGGGAACTTGAGGCAGATGCAGTGACTTTACTTAAGCGGATCCGGAAGTTCTCTATAACTCAAGATATTGGGGCACATACTGCTACTCATATATTCAGTTGGATTAGTTTTGTTATTGCTAAAGGTGTGGGGGCTCAGATAGTTTCGCGGCTCCTCACTAATTTCTTGTAATCCTATGGTTTTGTTTCTAATAAAAGTGATGCTTTACAACAACAACAACAACAACAACAACAACAACAGCAGCAGCAGCAACAACAACAACAACAACAGCAACAACAATAACAACAACAACAACAACAACAAGAAGAAGGAGAACAGCCATTTTATCGACCATTTGAATACGCGCCATTTTAAAACGGATGCTCTAAAAGTCTCATACAAGGATCGGGTTTCGAAGGATTATGCTTTATTCTCCGCGCTTGATCAGGCTCTTCATGCGGCGGGAGTTTGGCTTTGTGGGGTGTATTTTTGCACTCACACGTTCAGTAAAAATTGTAAACATGCCGATGGGGAAGTGGTTCTAGCGCCTAGCTTTCATGAAGTTGCGATATATGGCATCAATGTACCACCCGCACCAGTATTGGATATTGTGAATGGTGCTCTCGTTGCATCGGCTGTTACTGATGGTGGTATTGGCGGAGAGGCCGATCCTTTGACAACTTCTCAGGACGGTGGGACTGTTTTTGATATCAACTTACTAAGCCGGGTGTTCTCGAAGAAGTTACGTACGGTTAAATGCATCCCCCCTAGGCTACGCCTGGGATTCGCCAAGATTTTTCGTAATGCCTTAGATAGGGTCCTTGCATGCCCGGGGGATCTGTCGATATGGGTGCAACTCCTTATCTTGCCGTGTTGTGTTTTGACCTCTTTCGTACCTGCCAATAGAGCTCAACGACGTTCTGGAGAGCGAGAAAAGGGCAAGCTTAAATGTATCTCTCGGGCTATTCTCCGCTGGAAGGATCCTGCAGACAGGTTTGCACTGGTGATGAAACATTTATCTGGGACCACTTCTTCCTTCGGTGGAATGACGAAACCCAAAGATCTTGATGCAGCTAACCTAGTTCAATGTAAGCGTAAAATGGGGGACGGACACTTTACCGCTGCCATTAAGGTGCTTACCTCTTCTGGAGTCGCTCCGTCTACATTTGACACCCTGCACGAGTTAGAGGCCAAACATCCCCGCGCCCCACCTCCAATTTTGTCATCGTCTCCTATAGATGAAGATGTACTTCTTGTGGATAAGGACTTGGTGTTGAACAGGATCCGCAGTTTCCCAAAAGGAACTTCATGTGGCCGAGATGGGCTTAGAGCACAACATTTAATGGATATATTAGGAGGGGTTGCGTCCGCCATTGCTGGTGACCTGTTAGGTTCCATCACGGGGGTTGTCAACCTTTTTCTCGGTGGAACGTGTCCTGCTATATTGGGAGAATATATTGCTAGTGCCCCATTGACTCCGTTGGTTAAGCCGGGTGGAGGCATACGCCCTATTGCTGTCGGCACGGTCTGGCGTAGGCTTGTTTCGAAGGTTGCTTCGTCTTCTATTAGTAACTCTATGAATACCTATTTGCAGGACTTCCAATTTGGGGTCGGCGTCCCGGGTGGTTGTGAGGTTGTCCTTCATTCGGTGAATCGGCTCGTTGAGGCTAAGGGTCACACTGTTGGGATTTCCATGTTGCTGGTGGATTTTCAAAACGCTTTTAATCTGGTTGACAGGAGTGTCCTTCTCCAGGAGACCAGGATCAGATGCCCTTCTATTGCTCCGTGGGTTGAATTTTGCTATACCAGGCCAGCTAGACTTTATTACGATGATTCTATCCTTTGGTCTTGTCAAGGGGTGCAACAAGGGGACCCGCTAGGCCCCTTGTTGTTCGCCCTTGCCTTACACCCCCTAGTCCATTGATGAGTGTCTAAATACTCATCATTTTTATACTGTTAGAATGCCAAAAACATCTGAAAACACTCAGTAATGCTTCAAAATGATAAAAATATCACAAACAAGTGTTTTATATGTTTTAAATGCAAAAACATCAAAATCTAATGAAAAACGTATCAAGTTTGCATAATTGGCAGTTTTAGTCCCCCAAGTTACAAAAGTTGTCAAAATTAGTCCCTGGTAATTCAAAAACTTGTAAAATGTCATTAAAGGTCCTTGGGATTCACAAGTTGTTCAAAATAATCCTTTGAAGTTAAAAATCACAAATTTACAACTTTGGTCCCTCAACTTTGCAAAAGTGTCAAAATTAGTCCCTAAGGTTTTAGAATTGGAAATTAATCAAAATAAACCTTATACTATTCATTAATGACAAAATTGGTCCTTATAATAAACTTTTGGAAAATTACAAGTTTGATCCCTAAAGTTTCAAAATTTACAGTTTTGGTCCCTGGACTTTTAAAAATGGAAATTTATACAAATTTGGTCCTTTGGTAATTAAAACTTGGCAAGTCTAACCCTTGTATTAGCTTTGGAATATTTGCAGGTTTAGTCCTTAAACTTTCAGAATATTACAAGTTTGGTCCTTATGTGTTACTAGCTACAAACCAAACGGATCCTATATATTTCCCAAGTCCAAATATCCAGCCCAATACCCATCCAAGCCCAAACCCAAATTTTAAACAGATAATAGCGCGGGTACTGTTCATCTCCTACATCCCTCCACCTGTTCCACTCCTGCAACCACACCTGCCCTTCCACCTCACCCCTTCCACCTTTACAGCTCCCTACCAACCCCCCTCCACCTCCATATCTAACCAAAACGCATTAAATGCTTAAAACCTGCTCCATGACTTTTTCCCGCCAAAATCCACATGGACGATTCAGATGGTTTCAAGAAGAGAACTCAAGTGGGAATTGCTCAGACGTCTAGATAAGATCTTTTAAGTCAATAAATACAAGAGGGGATGCAGTGTAGAAGAGTAGTAGTTAGAAGTAGTGTAATTTTAAATTTTGTAATGTCGTTTTAATTATTTTTAAGTTTCCAGTTTTTGTTTCAGTTTTAAAACACTTTATTATGTAATCTCAGTGTGATACTAAACTTTCTAAGTGATCAATTTCAATTTTCAAGTTCAAATTTGTGTTATGCAATTTACAAAATTTTGTATCTGTGTTTATCAGTTGAAAAGCTTCTAACAAGCTCTGCTACTGTTTGTTTGAGCTTTGTTAAGCTAAAATATAGCTTATTCAAGGCTTATGTTTAATGCACTCTTCATTTTCTCAAGTATCCAAAACCAGTCAACAAAAGTCAACTGTCAAGGCACCATTTAAATTTGTTCATGATATTGGGTGATGCAGTGCTTATTTTGGAATGCTTGTGGGTTTAGAGCTTATTGGTAAGCTTATAGGTGTGGAATTGGTCCTCAGTTCTAATTTTTGTGCATAAACACAAATTGTAAGCATTTCTTAAAAATTTGTAATATTAAGTATAAGTGTTATAATCCTATTTAATCTCAGCTTAAATATGCTTAAACATAGTTAATATTAGTTAATTTATAGCTTGCTTGGTTTATAAACTTATTGAAGTGTTTATAGCTTCATAACTGCTTCATTAAGACTTGTTTGGATTTACTGTGTTATTAAAGTTAGAGGTTACTTATATTGTTGTTTGTTGTTATTTACTGTCAAACTAGTACATAAGAACTCAAATATAGCATAAAAACCAAGTCTCATTAGTTAAAAGTCAAAATCCTTGTTAAAATCATTTTGCCTGTTAACTGTTGGAAAACTAGACTGCATAATCATCATTTAATCTTTAAAAGTTGTTTATCTAGCTTACCTCAGTCTCAAATTAGCTTAAAACATCATAATAGATCATCTAGGAGCATTACAATTTCATAAAAGTCAAAATGCTAGTGTAATAAAAAAGTCAACTTTTCAAAATACCCGTTTTTGAATAAAAATTAGAATTTTATTGTGAGTTTATTATTAGGATTTAGCTTATGCCCTTTTGGGAAATTAATATTTAGCTGCTAAAGAAAAATACAAAAATATTAGATTTCATAAAATTAGCTTTTAGATAGCTTATTAATTGGCTTCTTTTAACCACCTTAACTGAAACAGTCCCCTGTGCACCAGTAGTATAAGCCTTTTCAGAAGCTCTTACAGAGCTTATTAGCCACCCTTATCTTGTCAAATTTAGTTTTTTAAGTAGCCCACCTAGCTGTGTGTCTATTCCAAGTCTTATTTTCTAAATTTTAGCTTATTTAATAGCTCTTCTATTAGCTTATTATCTTGTCCATTTAAATCTAGTACAATAAACCATGCAGTGTTTGTTAACCTTTTCATAAGCCCCTTATAAGCTCATCAGTGGATACCACAGTGAGTAAATTAGCTTTTTAGAGAGGTCAGCTGGTCAACTAGCTTGTTCAGTTGCTTATTTCCATTTTTTAGCTTATTTGATAAGCCTGCTTATGGCTTATAGTTCTGTCCATTTTATCTAGTAAAAACTAACCAGTGGTTTTCCAATTTTTCAAAAGCTTCTCACAAGTTATATAGTATAAGCTTATCTGTGTAATCTAGTTTTTTGGAAAGCTTATTTGCTCATCTAGTTAACCCAGGTTTTTATTTCCATTTTCTAGCTTATATAAGTGCTTATAATTAAGCTATTAGGTGTATAGTGATTTTAAAAGTTTCCTGTGCATCTGTCAAAATTTGTGCTTATTAAAAGCTATTCAGTGCTTATTTTTAAGTCAAATGCTTTCTCAGTTTGCATATTAGCTCATTATTAGTTAATTAGCTTATTTTCAGTTTACATTAGCTTATTTCCTAGCTTAAATAGCCAATTTAGCTTAAGCCTTTGCTTATTTTGGTTCTTTCACCACTGTTAACAAAAATAAGCTCAAACTGAGCTTATTATTGGTTTTCATAAAAAGTTGCAGTTTTGTAAAGTGCTTATCATTATTAGCTTAAGTAGTTGCAAATAGAAAAATCAAAAAAAATAAATGTTTTGCAAAAAGGGAGAGGCAGGGGTCGAACCTGAGACCTCTCCCTCAAGAGGATGTTAGTGTGTACCTGTATGCCATAAGCGCCCTTGGGTCTTTCTTGTCAAACCTTGCAACATTTAATATATAAGGGGACTTGGGCAGTTTTGCTTATAAGCCATTCTTGGCTTATTTCGTGCTTATTTTCAAAAGCAACACCTAGCTTTCTTATTTTTCCTAGGACCAGTGATAATCAAAGTATTTTCTAAAAAAGTTTCAGATTTTTATAAATCGTTTTAGTATTTTTTAACATTTAATTAGTGTTTTATAGTATTTAAATCATAATAAAAAATATAAAAGTTAAAAAAATATAAATCTTTTTTCTAAAATTTTCTTTTATCATATATTTTGTAAGAAAATTGATTTTACACTTGTAGGCCTTTTATTTCATAAATTTTACTTTTTTGCTTGCGCTCCAGCGCCATTTTCGTAAATAACGCTCGTTTCCGTTTTAAATAACGTTTTTAAGTAATTTGAGTTTACGTTTTAGTTAAAATAGATTATTTAAGTTATTTTGTTTTATAAAATCATAAACGTTCATCGATCTGTAAAAATAGTGATAGCGTTTATTTAATAGATTTTAACTTTTTAATCTTTTTAATTTGCATTTAAGTCGCTTTTATTTGTTAATTTTTTCTTAGGTAATTTTCCATCGATATCCTTACTGATCACTATCCTTAGTGATCATTCTATCATCTGAAGTTGTTTTAAACACCAATTCATCCTCCGTGGGACTTAACGACCCAGGAATTCCCTATATTCCTCTGATCTTCATTTTATTTGTGTCTGAGCAGTTTCAAGTCTGTTTGACTTGACTGTTTAGCACCGATCATCCATGCTATCAATAGGTCCTGCGAGCTCACACTCCAGGCCTGGTATCTTGACGATGGTACTATTGTAGGAGACACCCTTATGGTTGCCAAGGCGCTTGACATTATTATGACAGATGGACCGGCTCGGGGTTTGTTTTTGAATGTCGATAAGACTGAACTCTTCTGGCCTACGGAGGATCCTAGAAGCAGGGTGGAGGGTGTTTTTCCCATAAATATCTCCCACCCAGTCGAAGGTGTCAAACTTCTAGGTGGTTCAGTTAGTTTGGATGACAGTTTTTGTCAGGAGCTGGCTTTGAAAAGGGTCTCTAAAACTATCCTGCTAATGGAAGCTATCCTCAAACTTAATGACCCCCAATGTGAGCTCCTTCTTTTTCGTAATTGTGTCTTGGTGGCAAAATTATCTTATACTTTGCGAACGTGTTCCCCTTTGTACGTTCGAGAAGCCCAAGTCCGGTTTGACCGGATGTTACGTGCTTCATTGGAGAAGATTATTACAGCTTTCGGGCCAGGTTTTGGTGACTGGCAGTGGCGGCTTGCCACCCTCCCAATCAAGATGGGCGGGCTTGGCATTCATGCGGCAAGCGACATCATCCAATATGCTTTCCTCGCCTCTCGTTTGAAAACCAGTGATATGCAGGACCATATTCTGGCTAAAACAGGCATCAACTCTCATGGCCATTCGTTTCAACATGCCCTCGATATGTTTAACAGTGCTTGTAACACAGACACGTTCTCGGTCGCCTCTGACGCTCCTGCCCCCCATATGATGAAAACCTTGGCAAAGTGTTACTTTGGTGTCATCGAGAAAGATCTTGTTTCTAAGTATTCGTTAAGCCCGAGGCAGGTAGCTGTCCGCAGTTGTACCCGGGCTCCACATGCACAAGATTTCCTTTTCACCATACCTATTGATGGGTTGGGCCAAAGGATGAACCATCGCCAATTCCATTCGGTATTGTGTTATAGGCTTACCATACCTATGTTTTCTGAAGGTAGCTCCTGCCCGAGCTGCAAGCATCATATGGACCAATGGGGGGATCATGTTGTTCACTGTTCTAGTGAAGTGGGGGTGAAATTCAGACATAACTTGGTGCGTGATATCCTTGTCGACATATGCTCCAAGGTTGGGATTATGGTGAAAAAGGAGGCCCCATTGGGATTTCTTTCGAGGGACGGGAAAGAGCTGCGTTCGGCAGACCTGCTATTATTCAACTGGATCCAAGGTAAGGACGCGTGTTTGGATGTGACTGGAATCTCTCCTTTTGCGGGTATTGATGCATCTATGTGGGCTCCCGGGGTGGCCTTACATAACGCTGTGGAGAAGAAGAAAAAGAAATACGTGTCTAAATGTGAAGAAAATGGCTACAAGTTCATCCCATTTGCTTTCTCTACATTTGGGGAGCTTGACAAGGAAGCTTTGGACATGATTTCACGTATCAAGACTGTTGCTATTAGCCACTCGAATAGTGTCAAGAGTGGGGCTTTTATTTTTCACAGACTTAGCTTTTGTATTCAGAAAGGAGTAGGAGCCCAACTAGTGTCTCGGCTTCCCACCAATTTCTTGTAAAAATAATAATAAATGCTTGTATAACTGAGATTTACAAGAGTAAGTGATTAAGTATAAATTCTCATATATAATAATACAAAACAAGCAATATACACAAGATAATTGATGCTAATAATATGTTGTTATTTGATGTCATCAACAATGGACGATTTTAAACTAATAAATTACTTATGGATTAAACATGAAAATATATGACACAATTAATATATGAATGAATAACTCAAGTACCACGAATAGGGGTGTTATTCGGGTTGACCCGGTCGGGTTCGGGTCAACTCGGGTCGAGCCATAAAAAAACATACCCAAACCCGACCTTGTTTAAAACTCGGCTCAACTCGGGTCGGGTCAATTCGGGTTCGGGTCAACTCGGGTCGGGTCAATTCGGGTTCGAGGTCAACCCGAGTATTTTACATTGTAAAAGTGTTGTTGAACCGGGTTAGTCGGGTTCGGGTCGGGTCAAGGCTAAAAAAATATATCCGAATCCTACCTTGTTTAGAACTCGGGTCAATTCGGGTTGACCCGATTGACCCGAATATATTTTTGAACCCGATTGACCCGACCCGAATTGACTCGGGTCGGGTCGGTCGGGTCAGCCCGAATGACACCCCTAACCACGAATATTAATCATCAAATAATAAATGTTTGAAAATCCCATTATCCAAATACCAAAAAAATACAAAACATGTTTACATGAGAGTGTTAGCCAATGAATTTTAATATCACTAGTAAGCTCTAACATGCTTGTTTAAAGGCAATGCTTTAGTAAACGGATCAGCTAAGTGTTCATTTGTGTGAACTTTGTTAAGTACTATTTCATTATCTGTGATAACCTCACGGAGAGAGTGAACCTTCCTTTTATAATGTTTGGCGCCCTTCTGAGCTCCAATATCGTTGGTGATAAGTAATGCTCCAGTGTTGTCACATAGCATTTTCATAGGATCTTTATTGGTGGGGACTACTCCAAGCTCATCAATAAACTTCGTAATTAAAATAGCTTCCATTGCAGCTTCCGAAGCAGCAGTGTATTCAACCTCTGTACAAGAAATCGATGTAATGCTTTGCTTAGCACTCTTCCGAAGCAGCACTCTTCCTAATCCAAATGCTTTGCAACTTCCAAATAGCTTCCATCTGTCGTGTTGTCACATCCGGTCCTTTGTAGAACAAAATCACCTCATGCATGCTAGTCAAATAGTGTTGATGACATGTCAACAATAAATCCTTAAATCTATCCTAAGCCATGTAAAGATTTTCTTCCGACTCTTGATTAAAGTTATTGATTTCCTCCATTCTTTTTGTAGTTCGTGAAGGTGGATAATATTTTCTCATAAACTTTGGATTAAGAAAATCCCAAGTAGTAATAGATCTAGAAGGTTCATTTCTTATCCATGTGCTAGCAACTCCAGTGAGTTTAGTAGGGAAGACAAGCAACATTAGTTGATCCAGTCACATTTGGAACATGAAATAAGTCAAGTATCTCATTACTTTTTCAATATGCTCAATTGTGTCTTCATTTTCCGAATCGTTGAAAGTATTTTTCATGCAACTCTTTGAGCTCAAAAATTGTGTCTTTCTCAAATCTTGGTCTACGAATACCCAAACCATAGTCCTCTCGGGTTTTAGTCATGTATTCCTCCATAGTTGGTTCAATCATTGTTGCAATCACTTCTTTTTTAGCAAACTGATTCTCGGGATCAGTATGTAATTCGAATTCTAGTGAACTCGAATGATCAAAACTCGTCGTTTTGAAAAGCTTCCTATGCGAATGAAAAACTCGTTATGGTTCGTTAAAAGGTTCAACAAGTTCTCGATTAGAACTCCACGTCATGCACTATATGAAAAAAAGAATTAAATGTCAGTAAAATAAGCTTAGAAGAAGGAGACAACAGAAACTAAACACGAAAACGAAATACAAAAAATCAAAACTCTTGTTGTTCCAGACAATCGATACACCGTATTCAGTAAAGAGAATACGCCATATTGATACTTAAAAGTGGATACGCATTATAGGTTTTTTAAAACTGAATACGACGTATTCAACAAGATGAATACGCCGTATTTAATAAGATGAATACGCCGTATTGATATTTTTGAGCAGAAGGTCAGACCAAATTTTTTATGTGAACATTAACAAAACAAATAAAAACAATCAAACACACAAAATGCCAAACTAATAAAAATCAACTAAAACACGTAAAATAAAACATGAAATTAAATTAAAAACACAAAATACCAACTAAACTAGTAAAAAGATAAAATCACTCTCCGATAGCGGCGCAAAAAACTTGATGTGTTATAATAGGTCTATAAATTTTAACCAAGTTTTATATTTATATTTTGCCAAACTAACCTATAGACTAACACAAACGGGCAGTGTACCCGATCAATCATAGCTAATTAATGGTAAGTACGAGTCGTTGACTAGGAGTGATTTGCCTAAATACTAACCTAAAGGTATTCAATTATCTAAATTAACTAAATAACCCAAACTAACGCAATAAGGGGGTTTAGCTTGAGAGACTGGCACGAGTTTTGGTTATTAATTAAACTACTAAAACAATATATAAACTGTTGGGATCGCTCTTAACACGTAAATGGAACGATATTTACAAGATTACTTTGTAATGTAAGCCTAATACACAGGTACTGAAACTGCCATTATTGTAAAGTGGTAGGTATGTTAGGTTATATAAGCCCTCCTAGACTTCACTAGGAGGGTGAGACTTGTGTGTGTATTTCACTTTCATCTTTATTAATAAAACACTAGTTTCCCTTATCTCTCTACTCTCTCTCTCTCTAACTATGGCTATCATATATTATCATCATCCCCAATCAGATAATCAACTAAATAACACAATCCTACAAGTGGCATCAAAGCCAAGGTTTTAATTATTGGTTGATTTTTTGTGGTTTTTTTTCTTGTAAAAAACTGTTATCCTTTTTTAAACCGTTGACAAATGCTCATTTCTGATTTTTAAACTTGTTTGATGTTAACAGTTTTGTGAGGATCTGGTCACACAATGTGTCTTTTAGGCTATGCGCAGTGGTTAAGGTCTTGGTCGGTTGGTTTCTTCGGTTGAGGTCGGTCCTCCCTTTGTGGAGGTGTCGGTCTTGGTCGGTTGGGGAGAGATGAAACACAAACTCGGTTGGCTTGACAACCGAGTATAAACTCAAGCTTTACCCTTTTTTTTTCAAAACTTTACCACTTTTACAACATTATAAATACCAACCTCAAACACATTTTTAAACACACAATTTCAAACACAATTCAAACAACTTCTCTTCAATAATCATCATGTCACAAAGAAAAACCCCCAACTCAAAAACCCGACGATCCCGACTTCCCCAAAATTCCCCGAACTTGAATTTCTCACCGGATCCACCGTTTCAATTAACCGGTTTAACACCACCACAAAATCGGGATGTTCGTTTTCAAGCACCCGGTTTTGATTATCAAACACGACTACCACAACCCAACCACAATCAAAACCCATTTTACGTCAATCGTCCATATTTCCCACCGGGTCGTCCGAGTATCAATCAAAACCAAGCACCAAGCGGTTCGTCATATCATCCTAACATGGATTTCTCACAATCTTCCCAACCTAATCAATCGTTTTCACCGCTTCATGCTGTTAATCTTGATATGGATTATGAGCATTTTATGGAATTCCCTCCTGCTCAATGCTTCACGTCTCAACAATACCCGACTCAAGATGCTTCGATGGGACAAGGTTCGGGGCACGGTTCATACCACGGTTCTATTCGTGTTGAAGACGATGTCGAAGAGACGTCACCCGACAAATCAAAGAAGGTTACAAAACGGGCTACAAAGGGGAAGGGCAAGGGCAAGAATGTTGCACCCGTCGTACCATGGACAAAAACGGAAGAAGTCGCGCTTTGTAGAGCTTGGGTACATGTGTCAGAAAATTCGGAAAGAGGGAACTCTATCAACCGGAGTGGGTTTTGGGATGAGGTGATAGCGTACTTTGAAAGTGAAACTGGTTCAACAAGAACCTACGACTCCATAACGACCAAATGGAAGGGTAGGATTCGTTCTAGGGTTGGTTTCTTTTGTGCAATTATGGATAATATCAAGGATAATCACGGAAGCGGTGAGAATGACGAAGACGACTATGAAAAGGCTTGTAACGAATACCGTGTGCTTCACAAGCATGAGTTTACATTGAAGGAGTGTTGGAAAGTTTTGAGAAGGCATTCTGCTTGGAAAACTGTTGAGATGCCTACTTTCACCAAGACTAGTCGGAAGAAATCCAGGACTTCGGAAACCACCTCGGGGTCAGCAAAAGGTCATTTTCATCCCCAAGACGTGGATGATTCTGAAGAAGAAGAGACTCGAGAATCACGACCAAAAGGTCGTGACGCAGCCAAGAAGAAATCACACGAGCCACCCGCTTCATTTGTTACTAATATGGCCAAGAACTTTTTCAAGATCAAAAGTTCAAATAAGGAAAAAACCAAGAATATGGAAGAGGAATACATAAAGTTGAAGCAGAAAGAGATGGAGCTTGCAGAGGCAAGGGCAAGGCGAGCCGAAGAGTTAAAAAGGGAGAAACTTGAGCTCCAACGTCAGCAGCTTGCAATGGCAGCACAATCAACCCGGACGCAAGATTTAATTTTCTACAACACACCTCTCGACACAAATATGCCCCCACGACAACTACAAGAACTTGAACAACTTAAGGCCGCAATCAAAGAACGTTACACCTTAGATTATTAAGTATCAAAGAACGTTACACCTTAGATTATTAAGTTGCAGTTTTTAATAAGTATTGTAACGTTTGAGCTCCAACGTCAGCAGCTTGCAATGGCAGCACAATCAACCCGGACGCAAGATTTAATTTTCTACAACACACCTCTCGACACAAATATGCCCCCACGACAACTACAAGAACTTGAACAACTTAAGGCCGCAATCAAAGAACGTTACACCTTAGATTATTAAGTATCAAAGAACGTTACACCTTAGATTATTAAGTTGCAGTTTTTAATAAGTATTGTAACGTCTACGTTTTATTAGTTTAAGTTTTTAATTATTGTTGTAATGTTAAGTATTTTTATTAATGAAGTTTAATTTTATTTTTAAAAATATTTGAATTAAAAAAAAAAAAAAAAAAAAAAAAAAAAAAAAAAAAAAAATCTCAGGTCACCACTGTGGCAACTAGGTCGTCGTCAGGTCGTCGGAGAGAGAAAGCTGATGTGTCACCGACGAACTAGCTAGGTCGCCATTGTGCATAGCCTTATGGTCAAAAAGTCATATACTTTCATGTTTAGTTTATACACACAATCGATTTTTTTTTGTTCTTAACTTTCCTACAATATCAGTTTTATGTATATCATTTTTATGACAATTTTGTACCATCCCGTGAAGAATTTGTGGTCAAAGAAGTTGAAAAACTGGTATTTCTTTTCAAGTGGTCGAAAAACTGGTCAAAAACGATGGTTGGAAAAAGTGGTCGGAAGTCAACAAAAAGTCAAAACTCTCTTTTTACGACTCTGCGGCTATCTTACGAATATGGTTACGAAAGAAATTCGTAAGACCCTTATGTTACGACTAAGGTCATTTACGAATAAGGCTTTTACGACTAAGGTCGTTTACGAACAAAGACCAAGTTTACAAACAAGGACCAAGTTTACGAATTTGTGACCAAATAAAAATGTTCAATGAAAGACGATGAAGATGAAATAGTTTGAACAAGACAAATACCAAAATACATCAAGACTCTTTGTATGACTTCAACTTTGTACATCATAAGTCAAACCAAACCAAAATTAAAAATTAATACGAGACCAAGTGATGTATATGAAGTTACCACAGCCAAAACCAACCTGTATCCCTTCGACAACACAAGCTACAACTCAACACCTAACCTAATCCCATCACCATAGCATGGCTACAAACAAGACTTCATACGATTTTAAATGGACAAAGGATCTCACTTCGTTTCTCTTTCATGTCGTACAAAAGCTCAAAGATCTTTACAAAGATCATAACACGAAAAAGAATACCTCATCATAGATCTAAAACTTCAAAAGAAAAGAACAAATAACTAACAAGATCTCAGTATGGTTTTACACTCGTATCTCTTATGAGATTTACAGAACCATTAAATATTCATACACGAGAAAACCAACTCATCATTGAACAATACCTACCAAGACCCATCTTAGGATCTTGAAGCCTCATCTAATTTTGAAGATGAGAAGTGTAGGTTATGTGTGATGGATTTGTGATTTGATCGGTTTGATTGAGGCGTTTGTGTATGTGTGACTGAGTATTACAATGAGAGGGGTGGATAAAATGGTACTCCGTATTAGGTTTACAAATGGTGTGAATATTAGGGTAAGAGAAGTGTTAAATACCCGTAATTTTAGGGTAAGATTTGGATTGGTCTGGGTTTGTGCTTGGGCCCGGGTTTAATTTTATTTCTTTAACAATGGATTGAAATAAGATGGTATATGTGGATTGGGCTGTTATGGACTAAAACTGATTTTATTTTGGGTTGCAAGATTATATCAAATAACATGGGCTGAATTGTGATTATTCATATGTATTTTAAATATATTGCGTTAATTTTTGGTATAAATTTTGAATACAAGGAGTGGTATTTTGGTTATTACAAATTTTCACGGGGATACATTTTTGACAAGATCGGAAAAAACCATTATCAAAGTTCACTTAAACCGTCCAAAGGCTAGTTTTGGGCATTTAACTGCAAGATGTGACTACAACGTTAATTCATTATTATTTATTTGAGGTTGAAGTGGAATTTCACGGGTTAGTGTACTTAGTATCTGAAGATATAGGGGTTTGTTGGATGCATGATTCTTCGAGATCCTTGTTCGAGCTTTTAACCATTACGAATGATAGAGACTTGATTTGTCTAGTTATACCTGATGTAAGGAGTTATGTTGTTGTGCTCACAATGTATAACTATCACTTTTAAGGAGTTACATTATAGTGCTCAAGTGTCACAAAAGGCTATGGATAATTCGAGAGAAGTTCATATACAATTAAGGATGTATGGATGGGTAGATGATTCTACCTTTATTGAAATACTTAGTACTGGTTCTTAGTCAGACATTAGTGCAAGTTTAAGTCACAAGTTCGGGTTGTTTTACTTCAGTCTCAAGTTCGTCATACTGGGTTTTCTTCATCAGTAGTTACTACAAAGAGCCGTCATAATGATAATGGGGTCGGTAAAGAGTTAGTTAAGAGGAGTATAAAAGAGTAGAGAAATTTTATCAGCAGTTGATTCTCACGGGATATTTATGGTACTTCACACTTGTTCGATTAATTGGACATACACGGTTACGCCGTCTTCAATTTCATCATCAACATACGTGGTGTATGTTTCTAATTCATCGAAAACATTGAGGGGAAGAGAGAGTGGTGTTCTTTTCTTTCTTTTACTTTTTTGCAAAAATCCTTTTCCTCCATAAGTTTATGCAATCAGGGGGAAGAAATGAGATGATTAGTGGTTCAAACGTATTACTTAGGTGTTATCGTCTCAACTTTCACGGTTTGTTTTGTGTGAAGTTATCTACATATGATGTCTTAACTGCATTATGATGCCCCACACACGGTCATATTATCGAGTATTCGCATATACACATGTGATTAATTTTTCGATGGACTGCAACAATCAGGGGGAAGAAGTAGTTATTTCATCTTTCATGGTTTGTTTGATGTGAAGCGTCTACATACGTGAGAAGATCATATTGATTTCTTGCATGTTACCCACGAACGGATTTTTCGCATTGTGTATAACTTTGGTGTGGTTTACTGTTCATCTACAAATTTCGCTGCACACTTAACACTTCAAAAGTTAGAAGACATGTCTACTACATCAAAGTTTCGCATCTGCTAAATACGGTTGTCTGTTTGGGCGGAAGTTGATTCAGAAACTTCGCCAAAAAGAAGTGTAAGAAGAAGCTGCTAAAGACATGTAGCATGAATTAGGAGGAAGTTAATCCAGTTCATGCATATTACATCATTTGCCTACAGTGAAGAAAATTTCTCAAGCCGAGGTATAAGATGAAGACAAAGAGCGTCAACTGCAGTCATCCTCGGCATTTGAAGAGCTTATGAAGAATTTATTTTACTTATATTTGTACTTATGAAATGTTGTAAGTAATCCCTTATATCGTCCCATTGGAGGAAGATTGTTGGGATCGCTCCTAACACGTAAATGGAACGATATTTATGGGATTACATTAATTATCATGTAAGCCTAATACACATGTACTGAAACTGTCATAGTGTCATTATTGTAAAGTGGTGTGTATGTTAGGCTATATAAGCCCTCCTAGACTTCACTAGGAGGGTGAGACTTTTGTATGTATCTCACTTTCATCTTTATTAATAAAACACTAGTTTCCCTTCTCTCTCTATGCTCTCTCTCTAACTATGGCTATCAAATATTATCATCATCCCCAACCTCCCGAATCACATAATCAACTAAATAACACCATCCTACATAAACTAATTCAACTAATTAACACTAAGCAAACGATAAAGGATAAGGTCTAGATCAATATTAGGAAGAACGTGCTAGCCAAGTTCATCCAACCAAATGGTAGTGATATATCTTAATAGTGCAATGATTACTTACTTGTTTTTGTTGGTGATTCACGAATGTAAAATAGGTGGGTCTTCTCCCTAAATCCTAACGAAAGGTTAACGCTGTCATAGTTAACAAGCCTGTATAAAGTCCTTCAACTATTAATTATAATCTATCTAGTTTTGACTAACTTAATTGCTTTAATCATGTAATTATCTAACCTAGAGGCATTACGCGCACTAGTCCTAATAGTGGAATTTGCTATGGGGCGTTACAAATGGTTTTCCTTAGCTAGGGACCGTTTCAGATGGTTTTCCCTACATTCTAGGATTACGATACGAATCTTAGGTTTATTTATTAATTCAAGTAACCACAAATACGGATATTTAAATTACAAAAATCAATTCATATTCTAAAAGACCTAGAAAATAAATAAGAACACAATCAAGCAAGTAAACGAGTATTTAGTGATAAACATAAATAATATCCAACGAGAAAAGCAAGTAATCGATGTAAAACATATTAAAACCAAATGATCTTCATAAATTTGGCTAAAACCTAAGGGTGTTAGCCCATAATCTCAGTAACAAAGTACATAAACATAATCAAAACGATAAAGTATGAATCATAGTGAATACAATACGCTAACTGAATGATTAATCTAAGTATTGGAGTTACAAAGAGTTCTCCAATGGAATCTTGGTGTTTGTAGGACCTTCTTGGCTCCTAAATTCGCCTGGAAATCAAGCTCGGTGGTAAAAAACATTACCTATGTCAAATGTTAATTTTTCTATATATAGTGTCTGGAATTGGCCCGATATGACATATCGGATGGCTAATATGGCGTATCAAGGTCTTTTAGCGTGGGCTCCACGATTAAAATATTCTGAATAGTGTACGAACCGCCTTCCAATACGACGTATTGGTGTTCTTAGATACGACGTATTGAGGTCTTTCCCGATCATGGATGTCTTGTGAAGTAAAGGGTTGGATACGGCGTATTCGCTGGAGTAAAACGGCGTATTGGATATAGGAACAATAGACTTTTCTTGTATTTCTTTGTTTTAGCTCCAAATCACGTCCTTTTCCTTAACTTTCATTGATTGCTACAATATTACTGAGATTTATCAAAAGTGAACAATTAAGTACCAATTCTCATATAATCTTTACTACCTTATAAAGTATTTAGGACTTTCTAAAGAAGGAAGTCTTAATTTTTTAAGCCTACACATCTTACTATAATTAGTAATTCATATAATTAAATTCTATACTATAATAATTGCATTATAATGTATATTAATAACACATTAAATTTTAGTATTAAAATGGATATTACAAACTTACAATAATACAAATTTATTGTTGTAATTTTTATCATAAACATTCAAGGTATAGAAAGTTCAAATGAGTATAAGTATGGATATCTATATTTGTATTGATAAACTTTACATAAATTCAAATACGCATCTACTCTTTTCGAACTATCAAACGGGTAAACCGTCAAATACTAACTTTCATTGCATACCACTTAAAGATCAAGGTACGAGAAAAACTTACATGTTAGGTACCGTCGCTGCTTGGCACGGGTACTATGCTAGTAGTATAAAAGAAGCAATATAAACGAAATAAATTATGTGTATATTTGGTAGTTATTTGATGTCATCATGCCTCCTCTACAATCTTCGTCAACCGATGATGCTAATAACATATGTCTATTTTGTGTTATTAGTATGTGACTGATCTATACTTGTTTTGAATTCATATTTTTTATATCTAAAATAGATTTGGGATTTTCATTCTTATTTATGTATTTGTTTATATGCATTTGGTTTAGCATAAAGATTTGAGTTAAGGGTTATGACATGTAGGGCTAAGCATTGGGTCAAAACCGACCCAACCCGAAAACTAATTTTGTGAAAAACATGAACCGAGAACCGAATCGAAATGACTTATGACTCGATCGGTTTCGGTATTGTGTTGGTCTGTTCGGTTCGGTTTAAATGGTTTAGGTGTGTTACCACCGCGTAGAACCAAAACCGAAAATGCAAATACAGAAAATCATAAATCGATCCGAATAACGTCGGTTCGGTTTCGGTTGGACCGGTTCGGCTTGGTTTTTGGTTTAGTTCGGTTTTCATTTGCTTTTGTTCAGGCCAAATGACATGATGATTGAAGATGGGTACAATGGTGGCAAAAGGTGGGTTAATGGTTCATGAATAATAAAATGACAATGGAGTGATGTTTATGAGTTATGGAATACTAATGATGTTTATGTCACAAACAAATAACTTGCACACGCATTAAGATATTCGTGTTGTGTATTCAAAATAAATTGTGATATTACATACTCTTACAAATGCATTTTGGTCATAATGTAAAATATTGTTTTACAAGATTAAAAATATAATACTGAAAAATATAATATTTGGTACAAAATTGATACATAGTCACAAAAATGAGCTGGTTATATGAAAGATAGGTGATACGCACACCACCAAAAGTGATGTGCACATCATAAAATCACATTAAACGAATGTTAGGCTAAGGGACGATAGATTCAATTTTTGACAAACCAAATGGAGGATCCACGTAATTTACTCGAATATCTTTATATAAGCTTATCTTTCCTCAAATAAGCCACAAAGTTTGGGCTTATCAAAACCCCCTCATATAAGCTTATAAGCCCAAACATACAAGCTCAGATAAACACTTTTCCTTATATAAGCTAAGTGGGTTAATATATAAATACATTACCGAACTTTGTGAAAATATTCGCCTAAGTTAATGAACTTTGTTTTTGTTCATTACCGATCTTTTAAAACCGGTTATATAAGTTACTCATATTATTTTTTGACTTCTTATTGTCAGTTTACATGCTTACCGGGCCAACTTATACACATGTGGCAACTTGAATTAAAAAAAAAAAAAAAAAAAAAGTAAATTTCAAAAATCATTCTTGTAGTTTGGTCAAATTACATGTTTAGTCTCTATTTTTCCGAAAGTGCACTCATCGTCTTTGTGAGGAACTTACAAGTGCATTCTTGGTCCCTGACCAAAATTAAATGACTAAATTACCCTCACAGGACCAAAGTGAAAGGGAAGACGGATAGGGTAGTTTAGTAATTTAACTTCAACCATGGGCCAAATGTGCACTTGTAAGTAGCGGTGTCATTTGGGTTGACCCAGTCGGGTTCGAGTCATTCGGGTCGGGTCAATTCAGGTCAAGGCTCAAAAAAACATACCCGAACCCGACCTTGTTTAGAATTCGGGTCATTTCGAGTTCGGGTCAAATCGAGTCGGTTCGTTTCGGGTATGTTCATTTCGGGTCGGGTCAACTCGGGTTCAAACTGTTTAGAACTCTAGGCCGTTTAAAAATGATACAATTTTGGTGTTCAAACTTGAAACACATTAAAATTTGAAAGAAAAGATCAAACTCGGGTTGACCCGAACCCGAGTAAGATACATATATTAAACCCGAACCCGACCTTTTTTAAAACTCGGGTTGACCTAATTAACCCGAATATAAATTTGAACCCGATTGACCCGACCCGAATAGCCATATTCGGGTTCGGGTCGACTTCTGGTCGGGGTCGGCTTTTGTGACACCCCTACGTTGTAAGTTCATCACATAAACGATAAGTGCAGATTAAAAAAATAGATATTGCACCTGCAATTTGGCTAAACCACGGGACAATTTTTGCAATTTAATGAAAAAATATATGGACTTTTTATTTTTATTTTTAATATTCATATCTCAATTTTCAAACTTTTTTCTTATATATAGCCACCACAACGACAATCTTCCTTCGCAACCGCAATCTCAAATACCCGGAATCCGCCGCCACCTGAACCCCTCTCGTACGCAACCGCCACAATCCTTTACCAATACCAAAAATCCACTGGGTGCAAGTTGTTTTGTTGTTTTTAAGTGTCTGTCGTATGTGTATTTTGGTGTGATTTTGTGTTTTGTTCTTCGAATCTACTAGTAAATGTCTATGTTACTTTATGAAATGATCTTTTTTTTGTGTGTTCATATTTTTGTTTAGTCCTGTATATTTTTCATTGTTTTTGTGTTTTTTTATTTCATTTCAGTTATGTGACTCTCTATTAAGTAGTGGTGGTGGACTGCTTGTGATTGTAGATAGGGAAGGACTTGGTTTGAGTACTAAACAAACATAGAGAGAATAGACATGATTTGAGTTTTAAGAGAATTAAACATTAAAACATTTAGTTATGAGTAAGGTGTGAGCAATAAGAAGAAAGATTTGAAACAAGTGAGGTGTAAATGACGTGTATCTTAGTTTAGTGAAGCGGACTATGGTAATCTGGTTAGTAACAAGTTAGTAGTCAATGAAGTAATATGCATGTAACTTGAATGAACAAAAACTTGGTAACTTGAATGAACAATAACTAAGTTCGATAACTTAGGCGAACAATTTTGTCATTGTTGTATTTGTATATTAACACTTCTTATTATCACATAATCTCTAACAAAACCCACAGCTAAATAACCAGACGCTAACACGTGCTCTTTGAACCATGGTAATCTGGATACCTCATGAAATAAGTTCATTTTTTCACAGGCCATTTAGCATATATTGAACCATTCTAACCAACAACAAGTCTCAACTCAAGGGTGTCACTACCATGACCAATTTACAGGCATACATTTTATCAACCCTTTGGTGTGCAACTCAATCACATCGAGAAATAATTGTCACTTGTTGTAAAATGACTAATGATACGCTTCATCTCCCTCTTTGTCGGCGATATTCCAGTCACCGGAGTTGCAGTTCTTTCTTGAACCACTCAGGTACTATAAACACTGTTGATAATTACATTCCATGAAAGTTATATTTTTGAAGGAGTAGATGACTTGATTATTTATTGTTTCTTTTAACAGGATCAAGTTTAGTAAATGGAACGGTGTCTTCCTCCAAAAGCAAGTTTGACGATGAAATTGAAGCATCTTTTGCTAAGATGTATTTCCATTATTACGGACAACCACTTCGTCAACAAAATATGATGCAGGATTATGTGAGGAGAGGTGAAATGTATGATTAATGTTGCTTTCTTTTTTAGGTTCCTACCATGCCGCGGTAATTGAGAACCAAATAGATTTTGGTGGACGGGTAGTGGTTGATGTTGGTGCTGGGAGCGGCATACTATCATTGTTTGTTGCACAAGTGTTACTAATGAATACTATATGGTGTTATATCACTATAAGTCTAGTTGCTGCAGTAAAGTAACCTAGTAGTCCAGCTTATATGTCTATTTTTTATTGATAAACTAGCAGGGTACTCGCGCGATGCGGCGACGGATACCTTGAAATAAAAAAATTCAATAAACCATGCTTTATAATCTGAAACGTTTTATGTGACGATAAATTTGCGGATGCAAAAAGTTTCATGTTGCATATTTCAACTCTTTAGAATATTATAGTAGGGTATCCGCGCGTTGCGATGGCGGGTATCAAGTAATAAAATTTTCGGCAAAAAATGTTTTCAATTTTATGTTTTCTCTTACAATAACTTTATCAATAGCGAAAACATAATGAGTTTGAGTAACTTTAAAAAAAGTGACGGATAATATCAAACTAATTCATATAAAAACAATTGAAAGTGGCGTGATTTTGCGTTGCGGTAGTCAATAATGTTATGGGTTATGGTCAAATTAGTTGATAGTGGTCCGTAGTCACAAGTAAGTAGAAACATTTTTTATATGAAATATATATATATATATATATATATATATATATATATTTGAACATGTTTGTATCATTAATATTGTTTATTACATTTGTCCCATATAGATAAAAATATATAAATAAAAGAGTACTTATAATATATACATCTTGTAAAGTATATATTTATAAAAAATGTTTGAATCATTAATATTGTTTATAACACTTGTCCCACATAGATAGAAGATATAAATAAAAGAATGCTTATAATGTAAAGAAAACTTACATGTATAAGCAATTATTTAGCGTTATCCATGAAAAGTATAATAATTAATATACTAATATATTAATCAATGAATTAGCACTTAGCACTTTGCACATTTGCATCATTTGTCTTAAAAAAAAAATTGTCCCGACCTTTACAAAAAACCGTTTTTTACTTTTGTGGTTAATTTTATTTAAAATAATTCAAAATTTATTTAGATTGGTTCTCGAAACACTCTTACGATATAATAATAGTTTTGGAACTTTGTAGTTTTGCATGCATTTTAAAATCACATTCATTTATATGTGCATTTTTGCATTAAAACTAACCTAATTCAAAAATAATAATAAATGAAGCATTAAATGTTGTGGAAGATAAATTAGTAAAAGCTATTTATTGTGTACATTATGCATTAAAATTTGTAATGCTTAAAAAACACATTAATAACATCTTAAAAAAATTTAGGAGAGAGGGTCATCCCTCCATTATAAGTAGTATAGATATGTGTAATATGTATAAAATCAAATAAATTAGCACTTAGTACTTTGCACATTTGCATCATTTGTCTTAAAAAAATTGTCCCGACCTTTACAAAAAACCGTTTTTTACTTTTGTGGTTAATTTTATTTAAAATAATTCAAAATTTATTTAGATTGGTTCTCGAAACGCTCTTACGATATAATAATAGTTTTGGAACTTTGTAGTTTTGCATGCATTTTAAAATCACATTCATTTATATGTGCATTTTTGCATTAAAACTAAACTAATTCAAAAAATAAATAAATGAAGCATTAAAATGTTGTGGAAGATAAATTAGTAAAAGCTATTTATTGTGTACATTATGCATTAAAATTTGTAATGCTTCAAAAACACATTAATGATATCTTAAAAAAATTTAGGAGAGAGGGTCATCCCTCCATTATAAGTAGTATAGATAGATATAGATATAGATATGTGTAATATGTATAAAATCAAATAAATTATCACTTGTGAATTTACATCTTTGCATCATTTGTCTTAAAAAAATTGTCCCGACCTTTACAAAAAACCGTTTTTTACTTTTGTGGTTAATTTTATTTAAAATAATTCAAAATTTATTTAGATTGGTTCTCGAAACACTCTTACGATATAATAATAGTTTTGGAACTTTGTAGTTTTGCATGCATTTTAAAATCACATTCATTTATATGTGCATTTTTGTATTAAAACTAAACTAGTTCAAAAAATAAAATAAAATAAATGAAGCATTAAAATGTTGTGGAAGATAAATTAGTAAAAGCTATTTATTGTGTACATTATGCATTAAAATTTGTAATGTTTAAAAAACACATTAATGATATCTTAAAATTTTTAGGAGAGATGGTCATCCCTCCATTATAAGTAGTATAGATTCCTGTTATTTTCTGGTATTAAGCAGTTATGTAATTTAGGTAGTTAATTACTGCAAGCACACTACAAGAAAAAGCGCTTTTAGTGACTAGAATTTAGTGCCCACTTTTTTTTTTTTTTTTTTTTTTTTAAGCAAAATAGTGACCATATAGCACATGGACATTAATATTTTGTCATCCATAAATAGTTAGTGACCAAGCTTAAAAGTGGTAACTACTTTGTCACTAAGTACATGTGAGATTTTTTTCAATATAAAAAAGTGATGACATTACGAGTCACTAAAATTTTAGAAGTTAATGACAGAAAATGTCGATCACTGTGTGACATGTATTGCTAGCGCGTTGTATATGTGATATAATTTTCAGTAACATATGCATACTAGTGAACAACAAATACTGCAAAAAGATGCACTATGTGAACAATAAATATTATTCCCACTAAATGGTTGTAATCTATATTATTTATAATGCATCTTGTATCTTCCATTCTATTAATTTTTTAAGATTTCATAATATAGAATTTTTAAGTAAATACAAGTGAAAAAGCATAAGTTACAACTATTTAAAGCACAAATAAAACTAAAAAAATACTATTCAACATATACAATTAACACACTATTTAATTTACCCTTTCACCAAAATATACAACCATTTAACCACAATGTACAATCTAATCAAGCTACTAAGCCAAGCACTTAAAAATAAAGCCATTAGGCTGCCTGCAGTAGTCGGTCGACCGAGTCGCTGTCATTGCAGCATGAGGGTCGAACTGGGTTGGTTGGCTCCAAAATTGACGAAGGGTTCATCCCCTCGACCGATAACTCACTTGACTAAAAAACAAAAAAGTGAACTGTTACATTATTGAAAAAACATTTTTTACTTTGTAAGATTTTCTTTTTTTCTGTTGTTTGTTAGGCTACCCACTGGTCACTCCCCAACTCACAGTAATAAACTAATAATAAAGATCTACTTAGACTCGAAAACGAAAAGAAAACTAAACAAGATCTCCGTTATTATTATTTCTAAATTAATTGTTAGAAAATGTATGGCCACATAACATCACATTACCAGAAAATTCAGTCACAAGGTACCCGAGTCGCGCGGGTACATATAGTAATAGATAATAAAAATATTTGCATCTCAACCGATTCCACTAATCTACCTCCATTTTTCCCTCCTCCGTCCCCATTTCTTTCCCCAAACCCTAGATCTGAAAACACACACCATCATCTCCACCCTCCCCAATTAAATACCAGAACTCGCCGGAATTGCCACTAGTTCTATGGAATTGCTTCGAGTTCATGATAGGTATATTTCCTGCAATTTTGTTTGGTTAGATGTTGATTATGTGTTTAGTCCTCTATGCAATAAATGAATTTTAGTCCTCTATGCAATTTTTCTTTTATAAGTGTAATGTTAATGTGATTAGGCCTTTTAATGCATGACAAGTGTTTGATAAAATGCGCAAGGGAAATGTTGTAGCAAATTCAGTGTTTGATAATGGTAGGCCTTTTACGCATGACAAGTGCTTGATAGAAGGCGCAAGGGAAATGTTGTAGGCTTGTAGCAGGATTAGCACTATAAGTTTGTATTGTTATTTCATACTTGTAGATAATTAGTCTTATGGTTACGACTATGTTTTGCGTATGTGTTGAGAGCAGCTTGACTAAAGTGTTTATGGTCCTGTGACGTGTTTGTCTAATTGCATTTATTAATATAAAGTTGGAACTCAAGGTGTCTAATGTTTGTAATTTAATAGATAATGGGCCTAGGTAGTTGTTCTTGTAGTGAATTGACAATGGCAATGTAGCGTGTTCTTAGACTTGCAGTTAGAGCATGTTATTTTGCACTTGTTAGCCCAATAGCAGGCATGACATATGCGACTATACATGTGGGGAGTCGTAATAGTAATAGTCGTGGGTGAGTTTCTTTGGTTTTGAACTAACTTTGTGGTTTTCTTACGTTGACGTGAATTCAAAAAATAGATAATGTAGTTTAGTTAGTTAGTTGCAAAAGTTGAAGCTTGATTTGTCTAACTTAATTGGAAAACTAAGGATACGAAGATGAGTAAAGGTGGATGAATTGTTTTAGTGCTACTCTTCGAAATTCGAATAGAAAAAAGAAGTTCTAAATGATCGAAGGCCAACACCATTATAAAAAGTAGTTGTGTTTGATTATTAGATGCTTACAAAGGCATAATTAGCATTATGTATATATATAATCACATTATGCTGAAACTTGAACTTGATGTTTTTGAATAATAAATTCGTGAAGTGAGATTTAGATAATTGTTAGGAAGAAAGTGAAATGAGCAGGCCTTAGTATTTTCATGTATAGTGTCAATTGCGGTGTTTATCAATTTATGCACAATGCGCAACTGATTGAAGGTTGTTATTTAAGTTGACAAGCGAATGGCGTAGTGACTGTTTATTTTATTTTTGTATTACAGTCCATAGAAAATGGCCGATACCGAATATATTTAGCCCCTAGTTTGTGACAATGGTACTGGAATGGTGAAGGTTTGTATCATTCTATACTTGTTAATTCAAAATTTTAATTGTTTTTTTTTTGCTTTGATTTGAGTTTGTTTTATGAAATCTGTAGGTTGTGTTTGCTGGTGATGATGCTTCGAGGGTAGTTTTTCCAAAGTATTTTTGGTAGACCAAGACATACCGGTGTTATGGTGGACTAAAAAGATGCTTACGTTGGTGATGAAGCACAGTCAAGGAGAGGTATCCTTACTTTGAGGTATCCCTAAGGCTAACAGAGAGAAGATGACTCGATTCATGTTTGAGACTTCCAATGTTCCTGCTATGTATGTTGATATTCAGGCCGTGCTTTCTCTTTATGCCAGTAGTCATACAGCTGGTTAGTTTCTACTAATCTAATTGTGGGCCTATTTGATTAGTGTTATTTAATCGTGCTTTAACTATATTGGGTATCCAAAAAAGTAAAGAAGAAAAGTAATAACATAATTAGCCTAAAATGTTATTTCTTATCAATTTCAAGGTCAATTTCTATCTTTTTTTCTCTTTCTGGTTATAGATAATGCTCCCAATAAGACACATCACGACTGACAATATAATGTGCTTATTTGAATTTGTTATTAATCCTTTCAGACCCTTTTAGGGTTAGTTACTAATGACTGTACTTCTCATGTCTGCAATATCAAGTTTTGCTTTTGGCATCGTGTGAAGTGCCTCAACTTACTGCCCGCATAAAAGTTATATGAAAACCACTACAGAGTGCTGTTACTTAGAATCGTCAATCCTTTTTCTCTACTTGTACAAAAGGTAAGTTCCAGTATTCTATTATGATGCTCTCAAAACTGCTTACAATAAGAAAAAGGTTAAAATCAATTGTAATTTGATACTTTTCTATTTTCAGCTTTGATGTTCGGGGCACTGGCATTTATCTTGTATATTTTCCATCATATTCGAAAATCCATGTGGACATGTGGTAATGATCAGTCTGGTTCAAAATAAAGAGTTAACGCCGAATATTGTAGAGAAACTGTTTCGTGAAGCTTGCCAAGCTTTATCAGAACCTTCCTTGTCTAGAGATACTTCCAGTTTTAAGGTGAGGTTTGGTACTTATAAACTTAAAAAACTAAATATGATCCTGTTTGATTTTCGTTAAATAAAAACATATTATAACCGTTATATGGGAAAATATCCAGGTGGAGTATGTTGGGAACTCAAAAGATGCTGAAAAGATCATACAAAGAACATTAAGGGAATTCACGTATTACGTGATCAACAACAGGTTGTTTCTGGTTTACCTTTTGTTTGATATTCTTTGAACCCTTAACCTGGTACTATATTATTATGCATTGGGTCTGCTAATTAATCTCTGAGTCCCTTGTAATATTTGCAGATACTTTGGGTGTCAGATAATGGGATTCCGGATCTTGGAGGGGATAATGAAGAAGAGACTTGCTACTCAGACGAGGTCAGCTTGATTTAATGATCCTACTTTATATATGAACCATTTTACTTTTTTGCCATGAAATTTTGTGGTACTGTGATGTTTAGATTAGCATGTCTCCTGGAAAACAGGTCAATCAGTCTGTTTTGATTCGTCCTGGTGCTTATAGAAAAGTCACGGTTGAGCTAAAGGTCTGCAAATTTCTTTATGCCACTCTTAAACTAAATAAAATATTTAACATAATTCAGTTTTGAAAGCAATTTTCTTATGGATACAGGTACATAATCTAGCTGTCAACGCTCTGCTAAAAAGCAACCAAGTAAATGAATTGGAGGAAGGTAATTATTTCAAGTTAGCATTGTTAAGTTAATTAGCAGGTCTGTTGCTTTCTTATTTCTAATTGTAGGACATATAAGTAATAGCAAGGGGTTGACATATGACATGTATATCTGCAGGCCCCATAATTGCTTGATCTGCTATTTGCTACTTCAAGATGACTGAAAAGCTACTTTGGCTCCAAAGGTATATTAAATTCAATGCAAGAGAGGTGCTTGATTGCAAAGATTTTTATATCATGAACAATTTACATAATCTAAGTGAGCTCCTTCATACTGCTATGCATTACTAGTTGTTTACAGCAATCGGGAATTTTACTTGTTTGATGCCTAATCAAGTAGTTATTTATCGTAGGTTCTGATGAAATTAAAATGTACCTGTAATTGTTTGATGTCTATTGAGTCAAACACGAGGGTCGGCGGGTTGAGTAAAGGGTCAAAACAGAATTTTATTTCAGAGGTGGTCAGATTGATGTATATACATAACGACTTTGAAGTATCTTACATGATACTCTCTCAAATCTCAGGCACAAGTTAGTTTACGTAGCTTGGCAACTTGCAGAATTTGATTCAGAATTCAGGTAGCACCAACCGTTATTAAGTACTTGGCGGGTTATTTTTGTTTTCGTTATGTGTTATGTTGGTATCAAGTGGATGTAATGGTGATTCTTATTTTTAGTTTGGAACAAAGAAATATGGATATGTAGATGTTATTAATTGTGGAAATTTATTGTTTCGAATAATTCTTTTTTCATTTTTCTGTGAAATAATTGTATTAAAGTAGGTATTTGCAGCTTTTTTGCAGATTTTTTTTTGCTATATTTTTTAAATTAGTGACCACTTACGCTGTCACTATTTCGGTCACTAATTGATCAAAATAGTGACCACTAATCCACATAGTGACGAGAATAAGTGATCAAATAGGTTGTCACAAATTTTAACGACCACTTTATGTCGTCACTATTTAGTGACCATATTCAAATGTCATCACTATTACATCTTGTGACGGACTTTTAGTGACGACGAGTGACCACTCATCTGGTCACTAAATCAACTTAGTGACCAAATATGTGCTATTAGTGACCATATTCGTGTGGTCACTAAATCGATTTTTCTTGTAGTGGCAGTTACAATTGGTAAGCAGTTGCACTTGTCTATCTTGTATATATGTAATAATAAGAAAAGGGACAGACAAGTTGTCTTTCCAGAAAAGTGTGTGTTTATGAGATCGAAGAGTTCTCTCTAATGAGCTCTTAAAATTCATGAGTAAATCGAACAGAAAAGGCAGAACAACAAAGAAATTCTCTAACCCGTCACTTGATTCACCCTACAAAGACCCATAACCAGATCCATAAGTCGGGACCATAACAACTTGGTATCGGAGCAACAAGACATGGGAGACTCGATGCAACTCTTTCAGCAACAATTTGAGGCTTTTATGAAGCGATACGACGAGGATAAGCAATACAATCTCAGTTTGATGAAATAAGCCGAGAAAACACTAACAACAGCACCACACATGAATCTCGCGTCAATCGACGCAACGAAGAAGGTTCTGATCATGGTGGTGGAGGAAGTGGGGTCACAAACCGTCGCTGCAAATTGGATTTTCCTCGGTATGATGGGTCAACAGATTCTTTACCATGGATGAGTCGTTGTGATTACTATTTTAGACACCAGCGGGTTGCGGATGAAGAGAAGATGAGTATGGTGGCGCCACATCTGGAGGACGATGCCCAGTATTGGTTTTTAAAACTGGACAGGGATCGCCCACATATGGACTCGGAGGAGTTTAAGGACCATTGTCGCCGAAGATTTGGTTCTTATGGTAGTCGTAGTAAGTTAGGAGAGTTGGTTAAACTCCAACAGACCGGATCTGTTGAGGAATATCAACGACAGTTTGAGAAATTGGCTGATCGTACATGTCATCTTCGACCATAACAAGAAGTGGAGATTTTCATCAGTGAGTTGCAAGACTACATTGCAATAGAGGTAGAATTACAACGACCAACTTGATCTCACATCTGCTTTGTACTTCGCGCGTTTATATAAACGACGTAAATCTGAAAATCAGTTAACACAACAGCATGTTCAACGAGTTGATCTGAGTCAAACTAACACGTCATCATCCACACAACGACCAAGTCGTTACATCAAGCGTTTAACAAGGGCTGAAAATGCGGAGCGACGAGTGAAGAATCTCTGTTTTAACTGTGATGAAATCTACTCACCAGGTCACCATTGCAACCAATTATTTTACATTGGTATTTCCGAATCTTCTGATGATGATCCAGAACCGTCTGTATCGCATGTGTAATGGTGTTTCTCAGTTGTTGGTTCTGTGGAATCCTCTTTCGCTTGCGAACAAGCTCATTGTCGGGAAGGGGAGTAATGTTATATCACTATAAGTCTAGTTGCTACAATAAAGTAACCTAGTAGTCCAGCTTATATGTCTATGTTTTTATTGATAAATTCCTGTTATTTTCTAGTATTAAGCAGTTATGTAATTTAGGTAGTTAATTACTGCAAGCCTTGTAGTTACAACTGGTAAGCAGTTGCACTTGTCTATCTTATATATATGTAATAATAAGAAAAGGGACAGACAAGTTGTCTTTCCAGAAAAGTGTGTGTGTTTATGAGATCGAAGAGTTCTCTCTAATGAGCTCTTAAAATTCATGAGTAAATCGAACAGAAAGGGCAGAACAACAAAGAAATACTCTAACCCGTCACTTGATTTCACCCTAAAAAGACCCATAACCAAATTCATAAGTCGGGACCATAACATATGGGTGTTTAGATTTGCATTTTGGAATCTGGGACTTGAAATTGCGATAATCAGTGTTTAATGTTTGGATATCATATTCTGGCTCCAAGTATACAGGGATCAAAATATGTTTTATTAACTAGTTTAGTACCGGCTACTTAAAAACCATTTAACCATGTTTTGATAGAGTTACTTATGTATCTTCTTTTTCGACCCAATCCTGGAATCTTTATATTTCCATTTCATAAATCCTACATCCAAACACCAACACATAGTTTCTCATCCTCTTTGTTTCTTCTCTTGTTTAGGCTGATGCGAAACATGTTTATGCTGAGGAAGCATCGGAAATGGCTGACTATGCTCAAAAGTTTATTGCTGGGAATCTTCTCTTGGCACAACGAATTACGGTTAGTGTCCCTAGTATAAGCTTGGTTGCTTATATTGTTGGATGCTTATCATTTGGAGGTATTCTTGGCATCGTCATGTATCAAGGGCAAAGTTGAAGATGTAGAATTGCCTGAGAAAGCAGATATATTGATCTCAGAGCCTATGGGTAAGCTCATCATATCTGGTTCATATTGTCTTATGCAGGTTTATTTGACGAATAAAAGATTACTTGCTTATGCAATTTAGTTGGTAAAAAAAAAAAACTGGTCATCTTTTTTTTACAGGCACATTGTTGGTGAATGAAAGAATGCTCGAGTCCTATGTGATTGCAAGAGATTGTTTTCTTGTCCCTAATGGGAAAATGTTCCCTAGTGGAAGGTGATCTTAACTTAATGATGCATTCTCATGTTATCATGATTTAAAGGCGGCCTATGAATTTTTGATGTGACGAGTGGTCAATATATAATGAAAAAGTTGCTGTTCTTTCTTTAATTATTAACATGTTATGCATTGAACGCTTGTCAGTATATTTTAAAAACATAAAATATGAAGTCAAAGTGATATCTTGTACTTGCCATATATGTGCGTATACGCCTTTTGACGTAGAATATGGAGCTTTTCGTGCCACATATCATGAAAATATAATAACAATAATGAAATCAGTTAAATTTAAGAATATATTGATGGTCACAATACCTTTGGTTGCAACACTGGTCAATAAAGAACTTTGAAACCAACCCGATGCTGATCGGCACATTCTACATACAAATCGTCAGGATAACTAAGGCCACCCCTAGTTTTTAAAACAGCAGCCCATAAAGATCCTGCAGTTTATGTATGTGTAATGGGTTAATTTACCTATCCAATAATTGCATAAAACTAATACACGGACGGTTCATGTTTAATATGTAACTAGCTAATAAACCTGAATCGAACCAAACATCCATCTTCACACAACCTGATGCTTTATCACGATAACTTTCAGGAAGCGATTCTTCTACAGACATGTACTAATAAACACAATGATTAAAAAAATGTACATTCCATAAACGCAAGTTCAAGTTTACACTAGACACGAGCAACATTCTCTTTATTTAGCGGAGGTTCCTTTGTCTCACTAATACGATTATTTTACAAGCAACATTTTATCAAGCAGTTGGTGTGCAAATCATTTCAATTTATTAGCACATAATCCGAAGCAAAACCCACAGCCAAACAACCAGACACTTTCACATACTCACGTTGTGATGTCACATGTAATGGCTAATGACACAGTTCATTTCCACAAAAATAAGGCCATTGGCGTACGTAGAACAATTCTAAGCAGCAACAAGCATATACAACCCAACTCTCATTACCCAATAAACACACAAGAACCTTAAACTCTACCAGCATTCAACGTTTCATACTTCCTTTTATAACAAAAAGGCTCAAAGGTGCTACTTGTAATTTATCCAATTTCGCTCAATAAAAACCAAATCTCCACTAAAAAGGCCATTTACTTGAAGGCGATTCAAGCAGACATTATATCAAACAGTGGGAGTGCAACTCAATTAATTTACAGGACTTGCAACTTTCATCCCTAGATGAAGACGAGTTGGGTTCCATTCAACAACCTATAAATGATTCGGGTGTTCATATTCATTGAACTCTCAGTGACGAAATGCATTTGATATAGACAAACGGTCTAAGCTTACTGGAAACCTGATCCATCAAGTAACATTACGCAAGTCTCCAAGTTGGGTACAGTAGCCATTACCACTCAAGCATTGAATAGCCTGCCAAAAGAGCTTAAGATTACCAATCATATCTCACTAAATCAAGTTCGCCTGCATGTCATATAAAAGGTCATCTTTTGTACTATATCTTTTCCAAATCACATTGTAGTTGTCACATAGATAAAATAAAAGGTTCATTTGTACAAATCCCTAGATGTGCATATGGGTACATTACTAGTTTTTAATTATTCAGGTGTCACACTGTGAAAATAATCACTTAAAAACAGTTATTTGAACATAATCACACCAGCTACATCGCATCTAACTATACAACATTTTTTGATACAAAAGACTTAGAACAATCCCACTTAAGACAAAACAAACACACATATATGCTGTATGTATGCTTGGATATGTTAGAAAATGACTCTGCAGCCCTCCAGACCTCCTCATCATACACTTTCTGTCTTTAATGAATTTAGAAGTAGCGGCAGTCTATCAACCTTGACTTCAAGCCTACAAGTTTAAAAATCATACAACAACTCACTGTCTGTAAACTCATAACTAGTTTTAGTATAATAAAGTATGCTATATTTTAACACAAATACAATAGAAGCCTTTTGCTGATACTCAAAGTAAACACGAATTTCAAACAGTACATGAATATATTCTTACACTGGCCGGAACTCGAGACCACATACGATGAGGCCAGACATTGTTCCTTCATGACTTGTGAATTTCATATCAATAGAAAGAGAGCCATCCTTGAATTCATGAGCTGAGTTAAATTTCCACAATTGAATCTCCATCCATCCATCTTCCCTTTGTTTTGGAACCCGAGTAATATCATTTATATTCGATGGGCTCGGGGTTATAAAATAAACAAATTCAGCCTCGTTGTTTTCTTTATGGTATACATCTTTTACTTTCACTGGACAATGCAACCCTTGGCACTTTTCTGAAAGCTTGAACACAAGGCAACACACATATTCCGTAACCGGTGACAACATTTGACTTTTGATCGTGCATTTGAGATGAAATACTTGTTGTGGTAAAAGCTCAATCACCTCTTGAAATCTGCATGTACAATATATATTACGATTACATACTTCTCAAGAACAGGAAACTAAATCTAAGAAGTGAAACTTTAAATCCACCATCCGGCTATTCACGAATTTTAACTATTTAACCAGAAAGCAAAGAATTTGGACCTTGAATAATCGAATCTAGTTATTCGTGACTGTAACAAATTAGTTACTAGTATATAACAATATATAAAGAAGAAAACCTGGATTGGGCTGGTGGTTTTGAATTAAAAATATCCACATTAGAAAATTTGTATAAAGCTGCCTTTGCCGAAAGCACAAGAAGTTTCTTTCCTTCGACTTCGCCCAACCAGAACAAGTCGTCATAGTTTCTGCATATCTTGAATATTTCTTCAAAGTTAGTTGGCAATTGTTGTGCTAGACCCACATTAAAGTCTGATTTCAAGACTTGTTGGACTTCCTTCATTTTTCCGATCTCTTCGTGGTTCACCTGTATACAATTATCAGTTACGTTAGATATGCAACTTATAACATGATTCTTTTTGTTACCGTGCACTCACATCCCATATATACAACTTAAACAAAAGAGCATAGAATGGAACCAAGGGATATTAAAGGATATTTTCAAGCTTACTATATCAATGGCTCGAAATTCAATGCCTTCAACATAAACTGCAGCATCTCCACAATAGTAGGATGAAAAGCTCTCAAGTAGAAACTCAAAAACGACATCTTCGTTCTGATTCGAGAAACGGTGCAACTCTATCATCATCCACTGCTCATCTCTCCATGTTGCGAAATACGCATGAAGACTTTTGTGTCCCTTTCTATACCTTAGGTTAACATACACAGGTTTACTTGAAAAGTTTCTTGAATCACAAAATTTGAAGACTAAATAGACCCCATAAACAACATTAGGAGATAAAAATTGAGCTCTTGTCTTGATTTCGATGTTCAAGTCGGAAATATCTAACATCTCCACAACCGTCCCAAACCTGCGCATATTATAAACATCCAAGTCTAAAGTCAAGCTTGTATATTCCCATACACTTCTACTTTTGAATTTCGTAATTTATTGGAACAAGAGTTTAAATTCTATCTTAGAATTTAGTGTACCAGACAAATTTCTATTTAAATAAAGGTAAGAATGTTATAAAAAACACTATCAAGATGCTAGCAAAATTTAAAATTCAAGGTCATGAGAACAGAGGACCCACAACAGGGGCATACCTCAACTACCTGATTAGAAGGTTTACAAATATATAGTAAGTATTAAAATTTATTTTGTCTTGTACAACATCAGTACTCACTGTTGATATGTATGTATGCAGGACCACTTTTGTTATTAACCTTATGAGACGAGGTCCAATGTTTAGTCATACAGAAGGTTTGGGTCTCAAGTGTAAAAGAGCTATAGATGAAGGGGCTCTTGCTCTGTTTGATTAGTGCATGGGATTCAAAGGATTTCAAATATGTTTTATGTAACTGCAGGAAGTCATTGTGATAAGTAAGTGTAATACATAGTCAAAGGGATTCTTAAGTTATTAAAAAAAGCATTAAATGTAATTACGCTTAACACTTAATATTAATAAAAAGAGAAAGAGTTAGAGAGAATAACCTTGATTCTGGAAGAGATTTTTGCTCATGTGGACAAGCGTATTTGTAGGAAAACATTGTCGCTGAAACCATTTCATTTCTTTCTCCATTACCATAGAATGACAACAACTGATATATAACAAAACATAAATTAGGCTCAATTATTATGATGTGTAAATGTATGTGTGGTATTGAATTATCCCTAAAAAAGGAAAAGATATATAGAAAACTGAAAAACACCAAATAAACTAGATACAAGATGAACTGATTACCACTTTGTCTTGTTGAAGGAGGATTCCCTTAGACAAAATGTTGTAAAGTTCCTCTTTCTTTTTGGCAGAATAGACTTCTGGACACTTTGACATCTGGATTATTTCTTTATAGTCTTTTGGCAATTTGGGCTCCCATTTCTCATAATCCTCCTGTATATACATTAATCAATTAATAAACTCATGTTTCATACAATTACCTTCTTATAGTATATAAAACATTTAGACTTCATAGTTAAGATATATATTGAAACTTACCTGAAATTCTAATGATTTCTTGAGTTGTATGACCACTTCATCAGCTGTTGGCCGTCTTTCTCTCCTGTGATGTATGCATTGATATGCAATTCTTGCAAATGTAATAAAGGACTGTGGCACAATTTGTTCTTTGATACCATCAAACACTAACTTATCAAGTTTTCCTACTTGATAGTGGTGTTTAGCCAAAAATGGTAAATAAAGATACTCATTATCTAGCTCTTTGGATGATAGTTTCCCACACAATATGTCAAGTAAAACCGCACCCAGTGAGAATATATCAGACTCTTTAGTTAAGAAGCCTGTTTTCGAGTGTAGTGGGTCATGATAGCCAATTGTGCCTGTAGCATTGTCGATGACATAATCTACATCTTGATTTGTTGGACATACCAAGGAAAGCCCAAAATCAGCAATTTTTGCTTTCCAATCATCAAACAATAGAATGTTGCTACTGTTGATGTCCCTGTGTATCACCAGTTCTGGACTTAAAACAGTTCCATGAAGGAACTTCAACCCCATTGCAATATCAATGCATATTTTAAGCCGCATCACCCACGTAAGACTATCATCGCTCAAGTACTTATCAAGACTTCCTCTCGATGCATAATCATAAACAATTATTTTCTCATCCTCTTCATCACAGTAGCCTACAAGACCAATGATATTTTCATGTTTATACTCCATAAGGATTTCCAGCTCTGTCATAAATTCAGCTTCTCCTTCAGTAGACTTCCATTTCAACCGCTTTGCAGCAATGATGTTATCTCCATGAGTACTGTGAGTAGCTCCCTTGTATACATTCCCAGAATCTCCCTGTCCAATGATATTTTCTTGACTGAAGTCTTTCGTGGCCAACTTTATGTCTTCAAGTGACAGTTTGAGGCTGTCTTTGTGGTTCTCCTGTGATACATGGGATTAATAAGTCAAAAATAAACTGAACTGTGTCCGTCTAAAAATTACTTTGGATTATGTTTTTTAATTTTTAGGTTCTCGGTCTCCAAGTTCATGTCAATATTATGGTTATAATTCAAGTATTTTTGTTGCATTTTAGAAATTAAAGAAACAAATATATATAATCACGACGAGGGGGAAAGAAGAGTGAGGAGGCTTACAGACGCATTGAATGGGTAACACGTTATAAAATTGTATTATCACTAAGTTAATTTTTTATGATTATGATGAGTCACAAAACTTAAGGACTAAGAAAAAACTTAAATGGTAAGGTTGTAAGTTGAGTAAAAGTTTGAGAAAATGTTTTTAAGCAAAATTATAATGTACTTATGTCACATATTACTATCAAGAATATGCAGAGATTAAAAAGTTGTAATTTATATTATTGACTTACCTGAGAGTTTAAAGCTTTTTTGAGTTTGTTGATGACAACATCTATTAATGGGCGTTTTGCTTGAGTTTCTGCTAGACATTGAAATGCAATTTCCGAAAATATGTCCAATGACTCTTTATTGGGTCCTTTGCTTAAAGAAAAGATATGTTCATCAGTTTCTTCCTTTATCTTGTGATCAACAATTTCCATTGTTGTCCTGTTTTTATAATGATCTCTTGCAATGGGTGTAATTCCTTTTTCATTCACTGCGGTGTATACAGGATCATAGGCCAACCTTCCGGTCAAGATCTCATATAATACTACCCCAAAAGAATAAATGTCGGACTTTTTATTTAATCTTCCATTATTCTGATACTCCGGATCCAAATACATATCCGTACCTGCAATCGTATTGATATTGAGAGTGCTGGCCTCTTGATCTACTGGGTGGAGTTTGGAGAGCCCAAAATCTGCAATTTTTGCAGTCCAATTATCAGCCAATAGAATATTCGCACTCTTGATGTCACGGTGTATCATCTTTTGTTTGCCATGATCTGTGTTGTTGTGAATGTAATTCAAGCCATGTGCAATATCAAGACATATCTTTATGCGTTGTACCCAAGTAAGATTAGCCATTTTATCGCTACTTCCCAAATAGTCTTCAAGACTTCCTTTAGAAGCATGCTCATAAACCAGGATCATTTCACCGTTACCTTCCGAACAAAATCCAAGTAGAGAGATTATGTTATCATGCTTACAAGTAGTTAGAGTTTCAATTTCTAAAATGAACCCTTGTCCTCCTATTTGATTGTGAATGCGCTTTACGGCTACCGTGCTTCGTTTTTTGGGTAAATCGCACTTATTTACACCTTCTATCGACGAGGAATTACTGCTATCGAAATGTTCAAGATCTGCTTTGTACACATCACCGAATCCGCCTGACCCGATGCAAATTGCGTTGTCAAAATTGTTGGTAGCATCGATTATATCATTTAGTGGAATCTTCAAGTGTTCCAAGTTTTTCCCCTGCAACATTAGGGAGTTATGCAACAACAAATTAAAAAAAATAATTGACCAATGTGAGAATTACACCTAAAAGCAATGTGACAAGACTAAAGATACATCTAGCAAAAATATCAATACATGTGACAAGAGTGAAAATGAAGATTGAGAGATAAAGAGGTGGCAAAATGGGCAGGCTAGGCGGGCATGGGCCACGGGCTAAATGGGTACGGGCTTAAAAGGGCATGGGCTAAACGGGCGCGGGTCAAATGGTCATTTGTTATATGAATCGCTTTAGAGAACACCCAAAAGGACGAAATAAATTTACTCAAACATAACATCTCATTTATTTTTTAAAAACTAAATATATTATATCTATAATTTTTTATTTAAAATAATTATAATATTCTTCAATTTAAAAAAATAAGTGCCCGTTAATGCCCGTTTAACTTTTAGATGGGCAATACATGCCATTTCAAAAAAAATGAGGGGGCTAAATGTGCACAATACAAAATTGCCTAAATTAACCCATCTTTTTATTTTGTGCACAAATTGTCACCTCTAACATACATATCTTGTGTTTTCAGATAGTGAATTTATTAAATGAAATGAACGCATGTTTTCATGGCCGCGCATTGTGGCGGCACACATATAGTTTCAAGAGTAAACAACATCGTTCGTCCATGTGGTTTGCGTTGACTGCACCCTATTTTCCTTTGACCCAAAAAATGCACCATCCATCCTTAAGTGGCAGGCGTTATCCGCCGTTCGTCCTTCCCTCTAACGGTTGTAACTAACGCCTCGTTAAGTCACCTAACTTAAAGGTATTTTGGTCTTTTTGTCTTTATTTTTAACTTCTATCTTCTTTTATTGTCTATCTTTTTACACAGGCAATCACACACACGTTCTAATCCTTCATATATACACACTTTCTAAGTTAGATTTTGTTGTTCTTTTTCATGATGATGATAATGAGTTAAAAAGGATGATAAATTATGGGTTTGAATTTTGTTGTTGTCGATGTTGTTAGAAAGAGATAGCGGTGATGGATGTTTTGAATTATGGTTTTGAATTGGGTGTTTTGATTTGATTTAATTTGATTTTTTATGTGTTTTAAAAATAAAGTGATGGTGATGGGCGGTGATGAAGATGAATAAAGGAGATGGTGGTGGGTGGTTATTGTTGGAGTGAAAGGATAGATAATGAAGGAAAATGAAGTTGAAAATAAAGGCGAAAAGACCAAAATACCCTCAAGTTAGGTGACTTAACGAGGCGTTAGTTATGGCCGTTAGAGAGAAGGACAAACGGCAGATAACGTTTGCCATTTAAGAACATACAATGCATTTTTTTCCGGTCAAAAAACGATAGGCTGCAGTCAACGCGAACCACAAGGACGAATGGTGTAATTTACTCTAGTTTCAATATCAATATGTAGAAGTTTTAAACTTGTAATGTTGTTATATTTTAAAACAAAGTATAAAAAGAATGAAAGAAAGGCACGGTGTTATGTGAATTTAAAATTTTATTAACCTAATAAAAATAAGGCTAAATAATTACTCCGTAGAATAATTAAAACATGGGTTAATTAGTATAAAATAAAGAGTTAATTACTTAAATGGTCCCTGTGGTTTGTCGGGTATAACGGGTTTAGTCCCTAAACTTTTTTTTTTGCGGATCCTCTCCCTGTGGTTTTGACCTGTAACGGGTTTGGTCCTTTGACCATCATTTCTGTTAGTTTGACCGTGAAATGCAAAATTAAGAAGGTTAAATGACGAGATTACCCTCATTTTCAACATCAATTATCTTGGATCTTATTTTTCCCAGCAAACTCTGGCCTTCTCTTAATTTTCCGGCTACCATATAAATAGCATTCATTAGGAGATTCATAAACAACAAAAAAACACCAAGATATATATTAAAACCAAACATCAATTGATAAGCATCTTAACTCCATGAAAAACCAAACATGTATCTATTGTCCAAATTTATCTCCGTAACAAACTATCAACATATATCCATCAAATTACAAAATAAGACCAGCACATTCGTAAAAATTAAAAACCACTTTATCAAAATTTGTTTATCTATTAACTGAACATTCCTTTTTCTTCATCACCTTCTTTTCCACCATAAGAAACAACTAAAAACCCCTTTCAAAAGATTTGGCCAAATTGGCTTTTCTAGATCTAGTTGGCGGTATGAATTCATACATGGAACCCACCAAAAAATTCCGGCCACATTCATATAATTCAGGCTACCTGAAATACAACTATTAACTCACAATCAAACCCACTAGAATTGATTAACCAAAAACCTTCAAAGTCACCATTTATACACAAACACGCCGCACCAACAACCCAGATCTGACCCATTGTTGAAGATTAGGGTGGCGGTTTTAGGGGTGGACATATGCAATGGATGTGTTAATGTTCAGATGGTGTGACGGGTTAGATGGTGGTGGTGGTGACTGTTTTTGAAGGTGGCGGTGGTGACAGTTTTCGATGGTGGTTTTGATGGGAAAGTTGTGGCGGGCTGTCGTGAATCCGGCAAGGGACGGTGGTGATTCATAGTGGGTTTAAAAGACATTAAGAGAGTTGAGATTTGTAGAGAGATAGATAAAGATGTGAAATGTCTGTATATTTATTTGGTGTTCTTGGAAAAGCTTAAACTTAATTTAGAATACACTTGAAAAGACAATTATGCCCTCAATTTAACAGTCAAACTAACAGGATTATTGGTCAAAGGACCAAATCCGTTACGGGTCAATACCACAGGGAGAGGATCCGCAAAAAAAAAAGTTTAGGGACTAAACCCGTTATACCCGACAAACCACAGGGACCATTTAAGTAATTAACTCTAAAATAAATTACTTAAAATATGGTTTAAGATGTTTTATTATACGTGTTTGAAGTTTGAAACCCGATACTTTAAATAAGGTTTTAACTATCTTTTCAATCATTTTATAGCTTTTTTCTTCATCATAGCCTTATAAATGATGGATCAAGATTCTTTCAAGTTCACTTTCAACTTGATAGATCAAGTTAGTGTTGTTGTGTGTGGAATTTGAATTAAAATAAAATAAAGAGGGGTGATAGAACCACAAAAAAAATATCAGGTGTCACTTCTTAATTGTCTAAATCAAAAAGAAGAGAAAGAAAGTATAGAAAAATACTACGATTAGAGATTGACACCTTATCACCACTCTAAAATAAAAGTCTCACTTGGCTCTCTTTTTTTCCTTCCTTACAAAAACCTCAATTTGATTTATCATGTTTGAAAGTGAACATAAAATATATTTAGCTATCCATAGCAAAATAGGCATAACAATGGTGCTAGTTTGTTATTTATTTTATTTTATTTTTAATTCTACATTATCCGTATTTAAAAGTTCACTGGCCTAAATTAAGAAATAATATTTGTTATGATTCATGGTTGTATTACTTGTATATATAGAAGCGATGTAGGGTCAATAAAAGTATGAATGGAATCGAGTTTGTATATGCTTGTCTAGGTATCATTTTTAAGGTTTTTATTGCGTTTAGGGGGAAGGAAAATTTTATAATTATGTTAAACCATTATCCATTCGTTGGGGACAAACCCAACTGGATGTTTATCCTAATTTAGGTTGCCAGGTTTTGTTCTTGTTAGGGTGTTCGCTTAAGAGTTTATTTACTTTTGTTCTCCTCATTTTTGGATGACAAACTTTTAGTTCTTGTCTTTTACTTTTTATTCATCTCTTCCTCTTTGAGGTTTGTATCTCATGATGATATTGGTTTATACAATTCTTTTCTGTTTTCAGAATTAAAAAATAAAAATAAGTAAATAAATAAAATCCAAGGTTTATAATTTAATGACATGTCTAATTTATAAACTTTTTAAAAGCTCCATCATAGTGCATGCTTTATTTATACAATCTAGCTAAATGGTCACATTTATTATACAACCATATTCATCATATTTATTATAAAAATGTTAGTTCTATACAATCAAGGTTATCTATAAGAATCTTAGTTTTATTATAAATAAATAAATAAATAAATAAATTAAAAAAAAATTAATATATGATACAATTTCTTTGGTAAGTATATAGTGGCTATACTATTACCCGACAATAAGAGTTGGTTGGTTTAAAACATAAAATTGACCTATTTGTAGAATTAAAAAATGGTATAGCGAGGATATAGTGGGGTTATACAATAACCCAAACAATAGAGCAACTCTTTTTTATTGATTAAGATAACCGGCGTTAAATTAAAAGTTTAAGGAAAATATTTACCTTCAAATGATCTGATGATGTGGCGTCAAATTCATTTTTTGGAAGTTCCTAACATGATATTTGCAAGAGAATAGGAAATCAGTTGAAAAATATACCAATTATTGTTACATAAAGATGACAAGCAAAGTTGATGTTCTTACTGGATTTTCATGTTTTTGTTGAAGTTCGAATGCTTTCTCAAGTCTTTTGACAACCTGATCAATATATGGGCGATCTGCTCGTTCCTCTTTTATGCACCAATATGCTGTCTCTGAGAAGATTTTTAATGATCCTGGGTTCATCTGTTTTCGTAAATAAGGCATGATCATTTCATCCAACTGAGATTTGGCCAGCTGACTTAATAAGAACCCCTTTCTCAACTCATCTTCATCTTCGTTTTTGTCTCCGTCTTCATCTGCGTCTTCTGCACTCCTTCCGCATAAGACTTCGAATAATACAACACCGAATGAATACACATCTGACTTGTGGGTCACACCGCCAGTCTTTTTATATTTTGGGTCTAGGTATGCATTCTTAACAATATCACGAGTAAGAAGAAGACGGTGCCTCCGAGCTACTGTATTTTTCAATGCAAGTTGAAAACCAGATAACTTGGGTTCCCATTTGTCATCAAGTAAAATTTTTGAACTCCTGACGTTGCAATGTATGACACTAAAATCGCGTCCAGCATCATAATGGATGTAACTCAGTGCATTTGCAACGCCCAGACAAATCTTCAACCTTTGCATCCATGTGAGGGTCTCGTCACTTAGATATTTGTTGAGACTTCCGTTGGCCTCCTTCTTGTATACGATAATCGTCCTAACCTCATCATCACAAAAACCAATAACAGACACTAGATTCATATGGTTGAGACTAGAAAGCATCGACTTCTCCATCCTAAACTTTTTGCTCTCATCTTTTACATATTTAGGATAGATCCCCCATGCAACAATATCATTGACATGTCCGGAATGCAACATACGGCCTTGGTAAACCCATGCAACTGTTTTTTCTCTGAACATATTCATGGGAGCAAAGTTGTTGGTTGCGGATTCGATATCTTGAAAGCTGAAGTGAGAAAGGTATTTTAGGGAAGACATTGTCCTTTTGTTGGAACTGGATTCAAAGCCTGTGGATGTGAAGTGACTCGCTGATCCCTATATGTACCAAAGAAGACAACTATAAAGCGTGCAGATTTTCAGGGTGGAACACTTTAGTAAGGTTAATCATTCATTTTTAACATTTATCTAAGAGCTACAAAATATGGTGAGAAGCCGAGTAAGTATAAGAGGGGATCTTGTGTATCATTCTGAAGAATAGTTAAATTATGCAAAAATTGTTGTCAATGTGATATCTGGTCAACATGGAAAGATATTCTTATATTTGAATGTTATCTCCTTACTGGAGTAAACTATACTGCATGTATAACTTGAACCTAAATTTAACCATAACTCGATCACAACCACCACCTTTAAGACATATAATAGTTTACTCGCATATTTCTTTATCTTTAAAGATTTCAGTGACTCACAACAAACGTTCAAAAAGTTAATTACCTTCTCATGACTGGATAATGTCCCTCCAACTTTGTCCACAACTGATGATTGTACCTTTAACAACAATGGCAATAAATCGTAAATAAACGTTGCTCGTATTATAGAGTAGTAATTGTGATAGAAAGATAAAGAGTAAAAACCATCTTACAGCATTTTCACATTCCAATTGAAGTTCCAACGCTTTTTCCAGTCTTGTGACAATCAGATCCATATTTGGGCGTTGCGATTGTTCTTCATTCAAGCACTCATACGCTATTTCCGCGTAAATGTTCAGTGATTTCGGATTCATCTGTTTCCATAGATCCGGATCAATTATACCATCGAGTATTTTCTCTCTATAATGAAAAATTGCCACTGGAGCCAAATACTTGTTATCTTGATCGTCACTTACTGAATTCCTACCACACAATAGTTCAAACAATACTATCCCAAAGGAGTAGATATCTGACTTGTGGTTCACACTGCTAGTCTCAACATATGTTGGGTCTGTATAACCTTTCACAGACCAAACTGAATCAGTATGGAAAGAATGGTGCCTTTCAGATGCTTTAATCTTCATGGAGTGTTGAAATTCAGATAACTTGGGTTCCCAGTTATCATTCAATCGAACGGTTTCACTGGTGATGTTCCGGTGTATAACGCTAAAATCTCGTGGCTCATCATAATGAATGTAACTCAATGCATGCGCAACACCGACAGATATCTCCAATATTTTCACCCATGTCAACAGCATCCGGTCACTTAGATAGTAGCCAAGCCTTCCCCTAGAGTCATGCTTGTAAATGATGGTCTCTGCACCAACTTCATTACAAAACCCAACAATAGGAACAAGATTTTTATGCTTGAGAGTAGATAGCATCGAAATCTCCGTCCAAAACTGTTGTTGTAATTCATCCCATTCTTTATTAATTAACCTCCGAGCAGTTATATCTATCAACTCACCAGACCACGAGAGTTGCCCCTTGTATCTCTTTCCAAATCCAACTGTGCCTACGACATTTTTGTCATCAAAATAGTTGGTGGCGGATTCTATATCTTCAAAGGGGATTCTTAGGTGAGCAAGGTGGTTGGGCGAAGAGTGAATCTATAACAAAAACGGAGTTTGGGTTACAAAAAGAATGTGAGACGATATTCAATTAATATGCAAATTAACAGCAAGTGATGCGTAACATCCCTTTTTTAGTCATATTTTTTTGAGAAAATAGCCATAATAGACAAGTCGCCCTTCGAATTATCACTTTCCAGGCATAAAATTATTAAAAGTAAAAAATATACCGAGCGAATGACAACTTGTACAACACAACCAAAAGCTAACAAGTGTCCAAGTATTGTAGGTGGATTAATCGTTATTCGATTGTTTAGGGACACGTGTCAAACGTAAATACGAGTTGCCTAGAAAATGAGTCTTCCTTGACCTATTTTGAAGTTTTCCCTTTATTTTTAACCCTAAATGTATCCTATATTAAAAAAAATTATTGTACTCCTCCACTTAAAATAACTATTCTTTGATAATAATAAGAAAAAACATAAATAACATTGTTTTAGAAGTCTGCTAATTATGATTTACTTTTTAATTTTTTTGTTAACCGCTTAACTTTTTTTCTTAAAAACCCTTTTATCTTTAATTGTGTTTGACCATTAAAAAATGACTTATATTTCAATGTTCATTTGATGAAAACCTTTATCATTTTTAGCAACGATTTTATCCTTAATATTGTTTAACCATTTGATTTAACCATTTAATTTTGGATAACCATTTAATCAGGGTGTTCAAACAATTTGAGAAACCAACAAACTGAGCCGACTCACTCAATCCAAAAGAAAAAAAAAACGATTACTGAAGAAATTGAAATCGAACTAGCCCACAACCGGAAGAATCCGCTTATCAAGGTTCGGCTTCGGTTATTATTTCAAAGGCAAATAGCATAAAAAATTACTAAAGTCAATTCCAATTTTAATTTAAGGTACTCCTCTTATTTTTATCGATTTAAGGTAATCTTTTTTCCTTGCAAATTCGAAAAGATTTTACTTATACGATAGGTTACCGGTCATCCTTTCAACTGTCTTATATGGTGACGTGGCATTATTGTTTATCAATTTCTTTTTTTAACACAGTTTATTACTTTGAGTAATGCTATTTAGACCTAAAACACAAACCTAATTATAAGCCTAATGCATAAATCACTTGTACATTTACATTAAGTATTTTCTCTCTTTAAATTCTCACAAATCATTTTTTCAAATCAACCAATCAAATCATTAGGTTCATTTGTAGGCTTCATTAGTAGGCACAACAATCATTTTTCTATTACTTTATCAATTTCAAAAGAAAAAGTTAGTATCTTTGATTTACTTTGTCTTCTACAAACCATTACACCTCTAATTTTCTAGCAAATTAAAACAACCCATAACACAAAGAAAATGTTAAAACACGAATCCAAATCGGATCAACCAAAACACTCCGTCAGACAAAAACAGTTGTTATAACACAAACTCGATATTAAATCTTTGAGGCTGATCTCGACGGAAACTAGGTGGGTTTCATAAGCTCGGTGTCTTCGGGAAAAGGTCGTCGGGAATTGTTGCTATAGTAAGGTGTGTATCACCGTTAAGAACTTTGTGTCACCGTAAAGCAAGTGGGTGTCACTGGATATGAGGTGGCGGGTGATGGTTGACTGGTTGTGATATTGTTAGTTAAAGATTGATGGTAGGTTTTGAGGTTGAAGATGAAGATGATTGTGTAAGATTTGTTGGTTTAAAGTTTAAACTTCTTTGTTAGTGATTGAAGATGGTGTATAGAAATGAATAAATTGAACATGCTACCAACAACATACAGATATTGAGAATTTACAAACTTGCCATGTTGGCATAACGTGCCTACGTGGCATGTCAAATATGTTGGAAAATTTAGTGCACTTGTGGGATGGTTCACACCTTGTAATGGGTTAGGAGGTACGGAGTGTACACCCATAAGGTCCATGAACACCCTGACTCTAATAGTGGTATGTATTGGTAGTGCTTGGTGAAAGTACTGTTGTGGTTAACACTGATTATCAGTGTTTCCACTGAAGCAGTACTTCAGCAGGATCAGTGTTTCCACTGAAGTGGTATCTCACTGAAGTTGTGTTTACACTGAAGCAGTGGCGTTTCCACTGAAGCAGTGTAACCACTGAAAGCACTATGAAAGTACTGATATAAGTACTGATAAATGACAGTTACAACTGCATCATTATGACCACGTTTAATTGGTCATGTAACCACTAACGGCTATAATGGGGATAATTATGAGGCTATTAATGGGCCGATTAATACTCATAATTCGATTGGAACAGTCAAGAGTAACCTCCTATAAATAGGAGATCTGAACATGCATGAGATATACACAGAAAACACTAAATACTTATAAGCAAAAGGGTTATAGAATTGTGCCTAATTCTCTAACTGCATTTGGTCTTATCCCAAGTAGATATTCGTGATACCCAGGCATTAGGGTCGAATAGTTTACTTTGGAAAGTGATCACACGATTCCAAGTGATATCCGGTAACCACCTAGTGCACTACAAGAAAAGGGGGCTTTTAGGACCCTTTTGTAGGACACCTTTTTAAACAGCGTCCTAACAAACAATTTATAGGACCAATTAAACTTTAAGTCACATTAAGTTGTTTTTAATAGGACACTTAATAGGCGGATCCTAATAAGCTAATTTATATGACTCTCTTTTAGTAGGGTCTTATTATGATGAAACATAATAGGACACTTGATACAAAGGTCCTATTATATTAATTTTTACAGGACGCTTATTCGTCGTGGTTTTATTAAAACGAAACTTTATAGGACACCTAGTATGCGGGTCCTATTATATTAGATCTTTTAGGACACTTATTCGTTTGGGGTTTTATTATGGTGAAACATAATAGGAGACTTGAAACAAAAGTCCTAAAGTATAATAATGTTTTACGTGTGACTTGTTTGATGGTCTTATCTAGCTTATTAGAAACTTATTTTAGGATCCAAATAAATTAAGTTTTAAGCGATGCATATTTGTACTTGATGCATTATGATATACGAAGCTCACAAAATATTCATGGCTTCCATCACCGCGAAACCTTAACCATTCACCACTGCCAAAGAAAAAAAATGTTTTCTTCTTAGATTCATCAAATTAGTTAATAGCGGTAGCCATTTGAGTTTGAATTGGGTTGATTTTCCTATTTAGCGCTTGGCATTTGAGTTTTTTATATCAAGTTTCTTTACGTATGGTATGTAAAACGTGATTTGGATTGTGAGAGTTGTGTTGTTCGGTATCCCCTATTGAACAGTAAGGACCCAACGAAATGATTAAGAATCAAGAAGGTTGGGTAACACTTAAACAAACCAAATGTGTGTGAGAGTTCCTTATGTGAAACAATGTGTAAAAGTGTAAGAGAATGAGATCCATTCTTTGTGTGTAATACATTCTATATAAAGAGAAGTATATAAGGTTTAAAGATAAACTCCATGTGGATGACCAGTCCGGGTGTTGATCATCTATTAGGTAGACAAGAGTCACATGTGGCATGCTCTCCTTGGCGGGTCGTGCCCGTCTCCCATATTCTTCGTCGTGTGTCTCCCAATGTCATATGTCAGATATGACATCTTAACCGTTAGTGACGGTTGTCTCATGCATGATACTTCCTGAGAGGCTTTCCCAGGTCATGTGCGGCCTAGGAATGTGGATGTGCCTATCAAGTGTTGATAATGAGCCTTGTTAAGTGTTTATAATGGGCTTGTCTTTGGCGTGTAATTAGTGGGCTTAGGCCACTAATATCTATATGCTATCAAAATTATAGTTTTTTATTTATATCACTTAAATTTTCTACTCTTGTAACTAATGTGACGATGAAGGTGGTGGAGTAACGACGGGTGTTTACGTATTTTACGTATGAGGTGTGATTTGGGTGAGGATAATCGTATGTTCGATATCCTATGTACGAAAGGGCTCCAAGGTATGATCGGAGGTCAAGATTTGGGGTAACATTCACATACGACTATAGTGCGTGTAAATGTGTAAAGGTTGATTAGCTTCGCTTGGTTGTTGCTTGGTCCATTTCATGGAGAATATTTTGGCATTTAAAGGGATGCGTTTAGGGTTTGTTTGACACCCATGAATGATATCCAATGGTTAAGGATGGTCCACGTATTGGACATCTAAAAGAGGAGACAACATTGTCATGTGGCGTGATATTCTTGGTTCTAGTAGGTACATGAAATGTTCCATGCATGATTGTACCGAGGAGATATTCGTAGCACTACCATTATGCCAATGAGTTAGTTACACTTGTTGTTTGTTGTAACGACCCTTTGGGATAAGATCCCAATCCAACCTTTGCCTGGATGTGTTTATCCAGGCTTGGTTTGTTCGTTGTCAGGCCTGGGAACTTGCTTATCATGAAAAACGTGATGCGTTTTACTCTTGTGGCATGTATTGGGATTGTGTGGACTACTCGAAAGACTTGATAAAGGAGAAAACGAGTTGACCTGTGGGGACCGACTCAAGCTCAACCTCAAAGTTCATACTCAAAGATCGATCTGGTGATCCTATACGATGATCTAAAACATATATATATATATATATATATATATATATATATATATATATATATATATATATATATATATATATATATATATATATATATATATATATATATATATATATATATATATGTATATGTCGCACATATTTATAATTGTAAATATTAAACAAGCTCGAGCAGCCGAAAGATTATATCCAAACATTGATCAAGCATACCTTTCTCATATAATATTTTCACTTTAAAATTAATAGTCGAGCCCGAATCAAACTTTAGTCTCTCGAAATGAGACAAGCTCAATCTACTCAAAATTTCCCGTTGAGCTCTTGTCTAACAAAGCTCGAGCACGACTCGTTTACACGGTAGACTATTTCCACATATATTTAAGCTTGGTTCAAAAAAATATGAAAAGTATATTAAAGAGTCAACATGGAGGACTTGTTCTGTAACTTGTAATACTCTGTAACTCACCAAATTTGGGGGAAAATAAACCCCGCCAATTAATTTAGAAAATTAGATCTGCTAATTGATTCGGCGGCAATTCTGATTTTGGCGCTAAGAAGTACGAAATTGAAGGCTCCACGTTCTTCCCGCACCATTAAGGTTAGGTTTTTATTAATTAAATATAAATGTCAGAAACGGTTCGGGTTAAAGAAGTGGATTCTCAAACTGAAGCTAGGGTTTCAGTCTGTCTTCAACATTCGAAGGTAATACCTTGTTTACTTAGTAAGTTTGCTAAATTTTGTATTTGTTTGATTAGTAATTGTTTTTGTCTTGTGTAATTAGTTTAGTGGTCCTATGGAATTTGTGTATAAATGGGAACAAGATACACAACCGTATATGAAAAACAAAAACACAAGATTAAGTTTCAAGTTATTAATTAAAAGTTTGTAAGTAAATGGTGTACATTCTGTTTCTGATGCATAACTTTTTAGTATATACCTAAATATTTATGTTTAAAAAACCTTGCCTAGTTATAATCGTGATAAATTAGTGTAGTAGTTTAGGAAGATGGTTGGAAGGACGAAACATACTAGAGGAAATCCTTTGCGACTAAAATATCCATGTGACAAATGCTCGAACACAACATTTTGAATCTATATAACTTCTGATGCTTTTGGAGTTTTGGTGGATCGACTCTATGATCACTGGTCTACGTACTCTCGTATCACCGCGACTGCACGTGAAAAGAGATTGCATCTCGTGAAAAGAAAAACTAAGAAAATTATTCTCCTGATAGCCTTAGATTAATCGTGTAATGCTAAGATAAATTGAGCCCATCATCTTAATTAGGGGCGTCATAAAAGCCGACCCGACCCGAACCCAAATAAGACATTCGGGTCAGTTAACCGGGTTCAAAATTATCTTCGGGTCAATTGGGTCAACCCGAATAACCCGAAATATTAATAAGGTCGGGTTTGGGTTTATTAAATGTTTTTATTTTGGTTCGGGTCAACCCGAGTGACCCGAGTTTGATTTTTTTTTGCTTAACACCTAGTGTGTTTGCTTACTGAATGGTATAATAAATGTCTACATATAACTTTGCCTACTGAATGGCTGTTATCTTTTGTTTAATATGATATATGCTACATGCCTGCAACTTTGTGTTGCCATGTTATGTACTACGTCTAAATGTCTTTTGCTTTGCTGGGAAATAATCTATGCTGCTAACAACAGCTTAGTTACCTGTTGCACGATCTTTTTAGCCTTTTTTCTATGTTTTACTCATTTGTTCCAGCAATTTTATCATTACCAACAAGACGCCAACCTCAAATTTATGTGAAAAAAGAACAGTTCTTTTTATGGACTCATTTATTTCTTGTAATATTCATGGGTAGAAACAAAGAATTTAAGAACACATACTCGTTCAGAATTGTTGCTTTAACTTAATTAGTTGGTTTTCATTTGAGTTAATGTGAAACGGATTATGGCACCATGCGACTGTTAAAGAATAAAGGACGTGGAAGTAATAGGGATGACGGATGAATATGCTGGCTCTATAATAACGGGTGGAAAAATGGGCGTTGCAGCAGGTAACTTGACTGCTGCTAACAACAGGGATTATTTCCCCTTTGCTTAATACACATAATTCTATTTTTGCCTAATATATGTACTACATGTCTACATGTTGCTGCTGCAATTTTTTTCCTATAGCAACTGCAACACGTGTTGCTGCAAGCCTGCAACTCTGTTTTCCTTAAGTTTTTTTTTTTTTTTTTTTTTTTTTTTTTTTTTTTTTTTTTAATTTAACTTTCAAGTTTAAACACCAAAAATATATAATTCTTAAATGGCCCAAACCCAAACTGACCCGACCGGAATTGACCCGAACCCGGCTAACCCGAACTATAAATAGGGTCGGGTTCGGGTATGTTTTTTAAGCCTTGACCCGAATTGACCCGAACCCGAGTGACACGACCTGATTAACACCCCTAATCTTAATGATTAAGATAATAAAGTTCTACTTTAAGATAAGAGAAAAGTTTCACTTTAACAGCATATGTGTCTGCACATATGGTAAAGTAAAGGAAAATAAAAAAATCACAAGAATAAGGAGCTTTTGCCTATTAGCTATATTTAGTTGAAGATATGTAATATTTGTTGGTTGTTAGTTTTGCTAAGTTTATTATTGACACGCAACCATTATTTTGTTGTTTTGATGTGTGTATAGGGACTTCAAGCTTACCTTAAAAAAATTTGAAATATGATAATGTAGCAAAAGGATGGACCAGGAGTCTGAATCTAGGTGAGGGAGTTTGGAGAGAAGAAATTGGACCAAATTGGGTGAAGAAAATGTTCAAGTCGCTATAAAAAAGATGTTTCATGAGAAAATATGAAATATTTGTCACAATTGAAGATGCTATTGGCGCCACTTTTCTGTAGCCTTGCCCTTTTGTTACGGTATGATAACCATGCTATACTTGTGACATCTTATATTAATCAATATTTATTTACACCGAACTTTATTAATTAACATGGATTGTATATTTGTAGGTGGTGCGTGAGGATGATGGATGATGATTGAGACCATCAGTTTCTAGGTTTTTTCATTTTGTTATTGTTATATTACCATATGTTATTCAAGACCATCAGCTTCTACTTTATTTGGTTCTTCCTTTTTTTCGTCATGTTGTAGATAGCTGCATGATGGCTGAAACCATTAGCTTATACTTATTTGTTGTTGGATTTTGGAATACTTATATTTTGGATGCTATTATAAAGGAAATGAAAATTTTTCATGCTTATCGAGCAATATCCTTATATATACTTGTCAAAAATAAAGTCTCGTTAATTGTTTTGCATTTTTTTGTTTTGAATTGTGGTGAATGAAACCTGTTTATTAGACTAAATGTACTATTTGTTAGATGATGAAATTAATTTTACAACATCAAATTTGGTCCTAACATCACACATATATATTAGGACCCATTTTTTGGCACTGAGATAAGTGTTTATACACTACTATTTCATCCTATAAATGTATCTATTAGGACTCGTGAAGGTGTCCCAAAACATAATGAAAGGTTAAGCATATAATAAAACATCGTAAAGTATCCTATTATGTGATCTATTAGGACACCTGTTTGGTCTTATAAGACAATTTTATGGGACTAAAAAATTAGTTTTATAATGTTGGTGTTTATTAGGACGCTCATAAGTGTCCTAAATATCTATTACAACCCTCACCTAGAGGACACATTTGTATTGGTCTTATTAGCTTAAAGGTCCTATAAACATATTTTACAGGACGCTAACTGGCGTCCTAAAAACCCCCTTTTCTTGTAGTGGTGGTATCTGTTACTGCTGACTCTTTGTTGTTTCTGCTGAACAGTTATTGATTGTCTTTACCCTGCTGCTGGGAAATATAACTCCAACAAAATACGCACTAGTCATATAAATTATATGATGTCGGTGTCTACATAGCATATAAATGAGAGTAACCTGTTATTAACCTGGAGACCTGCAAATTGTCTAAAATTGCAACAAAAAATATCTTTGGTACCTTAAATTGAGATTAAAAAAAGATATGTACCTTAAATAAAAATTGAAAATGAGTTTAATACCAATTTATGCAATTTGCCCTTATTTCAATTATCCGCAGTTAATTTGTTATATATGATGATATGAATGTTTTTATTTTAACGGTTAACCCCAATGACATTTTCCATTATATATTATGTTATTTTCAAACTGTTAGACTCAATTAATTGTTTAGAATGGCTAAACGTGACTCGGACTACGAATCGCTCATTTCGGGTACCAATATGTACACCAGTCTAGTACAGTTCGGTTTCAAATAGAAAAATAAACTACCGCCCCGTGATAGGTAGTTAAAAGTTCCAATTGTACCAAACCTAACCGAACCGCCCTATGAACACCTCTACCGTTTAACGCAAACCTTTAGCCAACAATGATAATGTTATCGGCAATGTTTTTATCTATCTTCTACTACTTATAAAGACTGTATGTTCATTGTTGAAATCTAAAATGACTTAAATTTGACTAATGTTATTTGACTATTATACTTTTGATTACAAATTATAATAACATGTACCACATAATCTTTTTCTCGTGATGACTATAATATGAAGTTTTGAACCCGTAAGTTTTGCATCAATGGTTAAACCAAAATCACGATTTCACAAGTATAATTATTTGCGTTATACAATGTTATTTTGTACGGATAATCGTTTAATAACATTAAATGACCTATTACTTTTTGCACGGATATTCGTTTAATAACATTAAGTGACCTATTACTTTAACTATCCAACACGACCCATGATACGTCAGATTTTGTGTTTTTGATGCTTAAGTTATCAATTTTATTTTTATTTACTTATTTATTTTTGCGTGTGTTTCAAATAAGGGCATTGATACAATTCTTCAAATTTGCAATTTATTTTTTTGTTTCCAGTTATCGATGTACATGTTACTCAACGAGAAGTACGAAGTCCCTACTTCGTTGCGATTACATGTATATTTGAAGTTAGCTATTGTTATGTTTTAATTGATTTAGTGTTAGTCAAAAAAATTCATGTGTGACTATTCTTAACCCCAAAACCTTTTAATTTTTTGTTTTATTTAGTAGCAGAAGCACTAATTCGTAACTAAGGCATAAAATATAAGGAAAAAATAAAAGCACGGACTCGAACAAGCACTATTTCTGTAGTATGTAACAGTTTTGCCACTTACACCATCCCTACATATTGGTTAATGTTTGGAGTTTTCTGTATATAAAGAAAGTATATTTGTCATTAACACCAGTTCACCAGATGTATAGAACTCAAAGGAAGAAGAAGTCATACTGGTCAAAACAAACGTACCAGCCCCCTCGATTCAAACGCAAGAAAAATGGATAACCTAACAACTAAAAAGCGTAAACCGTGACATATCATGTGTCATAATGGGTAATCAAAATAATGGGTCATTTCACTACACCAATATCACAATTTTGGGACGCCCAATTTTTTGGGGTCAAAAATGTCGTCCCAAACTGTAGCCAAGGCCCACCCAATATCAACAAAAACTTGCAGTCAAAGATGGAAAATGACTCACAGTTAGGAACGACATTGTCGTCCCTAAATGCATCACTACATATTTCATGAATTCCCTCATTGGTTAATTTATCCCGCCCTTTATTTTCACCAAAAGTCTTCAAAATTTCACCAACCACCAAGTTTTTGCCTATATGTGTAGTTATCCTACCTACAAATTTTAATAACACATACAACCTTATCTATAACCATCTTCATTGTCATTTTTTCACCACACAAAAAAACACAGCCACACTCAATCCTTAACCACAAAACAAAAACCAACGACAACAACAATCACTCTGTTTTACAATAAGAAAAACATTCTCCGGAAGAAACTCGTCAGTAAAAAAGAACTAGACGGAAGCATCCCGCTCGCCGGAAACGCCCATGGAAGATCTTGTAGTTTTTGTTTAATGTAGTTTATTTAAGGTTCTTTGTAGTGTTTTTTGGCTTAAATAGTTTGCTTCTTATTTTATTGTAGATCATCTAATTATTATTTTCATTTGGTCCACTTGCAACAGTCACGGGAAATAAATGAATTGCCGGAAAAGTTGAGCAAGGATCGGAGTTTCAAAGAAAAATGATAACATAAAGGTCTGAAGATAAGCATCGAAGAAGAGACATATAAATGTGTAAAACAATTATAGTTTTGTTGGTGGCTTTTGCCTAGATGTAATCTTAGCGAGGCATACCACATCTGGACTCCGATCCAAGTAGATAATATACTTTGTTTGTTGTAGACGATTTGATTCTAGTATCATGAACTATTTTTTGTTTCATTGTTGGATATAAATTTGGTATTCTTTTGCATTTTTCAATTGGATTGGATTTTTTTAATTTATGCAATTTGGTTTGGTTTTGGATAATTGTTTTTCTATGATTAATTATGATTTTCTATATTTACCACGAATTAAATACAAAATTGAAATTAGCTTGTAAATCCATCAAAGATTAGTGGCAAAAGGTTGGAGATGATATAAAGTCCCTAATTAATATTTATATCCTACTTTTTTACTTATCAAAACAAGTGGGCCCCAGTTTAAGTCAATGTTTTCGCTGAATTTAAAAGGGCACCAGTGTCGTTCCTAAACTTCAAAGCCATTGTCGTCTATTTTTTTTGGGACGCAAAAGTTGGGACGACCCGAAAGGACGACATATCGTGCCTATTTTGTTTAGGGACGACGCCCTTAGCAAAGTAGAGACGAGATTGTAGTCTCTAAACCAACTTTTTTTTGTAGTGTTTGTCTAACATTAGTTTAAAGATTTTGTTAAAATGGTTATCCAAAGTCAAAGAAAGTTAATAATAAAAGCGTTGCATTAAAAATGTTAAATACTTAAATTAATAATTTATCAAATCTTAAGGATGAAATCATAATTAACCCTCAAATATACAACCAAATTACTAGCAGTCAACTTATATGAAGTGTGCAATACTAATTATACCCCACTCATTTAGATATGTCTTTGTTTATCAAAAGTGATTAAATATACTAAAATTGGTTTGTTGTTTTATTTGAAATTCGGTTAAAATTAATATAATTAAAAGGGAAGGCTGAACCCATAAAAGAGAAATTTAAAAGGTCTTACCGGCCTGTTTTCGCGTGCTAGTTTCAAAGCTTTCTCAAGTCTTGGGACAATGTCATCTATATTTGGGCGCCGCGATCGTTTTTTGTCCAAACACTCAAACGTTATTTCCGCGAACATGTTGAATGAATTTAAGTCCATTTGTTTCCATAATCCCGGATCAATTATATTATTGAGTGTTTTCTCTATATAATGGGTAATGGCTAGCGGAGCCAAATGATTATCATCTTTGTTGTCAATAATTGATCTCCTACCACATAATACTTCACACAATACTATCCCAAAGGAATACATGTCTGACTTGTGGTTCACACTCTTCGTCTCAATATATGTTGGGTCTCCACACCCTTTAAAACCAATGGGTATATAAGTATGAAATGAATGGTGCCTTTGAGACGTTTCAATCTTCATGGAATGTTCAAAGTTAGATAACTTGGGTTCCCAGCCATCATTCAATTGAACTGTGCTACTCGCAATCTTCCGGTGTATTACACTGAAATTGCGTGACTCATCATGATGAATATAGTTCAATGCGTGCGCAAGACCGACTGATATCTCCAATCTTCTGACCCATGTCAATGACATTGAATTACTTAGATGGGTTCCCAGCAAGCCCCTGGTCTCATACCTGTAAATGATTATCTTCTCATCATTCTCATCACAAAACCCAACAAGAGAAACCAGATTCTTGTGCTTGAGACTAGAAAGCATGGATATCTCCGTCCGAAACTCTTGTTCTGCTTGATTCCTTTCTTTATTAAACCTCGTAGCATTGATATTACACAACTCACCAGACCACAAGAGCTGTCCCTTGTAACTCTTTCCAAAAGCATGTTTGATGATGACATTTCCAAAATCATGTGGGATGATGACATTTTTGTCATCAAAGTTGTTGGTGGCGGATAGTATGCTTTCAAGGGGGATTTTTAAGTGAGCGAGATCCTCTTGAAGTGAAGAAATTATCTGTTTATCAAGTAAAACCGTGAATTAATACACAAGAAGAGAGTTAATGAAGTCCCTACAACGTGTTTGATGAAATTCCTGAACCTTCTCTAAGACATGTTGGGGTATATATATACTTGCCTTGTATGTTATACTGATTTTGAATTTGATTATAAATCTGTATACATTTTCTACTTTATAGCTATTATCATATTATATCTGTGGATAAAAAGTAAAATAAGATCCTTTAATAGTTTAGGAAGTGCATGGTTTCCTGATACTGAGATATTTTTTGATGAACTATTGGTTGGCTGATTTGTTGTTCATAATGAGGAGTTCGGAGTGGTGTATAGTTTGGTTCATGCTCCTTGAGATTGAGTATAAAAAGGTGTTGTGTATTTCTATATGTCTACAAGTGGTTTGTGGTTATAGGATTTTTGTATTTGAGTTTCTTGTTGTATATGGATAGGTTAGTATAAGACTAAATTATTGTATTTGGTCTCTCTTTGTAGCCATGGGAATTGTCCTTGGTATGCCATAGTTAGACTTGCTTATATTCTTGGCGCCAATATATTTTACTTCTTGCCCAAAAAAAATAAATATATAAATAAAATGTTGATATATGGTCATCTAAAGTTTGACGTTTGTTTCCAAAGACATGTTTTCGTAGCTCTTGCAGGATACTTTATTTTGCAATAGAAGAATTGGAGGATTTTTTAGAATGTTCAAGAAGGAATGGAGAGACGTTGCTTTGATGTTGTAATGGATAGTTTAAAAGCCAAACTGTTGACTTTGAAAGTGAAGAACTCTCCTTATGTGGTAAAAGTTTCAGAAATACGTTGTATCAACTTATGGTTGATAACGTATAAAGAAAAACTAGCAGAGATGCTGATAGTGTTATGAAGTTTTGAGATGTATGCAAGGGTTGCATATCAAGATAAATGTCCAACTTGTGAATGAAACTGGAGAGTACTAAAAGGTATTTTGGAAAGTATTTTGCAGTAAAAGGTATTAGTGATAAATACGTGGTTACTACTAGTATTTGATAATATACATCCTGTGTAAAAATATAGGCAACTTCCGCTAACCGTCCTCTTTTCTAAAATCCGAACAAGATCTACAAGTTTTTCTATGCTTATTAATATTTCAAATATCAGTATTCGGAATTCGATATCCTTAACAACTACTGATCAATAATAAAATTAACGTTTGTTTCTTAAGTTTTAGTGAGTTATTTTAATTACAGTTATTATATGTATCTAAATTGTAATATCAAAATGATTTGTATTTGAGTTTCTATTTTTCGTTAATAGTTTCAAATTTACGGGTTAAATTGCTCCAAAAGTCAAATTCAAGCTAAAATGTAATAGGCCGGTTATTTTTACTGTGTGACACTTGTATAAATTTTACTCTCTTATTGTTCCGACTTTAGAGTTTCTTTTGGGTTTCTATTGGTCTACATGCAAGCCCATTCGGTATGGCATTATTATATGTAGGCTAATTTGGTTATTTTTATAGTGCGAAATCCACTGTAGCTCATTCAAAACTCCCAATTATATGTTTATAAAAGTTTACTATGGTAAATATCCTTTTATAAAAAAAATGACATCTCGAACGTGCAGTTTTTACTCATCATTTTTATTAAAAGGAAATTTTGAAGTGAAATTAGTCACATATCATACACCCCTTCACTACGTTTTTGTCAAAAGTAAGACAGCAATATCATGAATTCGCTCCTACTATACTATACCTTTATAGAAAATGTTGATTGTCCTGGAGTTTAATATCTAGTTTTTTCTGCGGCTTGCGCATATGATTTAAGTACAATTTGGTCAATATATCAAGTATGTACTGCTATATTTGTATAAAAAAATAATAGTAGAAAACCATTTGATGTAGCAATCGAAAAAATAGAACAATATATTAACCAATCAGATTCTTTAGTTTAGTCTTTGTGAGCAATAGATGAAAATAAGAAATTTGATGGCCGACAGCATTTAATTTTATATACTGTATCAAATTTTGTAAAAAATTAAACTTGTATTCTTTTTAAAAAGATACAGGTAACGAAGTACTAAAAAGTCTTACCTTTATTGTTTTGCCCTTACGTGTAAAAACAAACAATAATTTGCAACTGGCCGAGTGGCAAATTTGTCTTCATCAAGGTTGCTTAAAGCTTTTCAACCAAGTTCAAATCACAAGTTCACAACACTTGCGTTTTTTGTGCTTTAAGCTTGTTGCTAAGCCATTGTTTTTATATAATTCATTGTTAATATAAATAAATTAAAAGCTTGGTGCGGGTAGCGGATCGAACAACCTGAATCTCAATTACGTTAATAACCCACAAAAATATGTAAACCGTTATTATCACACAGAGATGGCAATTTGTGCCCAAAATCAAATAAAATGGCTAACTTGGGGAAATTTTTAAAAGATTTTGGCACATTTAGCCTCCTTTTTTATTGCTCATTTAAAGTTAAATGGGCACAAACGGGCACATATTTTGTATCAATTGGAGAACATTACAATTGTTTTTAAAGAAAAACTTATAGATATAATATATTTATTTTTTTAAATATAAATGAGGTGTTACGTTTGAAGAATTCATTTCGTCATTTTGGGTCTTTTTTAAAACGATTCATATAGCATGCGCCCCGTGCCCGTTAAGCTCGTGCGCATTTAGCCCGTGCCCGTTTAGCCCATAGCCCGTGCCCGCCCGGCCCGCCCGTTTTGCCACCTCTAGTCAAACATGATTACAAAACTTGGATATATATAAAATTCTCGCTATCATTTATTTATTGATTAGTGACTAGCTAAGTGTTGATAAAATATAAACTTATTAACCTTATACTACATGCATTTAAGTAAAGAACGGATATAAGAACCGAGCAGATATGGTCTCTTTGGTCACCTTGAAAATCATAACTTGCGTATTAGTAGCTATTAATCTTTATAATCAGGTTTATGGGGTCTAGCTAACGTGCAAACTGATGTAGTGAAGGTGTATAAATTAAAGAAGAGGTCTTACCGGCATGTTTTCACGTGCGAGTTCCAACGCTTTCACAAGTCTTGGGACAATCTCATCTATATTAGGACGTTGCGATCGTTCTTCTTTCAAGCAGTTATACGCTATTTCAGCGAACATGTTGAATGACTGCGAGTCCATTTGTTGGCGTAGACCCCAATCAATTATTTCAGCGAGTTTTTTCTCACGATAATGGGTAATGGCTAGCGGAGCCAAATACTTATTATAATAGTTGGCTATAACTGATTTCCTGCCACACAGGAGCTCAAACATTACTATTCCAAAGGAGTACATATCAGACTTGTGGCTCACACTTTTTGTCTCTATACATGTTGGATCTGCATACCCATCCCTACCCCATACTTTATCAGTACTGAAAGACTGGTGTCTTTCAAATGCTTTTATCTTCATGGAACATATAAAATCACCTAACTTGGGTTCCCAGTCATCATTTAAATAAATCAATGAACTGTCGATGTTGCAGTGTATTACGCTAAAATCGCGTGACTCGTCATAATGAATGTAACTCAACGCTTGCGCAATACCGACAGATATCTCCAATCTTCGCACCCATGTCAACCGCATCGAGTCACTTAGATGGTAAATGAGACTTTCTCTAGTCTCACGCTTGATAATGGTGACCTTCTCGTCATTATCATCACAAAACCCAACAAATGAAACCAGATTTTTGTGCTTGAGAATAGAAAGTATGGAAACCTCAGTCCAAAACTGTTGTTCTCCATCAAACGATTCTTTATTTAACCTCCCAGCGTAGATATTAATTAACTCACCGGACCACAAGAGCTGTACTTTGTAATATGTTTGAAATGCATTTTTTCCGCAGATATATTCATCGGAAAAGTTGTCGGTTGCGGATAGTATATCTTGAAGGGGGATTTTTAGGTGAGCAAGGTCGTGGTGATTGGGTAAAGACATAATGTTTCTGTTTTATCAAGGGTGTTTGGGTTACAAAAGGATATGAAGGAAGAAAGAGGTTGTTTAATTAAAACAGAGTAGTAAAAACAGAGTAGTACCAAGTACTGATGCGTTATGTATTATGTTATATATAAGCAACTTCTACCGACCTTCCTCCTTTTTTTAATCCAAAATTTTTCTAATGGCTACCAATATTTATTACGAAAATCTTTTCTTAGCAATTCTTTATCCATAACAACCGTTGATACTTAAACTGAACACTGATTATTTTTGTTAATTTAAAGAGTTTTGCTAACAAGTGTCCACCGGTTAATAAACACAAACTTTCTTAATTTACTAAAAAATACATTAAATGCACATTAAATAAAGTGATAAATTACTATATCTAAACATAATTTTCTCTTAAATAAACTATAATATACCTTTTATAAACATGTTAACACGTGCCCAGTGGCCACATGTTAGCAAAACCTTAGTTTAAAACTCAAATAAGTTATTTTGTTGATATTTATATGTAATCAAGTTGTAACTAACTGATCAAATCACATTTTATTTGAGTTTCTCGTTTACTCATACCTACTAAACTTTAACTTCGTTAATCGTTTCAAATTCAACTTTATGGGTTGAATGGTCCCAAGAGCCAAATTTATGCTTAAATGGAAATAGGTTTTTTTACACAACTGCAAAATCATCTATTAAGACTTTCGAGGAAATGAGAGTAAACGAGCGAAGACCATTTTTTAGATAAAACAGGGTGAATCTATAAAGATATATATACAATGTTAGCTGGTTCGGTTTCTCCATTTTTAAATACACCATATTAAGATGTTTTTGAGGAAATGAGAGAAGACCATCTAGTTGCGCGATTAGTCGAGACCAACTCACATCTATCGATAACAACCCGAACGGATCTAACTGAGAACAAGTTCGATTTGTTTAGCAAAAAATTCCAATTGTCTTCCCCTGTTCATAAGCGAAAGTTAAAAAGTAAATCCAATCATTAATTTCGGACGTGACAATCTGAAAATTGTATAATAATATTAATATTTGTTATCATAACTTTGAGTTATTAAATAATTTTCTTTTTTCCTGAACGGCGGATTCATTAATTTCTTTTTTGAAAGGATGGGATACATTAACAAAAGAAAAGTGGATCGGAGGAATCATGAGGGTAGTATTTTATCATGGTGTCGGATCCTAAGTTTTTATGGATTCCCAAAAAAGGATGCAAAAGTTCGAATATACAAAAAGAAAGAAAAACAACCGGTGCCAAAACCAAAAGCACCTAAACCCAAACAAAAGGCAAAACCAAAACTACACAAACAGATCGAAAGGCTTTGCAATCCAACAACTCCAGTTAGGGACGATCGAAGTGAGACGGGCCAAAATCCAATATTTTGTAATCCGTTGTATGAAGGGAAAGATATCTTTGTTTTTAACACCATCAATGGCCTCCTGCTCAACATTAACCACTTTGTTTTGCTATTTCCAAACGGACCGTAATGCACTTTTAAACACAGCTTGTGAGACCTTGTTCAACTTGGAGTAATTATTGGAACAAATCTTTCCAAGAGCAATATCCTTGATAGAGAAAAAACATTAAGGGGAAAATGGTCCAAAAAGGTATCCAACTTGCCACTTTTTTTCTTTTGCTGACACCAAACTTTTAATTTTCTTATTGTAGCATCCAACTTTCTTAATTTTCCTATTGTATGCCTGTAGCGCAAAAAAGTGAGGTGACAATAAAAAAAATTAAGGATGTTGGATGCCTACGAATATAAAGATTAGGAAGTTGGATGCATACAATAGGATGATTAAGAAAGTTAGATGCTACAATAGGAAAATGAAGAAAGTTGGAAGCTACGATAGGAAAACTAAAAGTTTGATGCCTACAAAAGAAAAAAATGACAAATTGGATGCCTTTTTATAGACCATTTTCCCAAACATTAAAAGTACTAAATTAAGAGTAGCTAGCAAAAAATAAACACTGCAAAACAATTGCAACAAAGTTATGAGAGAATTATACGGGTAATTAAACCACTCTAACCAATTAAGCTTCCCTTTCTTGTTCCTACTCGATATCCATGTAAATGAAGACTTATTTCTATTTCATTGCCTTTTCCAGCCTCTAGATCAAAGGCTGTAGTGCATGTGAATACCGTAATTGGTGCGTTAATTGGTCCAAAGTCTTCTCGCGCTGCACATGTCTTAAGCTTACCAGGTGAATCCACTACGGGTCTTGTTTTATATGATTATATCATTAGCCAGCTTGCAATATAAATATGTATTATTCATTGCTTATTTGTTGTGTGACTAAACTGATTTTATATAATTTGACAGACACAACTTAATTGACCGGTTGGTTTACCTAAACATTTACATCTAATGTTTTTTTTAACGGATTTGACATTAATAGATAGCATAAAAATTACAAATTACACTAAGATTTTGTACATGCCTCTAATGCATCTACTGGGCAACCCTAAATCCACTAATTGTCTGCCATATCTATTTCCGACCTTAAATAATCTCTGAGTTGGATTGACCCTTGTTGAAAAGCTTGGAAAAGCGGTAATTGCTGTTTTAGAGTCCATGAAAACAGTGATTGTTGTTTTAAAGTCCAACCTCAAATCACCTCTGAGGTGGATTGTTGTTTAACCCTTGATCAAATGTGAGTTTTGACGTTTTCTTGCATGTTGTCTAATTAAATAGCAAAATGAGCTGGAGATGATGACTCTTTAACTACTACATGACCACGGCTAATCATAGTCATACAAATTAACATAAAAAGACTATACAGGCTAGATTCAAGGCATCCAAATGAAACGATTGCATGTAACCATATTTTATTACAATACTTAATTGCACAAATACTAGTAGACTTGATCAAGTTGTTCACATAATAATTTTTTAGAAAGACATTTGTCGCCGGTACCACTAGGCCTAAGGCCGGACGTTTGGTAATTATATCATTTGCACAACTGCTAATGAATTAGAAAAACAAGAAATACCATCTTGCACAAGCAAGATTCGTTTATACTAGTTTGACGATTCCTGAAATCTGCATTCTACCAAAGGGTTTTTATCTGTGAAAAATTATGTCCATTGTAAACAGGTTGTAGGTTTAAGTCTTATTAAGGACGAATGTGAGATTCACGTGGCTGCATGAGAATGCATATTATAAGTGGGTGTGTAAGTTTGCCTTCCAAAAAAGTCCGCATTCTTGCAACTTTCGAAATAATGTGTGTGTATTCACCAGGCGCAATTCCATGGGGTTAGTTGGCAAGAGAATTAGAGTTGTCTAGTTTTATTGTTCAAGTTTTGCAATAAGTAGGTAAACGATCCAAAAATAAACTACTCCGTAATATTTAGAAGATAAGTGGGGATCAAGGATTTCATTTTGAGCTAATAACAAGATCGAACTGGTTGAAATGAAACACAAATTGAAAACCACAAGAGCACAAGCTCATGAAATGAAATTTTGCTCGTTCATGTTTCATTTCAAGACATTACTAAGATGCTGTTAGTTTTTCGAAGAAAACATCTTAATTATTTGCCTCTTTATTGATCTTAGCTCTTATTCGGTAAGAGCCATAGAGGATGGACCTACATTGGTGCCGGGTGTTGCACGGGCTACACCCTATTTTTGGTCATGAAGTGTAAATTTTTTTCAAAAACTGTCGTTTTTTTGTATAACTTTAGTTAGCCTAACAATTATTTTGTGCAACACCCTATCAAAATCATAGGTCCGTCCAAAGATCGTCATAATTAAAAGATTTTGTTTTATTTATGTCATCAAGAGGCGGTAAGAGGCAATTATTAAACGTGTTGACCACCCACTTAAATACAACCCTAACCCGTTTATTTTTGTGTCGATTTCGGGTATGGCTTCGTGACAAGTGAAAATTTGCCACACTCAATTGTATTGATGATAGTGGAGTGTTGAACCATATGATAGCTTTATTTAGTAGCATGACTGGTTTCTGAAATTGTGATTGTTGTTTTAGAGTCCAACCTTAAATCACCTCCAAGTTGGATTGTTGTTTTGGATTGACCCTTGTTCACATGTGGGTTTTGACGTTTTCTTACATGTTGTCTAATAATTAAATTGCAAAATGAGCTGGGGATGATGACGCTTTAACTACTACTTCGACCACCTCTAATCAAAGTCCTACAAATTAATATAAAAAGATTATGCAGGCTATTCAAGTCATCCAATGAAAAATTAGCGTGTAGACATATTTAATTACAATACTTAATTGCACCGTAGACTTGATCAAGTTGTTCACATAATATTTTTTAGAAAGACATTTGTCACGGGTACCACTAGTCATTTGCACAATTGCTAATTAATTAGAAAACCATAAATACCATATTGCACAGGTTGGATTAATAAAATCCATATTCTACCAAGGCATCATTATTTTAAACTAGGCGAGTATCCGCGTCTGGCGGCAGCGGTCCTTAGCGGTTCTTTATGCATTAAACGCATTGTTTGTATTCCTCCATTAGCAAGGTTGCCTCATTTAGTTTTCAATTAGTTTGCATTCTTCTATTAGCTTTTCAAACATTCTTCAATTAGTTTTTCTAACATTCTCCATTAGCTTAGCAATAGTTATGTACATTAATTAAACGAATGACATGCATGGATAGTTACTCTTCCAGAAAATCAAGATGTCAACTTTACACTTACATGCATAATTTCAACATTTAACAATCACATTGACTTTCAACTTTCAATTTTCACTTTCATCTTTGACCATTTTTCTATTTTATGTAGTTAATATATATACATTATGTTTTACCTTTAGAAAATAGTAAATAAATTCAAATGAAAGTTTAAAACTTAAGTTATTAACATTAAATTAAAGGGAAAAAAAAGGTATTTACGCATTTTGTGAATCAAAATTTACTATTCATAAGCAAACTAATTAAATTAATTATTATATACTTTGTTTATAATTAATTGTAGACCATCGAAATAAAATGAAATAGAATTGGTATTTATGAAATGGATGAAAAAAATTTTCTTTTTTTATTATATCAAGATAGTGACAAGCTATCAAACCCATAAAAATGAAATAGAATTTAGCCTCATAATTTATTCATAGATTTCAATTTTTGGATGTACCTGAATTGCAAGAATATTAAGTTCTTCCCATGTTAAATTAGCTATGAATTCAAAATTTCAAACTCCATCATATGCACACCTTTTTTCTAATTCTTATAGACATTGTTTATAGTTAATTGTAGACTATCAAATAAATACAATTAAGCATCCATCACTTAATATAAGATGTATCGAAACTCGTCAGTGCATATGTCATCGATCAAAATGTTCAAACAAAATTCATATAGTACATTTAACTTTGTTAATGCTTAATCTGAACAACACTTCAATTTCTCAATGTCTTTTATGTTTGAGTCCTTCAAGATTTAGTTTAGTCGTGATCCTCGCTCCTTAATTCAATCAGTATTTTCCTCTTAGTGGCAAGATCTATCGCAACACGAAGCTCATCTCTTTAAACTCTCTATGACCCGAAACATTATAGGATCGACCATAGTTGGAATAATAAGAAATTTGCAATCATCTTCAACAATCTAATTTAAACTAGTAGTTTTTATATATAAGGAGTTTAATAAAATCTTTCACTTATATATAAAAAATAGAAGTTAACGGTGTTATGAATTATAATCAGATCGCCCGTATCACTCCATGTAAAGGCAAACTAAGTAAAATGAACAATAGTGGTATGAACCCTTTTTAAACCTAATGAGAAGGGAACGTAATTCCTGTGTGTACATGTGTTCATGTGCACATTCTAATTAAGCTAATGAGCTCTTTTTAAACCTAATGAGAAGGGAATGTAATTCCTTCCCACAAACGAGCTCTAACATATCAAGCATCTAAGTTTATCTTCAAACTGAAAAAATGTCACTAAAATCATGTGCAGTCCAGGTAATTTTGGCTTGCCGTTACTTTACTTTACTTTTATTGCTCTATAACAAGGTTGAGATTATCCACTTGAGAACATGTACTCGTGCATCGCAAAATGGATGGGTTGGGAAAAAAGTCAACATGAGCTGGGTTAATGTTGAAACAGGTTTCATATAGGTCGCCACAAAAGAGTCTTTTGTATTAACGAACTTCTTAGAATCTTTAAAAATTCATGAATTTTGTGGTTCAATACTTGGACTATTTACAAAACATAGCCTATCATATTGAATTTTGGTTAAGATAGAAAATTGGGGCTTCTGTTAATGGAGCACCAACAATATGTCAATATGCTAGGGGTACAAAATTACCCATTACACCAGATATTTACCGGACAATAATGAGTAGAAACTGCAATAGCTACAGAAATACAATTCAGCCAGCTGGAAAATCGTATCAAACTTTAAATACACCCTATTATGACTTTCAAGGAAATGAAAGACCATTTAGTAGGTATAACAACTCGTAAATTTCCCTTCCGATTTTCGCTACTATATTTTTTTTCTTCTTCGTTTCGAACTTTAAACACGACAAGTCACGGGATAATTTTTTTTTTCACATCGACCTCGATAATAAATTTTGTTTTTAATAAATAAATAATAAACTTTTATATATATATTTTTTTTTATCGAGCCTCAAGCCCAACCCGAACCATCTTTATTTCATGCCTCTTGGGCTCGCGTGTTCAACCCGATCCAACTCGTTTCTCTTTAGGCCCTCGTGTACAAACCAAACCAAAACGACCAAGCCTAACTTTTTTTTATTTTTATTTTGTAATTGCCAAATTACCTATACAAGTAAATATTGAAAATTTTGTTCTTATGTTTCTGTAACCAACTAGTATCATGCGTGTAACAAAGAGCAAATCAAATCTAACCTTAATAAATGATGGTACCATGTTTCTGTGGTGACCCAACGAAAACCCCAAGCAAAAATAAAACAACATCAAACTCTTGGTCCTTAAAAGTTCACGTGAGTATGTATTAGAAAGAGGAGACACACCTAAACTAGCCACCCTACACATAAACTCAATAACCAACATGTAACTAGACATTGACTTTTGAAACTTAAGGAAACATATTCCCCATGCACACACAACTCACCTCACCCTTTTTCTTGTACTTATGACTGCCGAATACCACTCAAAAAGCCAAGACCATTTGCTTGTTTCTTAAAATACTTCCTAGGTTGTAGTATAATCAAGTCTCATGTACCAAGGTTCAATAAGACTCTTGGTCTTTAACCAAAGGTTTCTTCCTCTTTTCTTCTTAAAAACCCACGAGCCATAGCTCATCACATATTCCACTTACAAAGTCTCATTCAAAAACCTCTAAGTGTATGCAAAGCTTGGCCTTGGAAGTTTGGATTTCTCTTGGTTTACTCTAGCTCAAGTCGACACTCTTACTCTTCCACACCCTTTTCAAACTCATTAAACTTTCAAACACTCAAAAGAAAACTAAGGGTACTTGATAACGAGCATAAAGTTTTAGAAACAAGTTTTGGGTTCCATTTTCATAAGATAACAGCATATTCGGGTTTAAGTTCTGGAAGACTAGTCGGTCTTTGATTCTTGGTCCTTTGGTTCTCGTTCATTCACTCGTACCTCTTCAATCTTTGTAAGCATACTCCACTCATTCTTGGTTTATACATATACTGTTAAATACAAACTCCCATGTTTTGCAAAAAGATACATTTTCGATTTATATGTACTGTCGTTAAAATGAAACTATGAAACTTATAAAAGTTTGGCTCACATTGGAACATTTCGTATCTCGACCTCCGGCTTATGTGTGTGGTAAAACTCTCATCGGGTCTCTAAATCAAACCATAAACGACATCGGGCCGTAAGGCCCAAGGCGAACTCGACTTGGTGTTGTTTTGTTGTTAAGTCGCGAAAACCCCAAGGTAAGCCGAGCTTATCTTGGTACTTATTTGAGTCTCAAGTACTAAATATCAACTACTTATTTGGACTTTTCAAAACAGCTTTAGAAAAGAAGAAGAGAACACCAAATGAAACACAATAGCGCATGCATGATACTGTGAAAATTGTGATTTTAATACAGCAGCGAAACCCACCTTAAATACGTGAAACTGCAAACCATAACACAAAAGACCCTTGGCTCAGTTGGTGGGAGCGTGGGTAATCAACTGGGGGGTTGCGAGTTCGAACCCATCTCGTGGCTGTTTTCCCCTTTATTTTTGTTATATGCAAGTTTCACCTTTTGACAGTTCAGCCCCTCCAATTGTAACCATTTAACATTTTTCTTAATGATATTTACAAGTCTTCTAACTTACATTAATTATTACACTTTCAACCCTCCAACTTTAACTCACTTAATATTTTTCCTTAAAAACATTTATAAGATTGTAACTCGTATAGTTTTTACAACTTTAACCTACAAGTTGAACACTTTGACACTTTTCATCCTAAACCTTTATAAGTTTAAATAACTTATATTATTGTATCACTTCTCGTTAAATAAATATGTTTAACACGTGTTTTATTCAACGACTTCATTCCCGTAAACTATAAACATTATATTTTTTTTTCTAAATATATTATTTTCCCACAATTCCGATAAATATATATGATATATATTTTCACACCTCGAAACCTAACAAACCTAATAAATACAAGTCGATATTCGAGCCAACTTTTATACGAAAGTTTCGTATACATTGTTCCATATCTATTCCAAGAGCCAATACTTACAAAATATTTTGAAATAATTTAAACATAATCTCTGCCACACAAGCCCACGTTAAACACAACCACTTGTGAACATTTAAATTTATTTACACACTTCGAGTCTTGAGTACACAAAACTGCAAACTGAGACTTGCTGTACTAATTTAGGTTGCGTGTTGGAGCTACTTGTTACTTGAATTCATTGTGCTTTATTCACCGAACTGCTGAGGTGAGTTTATAGCCCCACTTTTACTTTTATTACTTGTTTTATAAAACTTTGGGGTGAGAAACATGCAAAACTCTTTTCGGACCTGAAACTGAAAACACTATTACGTGAAACAACCTTGAATCCCAACTATGCTACCGTTAGTTCCCTTTGGGGAGGCGCGATTGTTATGAATAGATCTATTGGGGATGACACCCCCGTTCGAGTTTGACCGGATAGGCAAACGTCGGGCGTATATCATATCGTATTGATTGAGTGTACTGGAAATACACTTGCTGGGCTTTTATTTATCATGCTTCTAGATGCATGCACACTGTCGTAGTTTCGGTCGCATGAACTTGGTACTAGCGTAATAGCCTTTTTGCATATAGTGTCATTCACGGAGATGCTATATGTGCAACTGTGGTTCAACTTGAAAACTTGATTTCTTAAACTTAAACCTATGAACTCACCAACCTTTGTGTTGACATTTTAGCATGTTTTTCTCAGGTTTACTTATTGGCGTGGGCAATGACAACGGCATTCATTGAAGACTGGCATCCGAAGTGTTTCCAAACATTTTAATACAACTTTTAATGGGACAACATATATTTTCATGGGCTTTACTTCCGCACTTTGAAACAATGGTGTAAAACTATTTCTTAAATTAAATCTATATTTTGAAAATGGAATTGAATTTTCATTCTTTGTTACCTTGTGTTGTGTATATTGATTTAGTAGCACCCCATGACCCGAACGCTTCCGCTGTGAAATTTTGGGGGTGTTACAGTAGGGCACCTAGTCGAGACCTGCCTACATCTATCAATAACAACCCGAACGGATCTAATTGAGAACAAGTTCAATTTGTTTAGCAAAAAATTTCAACTGTCTTCCCCTGTGTAAATTCATAAGTTACAAAGTAAATTCATAAGTTCATTAATTCCTTACGAGACAACTTGACAATTGTATAAAACTTTTAATATTTGTTATCGTAACTTTGAGTTATTAACTAATTTTTTTTTTTTTTTTTTTTTTTTTTTTTTTTTTTTTTGTGTAGCGGCGGATTCGTTAAATTGACTAGCAAATAGCTAGCAAGAAATCAAAAGACTATACATGCTATATTCAAGGCATCTAATGATGGTGTTTAAACATATTTAAATAGAATACTTAATTGCACAAGTACTTATAACAACTATTAGTAGACTTGATCTAGTTTTTCACATATTAGTTTTTTAGAAAGACACGAGTACGCTAGGCCGAAAGCCGTTTAGTAATTAAATAATTTGCGCAATTACTATATAATTAGAATAACCAGAAATACAATATTGCACAAGCAAGATTCGTTTATACTAGTTTGACGATTCATGAAATCCTCATTCTACCGAGGGGTATTTGGCGCAGTCAGGGGCAGCCATGTGAAGATTAGAGGGGTATTGCCCTATACGAATTTACAAGAGAGTGCATATATGTGGAAGTTGTTTTGCGATCATAATCTTTTATCAAATCTCCAAATTACTTATTCAAATTTATTTATGTAACACCTCCAAAAATGGATTGCAACGGAAGTTAATGTCATTGGGTGCTACTCAATTGGTATCACAACACAAAGTATAGAAAACGGATTTACCTTATCCGTTTTAGAAGAAATTTCACAATCAAAAGCATGAAATTTACATTATTCAAAATTAGTGCGGAAATGTAGGCCCATAAAAGAAATAAAGTGGTCCCAAGTGAATATCAGAGTATCGTGATCCTATAACCATGTCATGACATGCCAAAAGCCGCCATAAGTAAGCTAACGCCTTAAGAACCTGAAAATACATGCTAAAAGTGTCAACACAAAGGTTGGTGAGTTCATAGGTTTAATATAAAACAATAAAGTTGGAGACACCAGCCAAGCATATGAGAAATTCATCGAACATAATGTCATACAAAAGTTAGGGAAAATATTTTGATTGCGCTAAGTTCATGACACCGAAACCTGTAGGTGTCTACGCACCCAAGCAATGTAGGTAACAAAGTACCCAAGTATTAAAGTAATACAGGAAACTACGCACCCAAGTAATGTAGGCAACAGAGTACCCAAGTAATACAGGCGACTACGCACCCAAGTAATGTAGGCAACAAATTACCCAACTAATATAGGCGACACGCACCCAAGTAATGTAGGCAACAAAGTACCCAAGTAATACAGGCTACTACGCACCCAATTAATGTAGGCAACAAAGTACCCCAAGTAATGCAGGCGACTACGCACCCAAGAAATGTAGGAAACGAAGTACCCAAGTAATGTAACTATGCACCCAAGAAATGTATGCAACGAAGTATCCAAGTAATGCAGTTACCGGTTCCTAACTTTGGAAATCTGTAAACAGTTTAAATTTATGCACTGGTGTTCATGAGTAAAGATCAAGTAGGAAATGAGTAAATAGTATTGCATTTAAATAATCAACTCAGTATCAAAGCAAAGCATAAATTGTTTTCAGTAATTGAATCATGTATGAGAGTAAATTGGTGTAAAGAGTTCGAGTAAATCAAACAAGTATATAGGGTAAAGCAAGAAATGTTTTGAGTAATCAACCATATGTTTAAATAAGGCGAATAATGAGTTTAGGTCAAACGAGCATGTATCTCCCTAAAGAATTTATAAAGTAATTAAACGAGTAAAAGTGGGGCTATGACTCACCTCAAGCAAATGGTAAAAGAAGGTAAACGAGTGTTGGCACGCAAAAGGATGCAAGATCCCTAACCACGACTTGTTGTCGAGTGAGATTGGTGCCCAAGAAACTCAAGTTATCGATTAGTGTGCACTATTAACCCAAGCTTATAGCCACTAGTAACTAACCTTTTATGCTTCTATAAAAACCCAAAAGTGTTGCTTGTGGCTCCTGGTGTGGTATGAATGAAAAATGGAAAAGAAAGGAATGAAGTTTGTGTAGAGTGTTTTGTATGAATTGGACTAGTATCAGGTTATGGGTTTTAGAGGAGTACTTTTAGTGTGTTGAATGGTAGAGGAACAAGGACGCCAATCATTTTCCAAGAAAGCTCAAGAACTTCCTAAGTTAGCTTCAAGAACAATGTAACAAGTTTTTGTGTGAGAAAATTTTGCAAAGTGAATGTGGGTTGCTTTGTGTTTTCTCTCGGCAGATTTAAGGAGGCAAAATAGGGCAACATTGACTATACTTTAATGCTTGGAAAATGTAGTGTAAGCATATTGAGCTCGTGTCCCTATTAGATGTAATAACCTAAGTGTTCTCGTGACATGTGTGAAACTTAGTGAATGCTTAGTACAATTTTGTGTGTAGCCATTTTAAGCAAGCATCACTTTCTAGTGCTATTCTTAAGAAGTTCTTGTGAAGTTGCACAACATATGACCATGGGTATGTTTGTTTTGTTCGACAGTTATAACAAAGAGGAAGTATAAATTTGGTCAATGTGAAAGGTTGTGTGACTAATTTGGGTAAAAGAAAAAGTAAAGTAGCAAATGTCATTATCATTTGCTTCTTCTAAGATAAACATGTGAGGCTTGATTGGAAAATGAAATTTTTATGTGTGTTTGCTCATGTGCTCGATCAGATTATCAAGAGAAAATGAGGAAGAATTTGACCATGTTTTCTAAAGTGAGACACAATGGTGTGTCTATTTTGAGCTCAAACCAACTTTAGTGTATAATGTCCTTTTCATTTGATAGAATTTATAAGCTCATGTGATTGTGTTAATGTTTTGGAGCGGCAAACCGTAGGGAGGGACAAAGGAAGTATTACTTCAAATTTATTTTGTGTATTTCGTGTCCCGTTAGAGCTTAAATAAAATCGTGGTATCCCGGTTTGGTGTCCTGAGAAAAAAATGCGTAAATTACATTTTTGTGAACGTTTTTATAAAAATATTATAATAAAAATATTATTGACTCCAAAAAATAATTATTGGGCTTAAACCAATTACTATGGCAGTGTCGGTACGCATGCGGGTTATTTTTCAGGAAAACAATAAACGTCAGAAAATAAAAATTTTGCATTTTCTGATAAAATAAATAATGGTGCTATATAATAGTCCAAAAAATTACGGGTTGTTATAGTCTACCCTCTTTACAATAAATCCGTACCGAATTTCAGTTTATGTTATCCGATACTGTGGTGTCTGGGAAGAGGTGATGATACTTGTAATTGGTTTGGGTCTCACTACGATGTTCAAGTGTTTCTCTAGATTTGCTCAGTTTTAACCCCATATATGATCTATACCCTATTGGCACAGAGTTTCCAACTTGTCCTGAAGTAAAGTGACAACAAGGGCATGATGACTGGTTATAGATTTGTTTCGGAATAATGCGTTTTTCTTCTAAGAGTGATAAATTTTTATTTGAACTCTTTATTTGGGTGAGTGTCTATACGAATTTGACCAAAATAGTATTTCAAGTAATAAATGTCTCTTTGCTTTGTAAAGTGATGTATCCTCAAAAAATTTATAATTTAGTAAAATGGGTTTTTCAACATGGTGTAGATAAATAATCTCACGAAGGTTAACGTTTAGTCACTCTGCAAAAGTCTTAGTAGAGTTTGATCACAAGAATCTTAACCCATCAAATTGAGTAATTTGGAGAATTATTACGAGTTTTATGGTTTGATATAAACACATTTTGAAGGAAGGTCCTTAAAAATAAGAATATCAAAGAAGAAAGTGTAGTAGGATATATATGTGTGTGCCTATGTTTTAAATGTGTAAGGGTAGAGTCTAGTTGTCAAGGTTAAGTAGGGTTAGATGTTTAATATTAGGGTAAGCTCATTGTTATCTATAGTTTCAGGCAGAGGTGTAGGATACACTTCTAAGGTCTGGTTTAGTTACAAAGAAAAATATTGGTTTCTCTGTTTATGTGGTAGTAGCATAAAATACTTTTCAAGGGAGTAAGTAGTTCCCAGAATGATTACATGATAGTTTATAAAGCGATTGGTGGAACGTTTTTTAGAGTAATAAGAAAACAATTTATTATTTGCAAAATAGTAGGAAAATTGTAGTTCACTTTGTGATGTAGTGGTAAGGTAGCAAATCGGTTTATAAAAGGACTTTTGAGCTAATTTGTAAAAAAAATTATAGAACAAAAGAAAATTAATCCATTGTTTATAAAATAGTGGTATGGCCGAAGTTTTGATTTTTATGATATAGTAGTAAAACATTTCGTAGGTTAACCACAAAACAGTCGTAGGATACTTTAAAAAACAGTTTGTTTCTTAATAGTGGCACAGTTTATTATTTCATAAGAGGAGTAGGTACGAAGATTAGGTGTCTTTTTCCAAAGATAGTGGCTCAGGTTATTTCATAAAGTCTTAAGGCTTCGGTTGAGTTATAATTCGACTTATCGTGTATTTCTAGATCTTGGCAATGGTTCATTGGTCCTTTCGTTGTTTACTTCCATCAAGAGTTCTTTATCATAGGCGTTATGGAGGGTCTTTCCAATAACGGCTAGTGATGTAAGGCGGTTCATCAGTTAAGTGTAAGGTTTAGGGTAGAGGTGACTATAACATAACCCGATTGTGATATAAAAATATTCCATATAAGAAGAAAAGAAAATAAAGATTGTGACGAGAAAGTATTGTGATGCCAGTGTGTCGTGTGTAGGGGTGAACTTTTATAATTTCCATGCTCGTATACACACGCCAAAAACTTTAACATTCTCTGAAATCAAACCGAAAACCAACCTGGACATAACTCTATTATAACTACTCCAATTATTGCAAAATTCACCTCTGAGGCGGACATAGGTGATCAGGATATGTCCCACTGTCCCTGATTAAATACATGTGATCAGTCTATATTTAACCGAGGTTCAATGAACTTTAAAATACTCAGCTCAGTTATACTAGTAATGGTCCCAATTCTTTTAAAATTTGTTTTGAAAGACTAAGACAAGTATCCAAATTCGGAGTTGAATAGTTAGATTACGTAGGGGAAAAGGCGTAACGCTGTGACAGATGTGATATGTAAATGTACATATAGGGAAAATAATGATAACATATAGCGAAAATAAGTGGATATAAGTCATCCAATAGTAAAACACATATTTCATCAAATATAACAGCAAACAGAATCACAAGTGAGGCATCAGCTTGGCAGGCAGGCACGTGTAGGTGATAGGGTTAAGTTTTTGTATAAGTAGTTATAGTCTAGGTTATAAAAATACCCAGTTCCCTATAACCTGGCTCTGATACCAATCTATAACACCCCCCCAAAAATGGATTTCAGCAGAAGTTAATGTCGTTGGGGTGCTACTAAAGTGGTATCACAACACAAAGTATAGAAAACGTTATCCGTTTTAGAAGAAATTTCATAATCAAAAACATTAAATTTACATTGTTCAAAATTAGTGCGGAAATGCAGGCCCATAAGAGAAATAAAGTGGTCCCAAGTGAATATCAGAGTATCGTGATCCTATAACCATGCCATGCCATGCCAAAAGCCGCCATAAGTAAGCTAACGCCTTAAGAACCTGAAAATACATGCTAAAAGTGTCAACACAAAGGTTGGTGAGTTTATAGGTTTAATATAAAACAATAAAGTTGGACCACCAACCAAGCATATGATATATTCATTGAACATAATGTCATACAAAAGTTAGGGAAAATATTTTAATTGCGCAAAGTTCATGACACCAAAACCTCTAGGTGTCTACGTACTCAATCAATGTAGGTACAAAGTACCCAAGTAATACAGGCAACTACGCACCCAAGTAATGTAGGCAACAAAGTACCCAAGTAATGCAGGCGACTACGCACCCCAGTAATGTAGGCAACAAACTACCCAAGTAATGCAGGCGACTACGCACCCAAGTAATGTAGGCAATGAAGTACCCAAGTAATGTAGTTACCAGTTTCTAACTTAGGCAATCTGTAAACAGTTTAAATTTATGCACTGTTGTTCATGAGTAAAGATCAAGTAGGAAATGAGTAAATAGTATTGCCTTTAAATAATCAACTCAGTATCAAAGCGAAGCATAAAATGTTTTCAGTAATTGAATCATGTATGAGAGAGTAAATTGGTGTAAGGAGTTCAAGTAAATCGAACAAGTATTCAAGTAAAGCAAGAAATGTTTTGAGTAATCAACCATGTGTTTAAATAAGGCGAATAGTGAGTTTAAGTAAAACGAGCATGTATCTCCCCAAAGATTTTATAAAGTAATTAAACGAGTAAAAGTGGGGCTATGACTCACCTCGAACGAATGGTAAAAGTAGGTAAACGAGTGTTGGCACGCAAAACGATGCAAGATCCCTAACCGCGACTTATTTTCAAGTGAGATTGGTGCCCAAGAAACACAAGTTATCAACTAGTGTGCACTATTAACTCAAGCTTATAGCCACTAGTAACCAACCTTTTATGCTTCTATAAAAACCCAAAAGTGCTGCTTGTGGCTCCTGGTGTGGTACGAATGAACAATGGAAAAGAAAGGAATGAAGTTTGTGCGTAGTGTTTTGTATGAATTGGACTAGTATCAGGTTATGGGTTTTAGAGGAGTACTTTTAGTGTTTTGAATGGTAGAGGAACAAGGACGCCAATCATTTTCCAAAAGAGCTCAAGAAATTCCTAAGTTAGCTTCAAGAACAATGTAACTAGTTTTTGTGTGAGAAAATTTTGCAAAGTGAATGTAGGTTGCTTTGTGTTTCTCTCGGTAGATTTAAGGAGGCAAAAGAGGGCAACATTGACTATACTTTAGGGCTTGGAAAATGTAGTGTAAGCATATTGAACTCATGTCCCTATTAGATGTAATAACCTAAGTGTTCTTGTAACATGTTGATGTGCTCTACCGTGTGCAAGTTTTAAAATTTATAAACACGATTTATCCGGTAATTACTTTAACACATACGAGCAAGTATACTCGTCCGTGATAGCAAAGGTGGGTAAGTCGAGGTCGTCCAAAGAGATTTGCGTTTTAATTTGTTAAAGTGTTTGAGACAAGAAAGCTTGTCAAGGCTTCTTTCAAAGTGTTGGTTTTGTAAAAATCCAAACTAAGAAACATATACTTGTGTGAAGTCCATAGGTAATCATAAAGAGTGTTCATGAAGGCTTGGTGTAGACTTTGATGCATTGCACAAATCATAAGCAAATGATTTCCAATCCATGGTTTATGTTTTGTAAAATCATTTTGAGAATTAAAACATATAGGTAATCCTATCGGTCCTTAGCCTAATGATTATTCTTTAAAAATCCATTTGTTTGTAAAGGTTCTTATTCAACTTGTTCCTACGAATCTTTCGACCCTTTCATGATGAAAACGTTTCTAGTCTTATTTTAACAAGTAAACATGATGAGTGTCAATCACCATATCCCCATACTAGTTTGTCACTTAACTTTTTGGAATAAAACATAAGAGAAATCCTTTCGGTCCTTTTGTCTTGAAAATGTTTTACCAAAAAATCAAACAAGACTAGTAGTTTTTCCAACAAACTCATTTAAACAAGATCATTTACATGCATCACATATAAGAACACTCCTACAATTGCCTACATCCTTACATACAAGTATATTCAAGAATTACTCCATGAAAATCATAACATAACACAAGTAGTAACAAGGTAATTCAAATAATTCAATAGAATAGAGATTAGTGACAATGTTCAATAGAATACCTAAGCTTTGGATTACAAGAACTAGAAAATTGTGGAATATAGCAACCACGCGCCTCCAATCGTCTTAGCCTAACCGTACAACTCCGAATGATTACACATTGGTTGAGAATTGGTCTCACCACTCTCCTGGACGTTTTACAGCTACTATAGGACTTTTGGGATGAATAATAAGGGTTGGCAATAGCTTTGGTGTAAACTATTACTATTTTGGATGTGTCACACTAAACTACTAAGTCTAGGTGCATTATATAGCAAGGAACCGTTTACTATCAAGCCAAAAACGTTCTCAATAAGTTATTAACTGGAAATGATTGGCCTCTCATGATAAATAGAAGTTAAGGCATCAATAAATGAGTAAAAGTGTAACTGTAGGTGCTCCAGCCGGATCGGTTGCGACACAGCTGATCCGGTTGCATTTTGACCATTCCCCAGCCGATCCGGTTGCGGGCTCCGGCCGATCGGCTGGGAGCCTTTCGTACACCAAATCTTGACTTTCTTTGACTTTTCTCGATTCGTGCCTTTTTCTTTGCTTTCGATGCTGATTTCCAAGATGAAACTTGATATTAATTTGATGTCGACACTTAGAAATCCTTGTGCTTCCTAATCATTGAGTCCATGAGCTTCCTCACTTGTCTTTCTTCCTCGGGAATTTTCCAAATGTGCATGAAATCTTCATTTCTTTACCTTTTACGATACATGGCTACATTTACATACAAATATGCTTCTTTTGCACTTTTGCAACAATTATGAGTAAATATAGCCGATTATCATACACAAACCAACAATAACGCTACTAAAAACATGCTCATTTTGAGCGTTATCAAATTCTCCCATACTTAAGTTCTACTCGCCCTTGAGTAGGTCTAGCATTTATGAAAATTGATTTCAATGGTCTCGACACCGTGGTTCCAAAAATCTAACAATCACCTCAAGAGAAATAATTGTTAATTTGCTTTTAATATGTGAAAATTTTAAAAATGAACCAAATGACTTTAGATAATGTTAGGAATTGGAAATTCCATAAGTAAAGTATCGGTCACCCCAAATATTATCTAGCATAAGTTAGCTCGTAGACATATTGTTTGTTACGTTATTTAGTATTTTATTAGTTAGTTTGTAGCGTAGAATAGTGTAGTGCAACACCGTGGAGGAAGGACGGGTCTTTACCCACTGTATACCTGATCCACATGCCGATAGGAGGTCGTGTAGTCTGTAAGTATAAATACTCCTTCCATCCATGGAAGGGGTGGAGCTTTTCTTAATCTAACCTTTGATAATTTACAAAGCAAGTCTCTACCAAGAAACTCCCTCTTTTATCTTTCTCTCTCTAAATATGCAAACATATATTTTGATCATCCAAGACCACCCGAATCATCAAACACAATAATATTTACGATCCTACAATTGGTACCAGAGCCAAGGTTATTGTGTTGTGTTGATTCTTTGTGGTTTTGATTCTTGTAAAAAAACTGTTTTTTTTTTGTACTTTTGGTTGGTCGAAAATATTTCTTCCATTTTACTTTGGATAAACAGTTTTTCAACAAGGGTTTATTGTATCTGTTTTGGTCATGATATCATATGGTCATGTTATGGGATGATATTGTTTGTGTCAAGGATATGTCTTGTGTCAATGTTTTTGTCCAAATCTGTTTCACCCTCACATGTTTTTGTTACCAATCTGTGATAGTTATGGTGGTCGAATAGTCATATTTACTGTCAAACATGGGTCTAAAATGGGTTTTTTCTGGTCAGTTTCAAGAGGTCTAAACAGATGCAGTCTTCAGTTTTTCTGGTTATTCTTCATAGCGAGTTGGTCATATGTTTCTTGCTAGCGACTTGTCAATGTTTCATGTCCAGATTCATTGAATGTCTCGTAGCGACTTGACACAAAATTACCACAGCGACTTGTCTTTACAAGTCGTAGCGAGTTGACCTAGCGAGTTGGCTTGGCGAGTTGGGTTAGCGACTTGTGCTTTGAGGTTAGCGACTTGTGCTTTGAGGTTAGCGACTTGACTCATGTCTAATATATGTTAGCGACTTGTAACTGAACAAGACCTAGCGACTTGTCACTGTTGGTTAGCGACTTGACTCAACTTTTATAGCAACTTGAAAGAAAGAAGATGAAGATGATAAATAATGACCACGACCAACAAAATACCATATACCTATATTCATCAAGACCTCAGCCATAATACATCATCAGTCCTTGATAAACAAAATTGCAAAACGAGATAAAAATGAAAACCAAAAACAGATCCAACACTTCTTACCCAACATCAAACAAGATCTCAGTTTTTTTCTTTCAAGTGATGCCTTATTTTAAAAGGTCTTTCAAAAGAAAAAGGTTACATCACAGATCTATCTAAGACTCGAATGAAAAGCAAACATCAATTATCTCAGAATTGCTATCGCGTTAATTTTTGTAAAATCAAGACCATCACGGGTCTATCACACGATAATCATTCATCACTGATTCTTGTGAAGTCTATGCTTCAATTAATATACGAATAAAGTAGATAGTGTCATAACAATTATGTTATGCACTATCTAAGATTCGTTCAATTAATAATCACATGAAAACACAAGTCAATTAATTGTAACCTACCAGTTATGATACCCTTGTAGCCATGATGCAAGACCATGGTACCATCCCTGTGGTATTAATGAAGGACTCACAACCATCACTGTGGAGAAGTCAAGTCTAGAGAGCATCAGCCATCCCTGTGGCGTTTAGAACCTGATTCGAATTATAAATGAGGTTTGATAATGGTTTGATATTGGATTCGGGTAACCATAAAAGAGATTTGATTGTGTTCATGAGATATGGTTAATATTATTGATTGGGTTTATGGGTTCCGATTAGTGGTGAGAATAATATGGGAGGCGGATTAGCATGAGGTGAGGAGTATTAGGGTTTGGTGAAAGGAGAGTCACAGAGTTGGGGGTGGATGTATGTGAGATTAGGGTTAAATGTTAGTGAAGTGTGTACTTAAATACCCTGATTTTTAGGGTTGTTATGTTGAACGGTTATTGAACATGGATCGGGTTATTAGATTTTGTAATGGGCCAACCGAATATTACTCTACTTGGATTGGGCTGTCAAGAATGATTATTTGATTTCATAAGATGGGCCGAACTGGCCTTATTTCCTTTGCTCACGGGCCTGTTACTTTGGTGTAGGACATTGGATTTGTTGTATCTTGATTGAGCATGTGTCTTTGAAGCTGATTCGAATATTACTTTGGAGCAAATTCGAGTATTTGTCATGAATATTATCTTTTATTCGTGGGTTCAATTCTTGGTGGATCATGGCAAATATTTTAGCCGAGTTGTTTGGTATTTTATGGGATATGAACACACTGACTTGGGCCAAGGATATCCCTACTTGTGATTTGATATGAGCTAATGTTTGATACTTGGTATTTTTGGTATAATGCATACATAAGTATTGATATCTGTGAAATCCGAGTTTTATCTCATGATATGGATTTATATGAATTGATATTTCTCATGAATGAGTGGTATAACAATGATTATAATCGGATATGGGCTTGAATTGATATTTCTCGGGCGGGATTCTTGTGTGGACAACATGATGGGCTTCTCTAATTTGGATCGATTGTATAAGATTTGGATAATGTGAGATGTGTTAAGAGATTTGATGATGATTTGTGATATGCTTGATAAGATTCGTTGAGATTTGGTATGATATTGAGAGTGGTTGTGGTATGCAGTTTGGAACTTTGGTATACCTATTGTCACAAAGAATATTATGTCATGGCTTTAATTGTTATTGGAACAAGGTTGACTACATTGTTGATTGGGTTCGATATTTCTTATCTGGGATTTGCAGTGAGGTTTTCCGGGCGCGTTTACTTATTTTCGTCTTCTTTCATTCTACCCTTCCGCGAAGATGACTTGTTTGGGCTTTTACAGAATGTGATAAAGACTTGGCTGCTATCACTTTGGTGTCTCACTCAGTTGAGAATGTCAAGAGGTTTCGTACATTGAGTACACCGTTTCTTCTTCACAATGATTAGTACAAGTTTAAGTAACAAATCTGGGGAATTTTACTTCATGATCAAGTTTGGTATATCGGGTTTACTTCACTAGGAGGTCACAACCTTAGCCGACAGAATGCGTGAATGAAGGGTTTACCAAAGTGTTTTTTGGATGATTGATGATATTGTTGATGTTGGATAATGAACCGTTGATGAACCGCTGAATATTCCCCTAAAACAGATATTCACCGAAACCAAAATTGTCATAACACATTCAAGCTGACGTTGTTTACGGTTTTGTCTTGATTTTGTAAAATCCCGCGAAAGAATCTATTTCTCGGTTTAAATCATAGACTTGTAAAATCCCGTGACAATGGAAACATCCTGGTAATATTAAAGTGCATTTCCGGATCTATCTTACGGTTTATTCTTGGTTTTGTAAAATCCCGTGAAAGAAACTATTTCTCGGTTTAAACCATAGAATTGTAAAATCCCGTATTGATGGAACCATCCTGGAGAAAGGAAAATGTGTTTCGGGATCTTATTTGATGCTGGTGCTACGGTTTCTACTTCGAAGAATGGAAAAAAGGGTGTACTTCATGAATTGGATGTGTGTTTGGATATTCGTCATGGCAGTTTGGTTATTACATGGTTTTACGGGGTTATGTGCTTTTAACCATGGTCGGGATGAAACCATTATCAGACTTCACTTAAAATGTCAAAGGAGGCTAGAGTTGAGCTTTTAACCAGAAGATGTGACAACGGAGTTAATTCACTATTATTTATTTGAGGTTGAAGTGAATTATCACGGGCAAGTGTACTTAGTATCTGAAGGTATCGGGGATGGTTGGATGAAGATTCTTCGAGATCCTTGTTCGAGCTTTTTCCAAAAACAAAGACATGGAAATCTAGTTATTTTTGGGAGTCTTTTCTTTTTCTTTTACCATGTGGGGAAATTGGGCTCTTATCACCACAAAATAACTATCACTTTAAGGAGTTACGTTGTAGTGCTCAGTGTCACATTCAATTGTGGATTTTCAAGAGGTGATGTACGTCTATTACTTGATGGTTGGTTGGTTGAAGAGTATAGAGTACTTAGAGATTCAATGGGGCATGAATTCTCGACACCGCTCTTTGTTACACATGTGCAAGTTTAAGTCACGAGTTTGGGTTATTCTACTTCAGGGTCAAATTCATCATATTGGGTTTTCTCCATCAGCTGTCACATCAAAGAGCCTACTGAATGATAATCGGATTGATTACATGTTTTGCCAAGAGATTGAAAAGAGAGAGATTATGACGTATGAACACAACAGTTCATGCCTCGTTCTCTAAAGAAAAGAAAAGTGTACGTTTCAGTGCCCTTTATCTTCCAAAGATGAGAAATCTTCTTATGACGTTTGAATACTTCAGTTCAAACCTCGTATTCTAAAGAAAAGAAATGTGTACGTTTCAGTGCGCATTATCTTTTGAAGAAGAGAAATCTTCTTATGACGTTTGAACAAAATAGTTCAAGCCTCGTTCCTCAAAGAAAAGAAAAGTGTACGCTTCAGTGCACTTTATCTTCTGAAGAAGAGAAAGCTTCTCACTTATGACCATTCTCATCAACATGCTTCATGCTTTTTCCATGCGCTTTCAATTATCAAGTGAACCGGACTACCGTTGGTTGTTTTCTTATTCCACTTGCTCAATCATAATGACGATGGCGACATAATGTGCTAAATTTTACGGGGGAGAAGTGTGAATAGACTACATTGTTAAAGATATTCACTTGCTTAATCAAGAATGGCAACTACGTATGCAATTCTTGAGGGGGAGAAGAAGTGTGAAATTACTGCATGATGATTGATATATGAGAATAAATGGTCAAACGGCTCCAAACTCATGTAAGAACCGAGCATCTTCTTATCGGGTCATCTTTACATGGTGTTTCTTCTAAGAGCCGTTGGTTAACATCTTCACAAGCTGATATGAGTTTATTGACAAAGTGTTTCCGGTTAATGCTTCACGTACACATCAACATGATGATTCCGAACGATCTCTCTGTTCTTGTTTGATGTGATTGGTAGTTTGGTGTTACCATTTAGTGTGTTCGGTGCGGGCTGATTGCTGATTTCCTTGATGAACATCTTTCTGTTCTTGTTTGATTGGGAGGGATTTTAGTTAATGGGATTTGCAAGAGGTAAGTTAATTGGGATGCTTTTTGTTGAGATGAAGATGTTAACTTTCTATTCCCCAACTGGACAATCTTGAAGAAGGTCGAGTCTACAGTCGGTTCTACATTTTCTGCTACATGTTAGAAGACTAAAAGACGAATTGCATTTAACGATCTAAAGACTTCTTCTTATTCATGGCATTTATTAAACTGATTTTCGGTTTAAGGGAGAGCACTAATTGGGTGAGGGTGAAATGTATGATTTAATCCCCAATTAGACTTGCTCACATTCTTCAGCAAGTTGATTCTCACAATGATTAAAAGTGTTCTTCTCAAAATATTTCAAGTATTTGGGCTTACAATGTATTGCTGATTCTGAAGTATCAAAACCAGCAAGGGGGAAGGAGACAAGCATCTAAACGCGAGTAAACTTGATGAACTTAATACTTCTAAGAAATTGAAGATATCCCGGGAAGACAATTATTATTACCGCAGAGAAACTCAAGGTTTAACTCATGGCGAGTAAACTTGATGAGCTTAATACTTCTAAGTGATTGAAGATATCCCGGGAAGACAAATGTCATTACCGCAGAGAAACTCAAGGTTTGACTCATGGTGTTTAGTGTTTATTCCAACTTTGTGGGGGAAGTGATGTAAGAGAATGTTTATGTGATAAAAGAGGTACACAAGTATGTGATGATTTCGATATTATCGCAATCATCAGGGGAGAGAGAATTGTGTACATTGGGGGCGCTCAGCTGATTCACTTGAGTGCTTAATCAGTGATTCAGAGATATAATCACTTATTCCGGAGTTGGACATCCGCAGATATTGTCATCCGCAGAGATAATCAGTGATTCGGCCTGCTTCTTCAATGTTATCGGTTATTCTCTCTTTGGGAATTCGGGTACTTCGGGTTCTTGAGCTTCATACACTTTCTTCAGGGGGAGAGAAAAGTATACATCGGGGTTATTCATTGGCTATTGGACTTAATCTGCTACTTCGATGGTATAAGTTTCTTTGTCTTTGGGTATGTGTATTCGGGTTCGTGAGCTCTAGTCTAAGAGACTGACTGCATCAATTCATCTACTTGGGGGAAGTGGTCTCTTGACAACTTTTTGGTATGGAGTGCTTCAGACCTCAGTGGAATGAAATTTGAGAAGAGTTATTTATGTGTGGGATGATACGTTGCTGTTCTTCTTCTTGATGATATAACCCCGAATGGAGAATCTCGATTATCGTTCTTAAAAAGAGCAGTGTAATTTATGATAATGGTGTGCTTCTTTGTGCACCTGGCTAAGGCAAGCTTGAAATAGAGCTTCGAATCTACTCATCACATGGATTTTTGGTTTGGGGGGAAGCTACCAAAGTCTCACTTTCAGTCGGTTCAATTTCTCTCTTCTATTCAAGAGCCCTTGGAAGCTTTGGTGGTGAATGTTTAAGAGATGATGACTTCTATCTTCTACAACGGGGCTGTTCGATATCATTATCTCGGTACTCCTATCATCATCTTTCTTAAACTATATCATCTACTCTATCTTTGTATATATTTATTAAAAACCAAATACAAAAATATAAAACCAGCAAAACAAAATAGAAAAATATAAAACCAACAAAAACCCATAAAAAATCAGAAAATTTTGAAAAATACCAAAAATATGTTTTCTAAAGACATGTCTTCTGGTATCGATAACATCTGCGGTCTTAGAAATGTCATTCAATAATGGCACGGGACCATAGATGAAGTTCGAGCAGAAGGTGTAAATATTTCTTTTCAAAACATGTCTCAAAACCATGGCTTGTAGTTACTTCAGACTGTAACCCGCGCTTAAAACTATGGTTTGCTATTATTTCAGATAGCAACCCGCTCTTCAAAAGAAAGGAAAGTGCTGCGCTAAACCAATTTTCAAAAATATCGTGCACTTATCCTAAAACAATTTGAGGAAAGTATGTCGAAGGACTGATGTTCGTACTCAAATATTTTTCCTTCAAAAATTCTTTAGAAAAATATTTGTTTTAACAAAATGGTGGTAAATGAGTTGCTTGATAAAATCAATCAGATTTAGAGTTTTTATAAAATTTGAAAACTCAATCAATGACTTCAGCGCTTTTAAACTTTTTAGAAAATAAGTCATTGATTGAGGGGGAGAATGTTTTCAAATCTATTTCATCTAACGGACTTTCTTTATTATCCTATATGCTTAATTAAAAATGATGTTAACCTACGTTGAAGGACTAGGTGCCTAGGATATGATTGTTAGGTTTAGATGATTAGAGTTTGATGATCACATAATCCCATGCTTTATATGATCTGTTTGATATGCTGAATTGACTGTTATTAGTCGATTGCTGTTTGGGTGATGTCGACCACCATATATCTGTTTGTATTCACTAACGTATGCAGATATCATGATATATAAGAATGTTCCCGATCCGGATCCCACTATTGATGATAATTGGATGCCGTAAGGAAAAGGGTAACTATATCTTGGGTTGACAAATGAAGAAACGAAGCTTAATTTGACTTCTATGGAGAGTTGGCATGAAATGCAACGTAATAGGTCTCACTGCATCAGCAGATGGTTTTCTTCATCATCAAATGAAGAAACGAAGCTTAATTGGACCTCAGTTGGCATAAAAAATGCAACGTAAGAAATCTCACTGCATCTGCAGACGGTTTTTTTTCCAAACCCTACAGCAACAACAACAAAAGCGGCTCAACCACCTAACGTATCTTTGTGCAGGGATAATAGTGATAATACCATTTTTCTAAAACTTTGAAAATTATTGTTTTTGAAAATGGAAAAATGTTGTTTTGAAAATAAATCGGATTCAAAGTTTTGAAATCAACCGGACTTTATTTTGTCAAATCTCAAGTGATTTCAAATTAAATATTTTCAAACGATATTTCATCTATCAAGTCCGTTTGTATGAAATAAAGTGGTGATCTAAAGATTTAATGTTATGTCATGGTATGATTTTTCTTTTGAATCAAGGTCTTTCAAAATGAAATTTTTTCTGTTCTTGTTTGATTGTGAAATTGTTTTATTTTACTTAAAGATCTCTTAAAACAATCATACCTGACACTAACAATCTTTAACGTCTTAAATTGGTCCTTATCTGTCATTTCTCAAAATTAAATCTCGCCACGTCTTTCCCCTAAAATTTTCTAAATGATTTAAATCAATTGGGATCACAAATCTCAAAAGGTTTGAAATTTTTGATCGGGGGGGAGGTCGTGATTTAAATCTCAAATTTGTTTAAATGGAATTGGTTTTAGTCCTTGAAAGGCACTCCTGCCTCCATGTGCCAAACGATTTCAAATACACAATGCACATGTTGAGGAGGAGGATTTATCCAAAAACAAGATGAGTATTTAAACCTGGCCACATATTCTCCCATGTTTTCTAAACCTAATTAAATCACTTGGGATCCAAAATCTCAAAGGGTTTGATATTTTTGATCGGGGGAGAATTTGTGATTTTATATGAAATTTGATATAAGATGATCGTTTTGATTCAATTGTGCAGGCTGCTCTCTCATATGTGCTAAACGCTTTCGAATCTCGAAGCACATATTGAGGGGGAGCATTTCAAATGAAAATAAACTTTCAAGGTACAATGATTTCTATGTTTTTACATAAGTACCTTGATTGATTTTCTAAATGGTTTCTTAATGGATTTTGTGATCGTGGATGCATTTCAAATGAACTCTTTCCTCTATGTGATAAAATGATTTCAAATATCCTATGCACATATTGAGGGGGAGAATTTACCAAAGAAAATCAAATGGCTTTTTCTACGGAAATTGTGATCAAGAAATTATTTCAAAGAACTCTTGCCTCCATGTGCTAAACAATTTCTAAATCATATGCACATGTTGAGGGGGAGGTTTTCTAAATGACCAAAAATATTAAGGTACAAAATGCTTTGATCTCGTATCACAAGTACCTTGATTGATTTTCCAAATGATTTTTCAATTGGTTTTAAGGAAGAATGAACTGTACCAAAAGACCGACCATTTTACTTTATGTATGGAGTTATAAGGATGGAGAGGTTAGGTATTTGTTCCCACGATCCGCCAGAACCGGAGGGATCTACCCAGGGACAAGCCACTAGATAGTGAAGAAGTCTTTAGGTATGAGGAAAAAAGGAGAAAAGTGAGATATGGGAAGAGTGCTGACTGAGATAGAGCTAGAACTGGAATAAACCCAACAAGGTTCTAGTTATGAAATCTCGGTAAGCACTGAAGGGGTTGAAGAATGAAAAAGAATTGAATGTGAAAAGGGTGAAAAGAAATAGCCCTCCATTAATTCAACCTTAGGGTAGAAACCGGGTTCAATACATATGCTACTGGTGTTTACTAAGGTAACACTGGTATTGAAGACAAGACGTCATGGACCCAGTGACGCACTGCACTAACCTTCCCAAGCTACTCAAGTTCCTCTTAAAAGGGCTTGTTTCATTCTCACGGGGAACCGACATTATCTATCGACTTTCTCTTAGAGATTGTTGATATTGAAGAAGAAGACCCTCTCCCTAGTCTCCGGCATAGGAACCAAATGTGCACAATTGAGTCTAGAGCCAAGAGATCATCCACAATATCTCATTAGGACACTATTCTTGAAGACTTGCTGTTTCACACAATGTGGAAAGTAAGAATATATTAAGAGTCCTACGCATTATCCTTGTGGTATTGCCAGAACATTCGAGTGATATGTAAAAATATTCACGATGAAGATGGAAATCCTTCTAGAGCCAACATCAAACAAGCTCTTGGTGGGTGACATGTGAGATCTTTTCCAAAGATCAAGCTTGTGACAACTGGATAGAAACGATGGGGAGATTCAATCTTGAATCAACCTTGGTCCAGGAATGGAATTGACGAATACTTTTGGAAAAACCGTTCGATGTGCAAATC